>CM041218.1:24370074-24970074 GCA_023065735.1 Coffea humblotiana
AGTTATCAATGTTTGGCACGAAGAGGGAGGCGGTATATTTGTCCGCCTCCAAATCTAACAACAAATCCAGTTCGTCCTGGATTGGGGTATTTCTCTCTCCTTAGAGAGTGCTCCCTCCGTGGGAACCCCTGGAAAAGCTCAAGGTGCTCTGTTCGGGAATTCCTGTGAAAGGGCTCCAGAACCTCGATCTATCAAGCGTGAACTCCTTCCGCGCTCACTTCTGTCGGGGGTTAGGGCTTCCCGTTCTAGATTCTTACAGCTCGATTCCATCCGTCTTCCGTGCCTTGGGCTCCTGGTCCACGATGGTCCCCAGTTTGCCCCTTTAGGTATTTCACGATTGCCTCAAAAGTGGGCAAGTTTTCCGCCACCGCTTGCACCAGTTGTCCAGGAGGGATTCGTGAGAGCTCCATTCCCTCATCCCCAGGAGTTGGACCTTGACGGGGATTTTGGGGGTCGTTTCGCTTATTCCCCTCGGATTCGTCAGTGTTTCTCTGAGATCTAGTTCTCGGCTGAGCAAATTGAGGGGGAACGAACTGATACTCGTGAGGTGAGCGAGCTGACCTGCAAGAAGGACTAACGGTGGGGCTGGTTCCCTAGTGTAGCTCCGATGGTTAAGTCAGTAAGAGCTTAAGAGTAGAGTAACAGCGTAAATACTGTAGATGGCGTACCTTTGTCTTGTCCCACCGTATTGTATTTATAGAGTTTCTTAGTAGTAGTTTCTTTATAGGAGTATGAGTTCTAGTAGAGAGGGAGTCTTCCTAGGGCTCAGTCTGCTAGCTCCGAAAGGTTCAGGGGCCGTAGCCCACTAGGCCCATCCAGTTAAGAGGTGGCGCCATGCGCGAACTGGCGTCCCTTTTGCCCGAACTAGCCTGTCTAAGCTGACAAGTCACCATGTCTGAACTGACACGTGGCTCTGCGAGTTGGCCGCACTACAGTACACAATATCGTAAAAATGATACTTGATTAGCTAGAAAATAATTTTTCCATGATTGCCCGTTAAGTTAGTGTTAGCTTCTAGAGTTTTGAAATCTTAAATGCATTATTGGAATATACTATATGATTTGTAACAGGTTTTAAATATTCTTTTCTAGAAATTGTGTGAAAAGCTAAAATAAAATAAGTACGTTAAGCATGACAAGCAATTTGGGATAGACACACGGACCCAATGGTGGATACATTTCTCGTCTTCGAGAATTATACTCCCGTAAAATTTTCTTCTTTTCATAAGCACCTCTAAATAGTTTTAACTTTATTAGTCTTAACAAATGTCAGGGCAACTAGAACAACTTTGACAAATCACCGAAGGGACTAAATTCAAGCCCTACTACCCTCACAAAAATGGTTGTTTATCTTTTTTGTTTAAAGGAAACCATCAAGGAATGGTGGGGTTTAGGCATAAATCTCGACCTATTTGTTAATTTTTTTTTATAGAGTATACGATAGAGAATCTATAGCTCTTAATTTAGAGTAACTAAAAATTTGACAAATTTTTAAATGAAATTAACACACTCCATATTTATCATACTTGAAACTTTGTCGTGTTTGTATTGTTTTGCCAGTTTTTGAATACTCATTTCGTTTCTTGGCCTCCTTTGAAATTATTGGGATGAACTAATCGTCATTAATATCTTTATCTGTGCCACTATCTTCTTCATTATTATCATCATTGAAATAGTTGTTAATCTATTGTCAATTTTTCAAAATAATTGTTAATCTATTGGAGCTTTCTATGCTGCCATGACACGCCATCCACCAATACCTTTTACTGCACCAAAAACAAGAAAAGAACTTTTATGGTTAGTATTTGCAACACCAAATAATTAATCAGGATGCACATGATTCAGTAATGGAGTACAAAATAGTCCATCTCTAGCTATATGGAATGACTATTGTTTTGACCGTATGATCCTTATCCTCCTAGCAAGTCTAGATATTCATCATCTTTGTAGAGCTTTAATTGATGGACATATGCCTCCAACAAGAACATTATGACTCAATAACTGCCCACAAGGAAAGTTATTGTAATCTACAACAAAAAGGTAAGCAATAATAAATAACTGGAACTATTTCCTTTGATGTTCATTTTGAAGCTTTATATATATCTAGCATTAGAGATTTTTACAAGTAAAACAACGCCATCTGAAAGAAAAGAGAGACAAAAAAATGGAGTTATCTTGGAGCCATAGATCATCATATTTTCCATTGCTTTTATTTTTCCTAGCATTTCTGGGCTATTATTCTTCATGTGGGGAAGCAACTCAAGATCTAATTGAACGTTTGCTCTAAATCAAAAGACCCTTCATTTTGTACCAAAGCCTTAGAGTCAGACCCTCGTTCTCGCACTGCAAATCTTGCCGGCCTCTGCCAAATTTCGATTGATTTATCAACAACCAATGCCAAATCAACCCAAGCCCTGGTCAGTTCCCTTGGAAAAAAGGCAACTGGTAAGATATCAAAAGAGATATACAATACTTGCTTGGAAAACTATACAAACAGCATTTCCGTTCTTGGTGATTGTACCAAGCGATTGCAAGCTGGTGATTATGCAGGCGTGAATATCAAAGCATCAGCAGCTCAAACTGAAGTTGATACTTGTGATGAATCTTTCAAGGAACGTAAACTACCTGAACCACCAACGCTTACAAATGCTTGTCAGAAAGTGCAAAAACTTTGTAACATTATTTTGGTTACAGCAAATATGTTGCAAGGAAATTAATATGTGAAAAAAGCACATATTGCTTAATTAAATTGCCATCTCTCTCTCTCTCTCTCTCTCTCGGAGTTCATGTTTGTCTCTACCATATGTAAGATTGGCAACGAGTTGAAACGGATTTCACATTTAGAGAACTGTCTTCTCTTTTTTTCATCCATAGCTTGCTCAATGGTATTAATTTGGGAGGAAAATTCATACCCTGCTCTATTTTCTTTGGGTGCTATTAATGCGCAGTTTTCAAGTTCCACAAAATATCAAAATTGCCCTTTTCAAGTCCAGGTGCAATTTGGACTTAGGAGGGATAGTTTTGTCATTTCATCATCATAAACTTGCTGTGAAAATAAAATATGAGCTGTGATATTGTCATTTGCCAATATCAAAAGAATCATGGAACATAGTCAACAATTTGACTGATTGAACATATAACCAAAACAAAAAAAAAAAAAACAAAGAAAACGACAAATGATAATTCCAGAGCCCATATAACTTTGGCCATATCAGTTTTCCCGTTCCCCTAATTCAGACTTCACTTGCTGCCCACACCCGCTAGACCCGCCCCTATCTTCCTGCTGGAACGTGTTTTTTTTTTCTTTTTTATTATAAAAAGGAAGCAATAACATTAAAATTTAAACATGAAGAAAACATTTTAGAAACGAGAGTGGAAAATTGAGCAATCCAGAACTCAATTGGAAACACTTCGCTACTTTATATGATTTTTCCAATTCCTGTCCCTTCACATTTTTGTTTTGGGAGTAGACGAAGTTGTGCAGTTCAAAGTTGTACTTTCTTCAGCTTCACGCTAAAAAATATTCAATTCAGTTGGACACTGCTCAAACTGTGAAAACAAGTACATAATCACGTGTTTATACAAGGGAACTTGTGAAAGAACGATTAATGACATTAATTGAGTGATAATAGATGAACCACAATGTACTGATCTTGCACAAATTTTATGTAGGTGGTGGCAGGTGTTCTTTAGTAGTGTTATATCAAAAATTCATATTTTCCTTTGCTTTGGCGTTTTTGGTGGACAATTTGGAGAATTGATAATTAAAGTTTGAAAAATTACTCCTCTGCTAAACAAAAAATACATTTTTGCACGGGACCTAATAGCAAATTAACTACTTTTCTATGTCGTAATTGTGCTTATACATATATTTCTGGATTCAGTCTCTCATGTAGTCAAATCCCAATGTCAAGTCTTTATATATAGCACTTGAAAATGGCCGAAATTTTACTTCCCATTCAGACACTGTGGCTTTTGTGCATGTGAGATATATAGAGTCCATGTTGAATCTTCTTCAACATAATGTGTTGAATAAAAGGGCCACTTCCATCAATCCTTAACAATAGCTATCTACATATGATGACCAAATTTTGCTGACCTATTAATCTGGAAACATGGATTAGCAAGTAATCCTCAGTCAGATTACGATAATAAGGCGACTTCAACATCAGTTGAATTTGTGTTAGTTAAAAATGGTCGTAATTTCACCACCACTTTTGTCCAACTATTTCTTGGCGGCTCCGCCACATAGGGATCAATTTGGTTCAAAAAATTTTATTGGAAGACAATTTTGCCCCATTTTTAAGATGGAGGATCAAATGTGAATTAGTAAAATACTTGAAGAACTATTTGAAGGATTTGTTGAATGAACCTTCTTATGTATAAAGTGGTTTGCTTCACCATTAATTGCAGAAACTACAAACAGAATTAACTTCAAATTAAGAAGAAATTTGGGAGTTTATTCAGTTTGCAATTCTCTTTACTTTTATCACTCTCTTTTACTACTTGATTGTGTGGATTAAATTGGCTTATCTTTTCTATCTTCACTACTAATTTTGTTTGCTTAAATGTGTGATCAGTTAAATAAATTTAGCTAGTTAAAATTGTAATTTGTTTGTTTTTGTGTGACATAATTCATCCTCTCTTAGATTACACTCTCTTATATTATATTGACAGTAAAATTTAAATACATGACCTTTTCTGGTAAAGTGATTCTATCAACGGAATGAATTTGTGCTTGCATTTCCAAGCATTATCTTGGATATATGTATTTGTCTCATTAAACTGATTAAAGTTGTGAATCACCTTAGATACTACTGTTTCCAGTAAATTATTCCAGCAGCCCCCCCGAAAAGGAAAGGAAGGGGGACTCCACTTCCGGTACTTTCCCGGCAGCGGGGGCTCATATGAATGATTGGTGGTAAATTTATGGCCAATTATGCCCATAATCCGGAATTGGGCTCTAGCTTGGCCCTTTGGTGGGGAGCATTATTGGCTTTCCTTGGTAGTAAGTTTTTTGATTTTTCAGCGTTTGGAGGAACCGACCTGAGGCTGAGTGAAATTTGGGCACCACTACTCGACTCATGAGGCACCGTCTCCCGGACCCATTTAGATAATACTACATGCATATATTTACTTTGTGCAAACTGCAAAAGGTGAAGCTTGGTAACTCGGATGTTATTGGTAAAAGGGATGTGATTTTCACCAATCCAATTGCTTTTTGTTTTGGCTTTTCGAGAAGTTAAACAATAGCGATTTGTCATATTTTAGTGGCCAATAAAAGAAGATAAAATTTGAATCTAACCTCCCAATCCACCAAACCTAAAAGATTTTGGTGACGACAACTGAGCAAACAAAACCACGATAACACGAGAAATCTGCGACTGCTATTTGACTTTTAATTGTACGATAAGCATGCCTCGTCCCATGTCTTTGCTTATTCTGATAGTGGGGACTAGAGCCAGAGGTTTCCAAACCTCCCTTCTCTCTGTCCTTTTTCATCTTGTACTCTGTCCTACGGCAGATCTTTTTTTTTTTTTTTTGGAAGAAGTCCTACAGCAGATCTATTTCATCAATGTGATACTAAAAGCTAATTCTTTATTACTGTTATATGTGTTGTGGGATTGTCCCCTTTTAAGTTTGTTTGATAGGAAATTATTTGTCCAAATTTATTTGCTGACATCATCATTACAATTTCCAATACACCTTTTTATATTCCCAATCATCTTTTTATCTCACACACATCACATCACAAAAAGTGTTACAGTAATTATTCCAAATAATATTTCAAATAATACCCTATCCAAACAAACCTATTATATAAACTATTTTTTTTTAAGAACCCTATCATAAACTTCATGTAATGTAGCAATTATTGCAATATTAATCTACTGTACTAGTCTTATGAAAAAGCATGATTGACAGTCTGGATTTGATTTGATCAGTCGATACCCTTGCATGAATGCTACCTTTGGCATGAATTTAATTAACAATGACCGATCATCAATGCAGCTATCCTTTTTTCTTCGGCCTTCTAGTTGCTTTCTTTCAATTCATTTGGTGGCCCCGATCCAAAATTTTATTTAACTATCGACAATCACAAAAATATCAAGAAATTAGACAAAGAAAGGATCAGCATCGCAATCTGGAAATCAATGGGGAAAAAAAACTACAATAGTGCCAGTTGAATCAAAACCTTAAGGAGCTAATGTGCAGGTTTCGTTTATGTCAAAAATTAAATAAATCCGATTTTTTAAAATTCAATGATCCAACTTGTGGATACCACTTAATGATATGATGTGATACAATTCGAGCCATTTAGATCTTTTGAAAAGGGGTTTACTCAAGTGTAAGCCTTCCATCTACAAGCACTTGTAAGCAAATGTTAGCTTGTACACTTGCTCAATTACAAGGAGTTACTTGGTATTTCGCCCATAAGATAAATTTGTCAATTGCTGGTCCAGTATCCAGACGCGGCAAGTGTACTTGTGTCGTTTGTGGCAGGATAACCCAACTTTTCAGCATGCATTTGGGACCTGTTATAATTGTTTTCAGCATGCATTTGGGACTTTACATATGCATTCCTGGAAAGAAATGGATTGATTTGACAGTGCACTATATACCAAATAGGTTCTAAGAAATATTATTATTGTCGGTGGTTAGCTATATGGTTTCAGGTTAGCATAACCCGTAGTGGTTATAAAGTCAAGCAACTGAAATTAAGAGTACGTAATGGTGGAAAACATACATTTTGTTATATTAGCAAAATTTTCATCATAGAATAAATACCAAGATCGACACTATATATTCCCGAATTTGAGTGAGTATCAAACGAATCATATGTTATACCTTCCGAGACATTTTGTAATGGATCCTAAAGGATAAAATAACTCTCAACTTTTTTCCAAGGGTGTTGGTCAAGTTCGAATCCTGCCAACATCAATCAATTCCGTCATAGAGTAGCAGCAGCAGGCAGACACACCACAAAAACAGTAGCAGGAGTCGTCTTCCCCTCCTTCCCCCATCATTCTCTTCTTCAAGACTCCTACTTATAATAAAATAGAATATCAAAAACAAAAATTGAAAGTTGCCTTTATTTTTTGTTTTTTTTTTGTTGGGTTGGTTGGGGGGGAGCAGGGAAGAATGACAATATGAACTCTTAGAGTATAGACACGGGCTTCTTGTATAAACATTAACCAACGAACTGATGCAAAACCTGGTTCCCACCAACTCCAATTAATACAAGCGTGAAGCATGCATAGATTGTAGCTGCTTTGCATCTATTGTGAATCTGTATTCAATTGGATAATTTCAAAAACCTCTCTTCAAGTTTCTACAACTTTGCTGTCATTCCCTATGGTTTTGAAAATATGAATAACCTTCGTTGAAACCTACATCTTGTAATAATTTATTCCAATTAAAAAAAGCAATAATAAAAAATAATTTTAGGTGTAAAGAAGTTCATTTAATTCCAAAAGTTTCCCTCATCTATAATAATAGTTCATTTAACGATTCAATCTAACTTTTTATTTCAATTATGGGGCCATTATTACACATGATTAACAAAAAAGTTTCATCATCTACAACCAAAAAGTAACAACTTTCAAATATAACAAAATAAATATTTTTTTCTTACCTTAAGATTCTTATTATCACTATGGTAGTAAAAAGAAACAACAGAATCGAAGTTTCCTCATACCCAATTCCTTTTAATCATCAAAGTACATAAAAAAGTTAGTCTACTATTGGAGCCCTTTTAACATAATCAAATTATGATTAATTTAGTTTTTAAATAACTTAATTATTTTTCATGTCTAATCCTTCTATTTATCACGTACATCATATAGGACTCCTTTTATCTATCAAGTACATTAATAGAAAAAGTGCACCTAGTATCGATTCCCTTTTTATATAGCAAGTTAGTTGTTTTTTAATTCTAAATTATGGTTAATTATTTAGCAAACGTTTTAATTGTTTCTCTCCACAAATATGTACCTTAAGTTGTACGGATATAAATTATTCTAAATATGTACCTTGAGTGTCAAATTGATGAATGGAAATTATCAAAACTCAAGAAGAGTACAATACATTTCCCAGACAGTCAAGAGGAAAACAAGATCCGGGGCCTCACAAGTTACAGCTTTCCTCTATTTGAGGGATTTAAAATTAGTCATTTTAAATTTTTTTCCATCGCACCTCAACATATTTATACCATATCTACCAAGGTTTTTAAAACCAAGATCGTTCATTGAATCGGAAAAGTCATTGGGTCACGAGTCACTAGTTCAAATATTGGACTGACTGTTTTTGGCCAGTGGTTGTCATATTTAAATAAAAATAAATTATATATTGCTAATTTATCATATCTGCAATTTACTTCCCACTATAAAAGTTTAGACACATGATCATAAGTATAGTCCTTTTGCTAATAAATTTATAATAAAAATAAACTAAAAGACAAGCGAAGATACAAAGCAAAATAAAAGAAAAAGCAAGAAAAAAAGAGCCTATAATTATATCAATATGACAAGCTTGACACCAAAAAATAAGAATCTTACTTTAGAAAATTAGTAAATTACAAAGTGAAACAAAAAAAATCATAGATTAGGAAATCAAACCTATGCATACAGTTTAGGCACAAAATTGAACTTTATTGAAGGAATTTGAAGATTAATGACGAGATGATGAAGAGAGGGATAATTAGGAAGAGAAGAAAGTGAAGAAAATTAGGTGAAAAATAAGAAATAAAAGAAAGGAAGATGATTGGAGTCTTGATTTTGACTTGAGTCACTATAAGTTGCGCTATCTAATTACTTTCTAGGATTTTTTTTACTTTTGCTTTTTTTTTAAAAAAAAATTTTGACCAATTGAATGAACCGGAACGATTTTAACCCATTTGACGGTTCACCGGTTGGACCCTCCCAATCAACTGGCTTTCACTAAATGAAGCGATTTGTTAGCGCTACTGGATTTGAAGCATAACTGGGCTTGGACAATCACCCGATAAACGGTTCAATTGGTTCGACCAGACAGTCCGAGCTGAGTTTTTAAAATACAAAACAACATCATCTAATATTCTAATCTATATATATCCTCTGAACGGATTGGGGGAGCCTCCTCACAGTCACAGATTCTCAAACACCGCCGACACTCAAAACTCTAACCTGCTAACCAGCTTAGCTGCGGAATGCCACCACTCAAAATGGGCGGCATCAAAAACAAGACAAAGCTACTCCAGCCCACTTTAGCCGCTCTGCTGGCTCTTCTTGTTCTGCTGGCCCTCTTCTCCCTTGTCACAAACACCAACGCAGAGCTACAACATCCATCACCATCACATACTACTACTACTAGTAGCACCACCACCACCAGTAAAAGTAGTATTCACGTCCACCAACACCTTCAAATTGCTCACTCAACATGCCAGGACACCTTCTACCCAGACCTCTGCGTCTCCACTCTGGCCACATTCCCGGATCTTCGCCAGAGGACGCTCCCGGAGATCATTTCAGGCTTGGTTAACTCCACCGTGTTCGAGGTCAGGGACTCCAAACAAAATTGCACCCGCATTCGCAGAAAGTTACAGAATCTGGACCCGCTGGACCGTCGAGCTCTGGAAGACTGCCTGCAGCTCCTCGACGACACCTTTGCTCAGCTGAAGGCCGCCATCTCCGATCTTTCCTCCAACAAATCTGCTCTCCAGCACTACATGGACCTGCAGACGCTCTTCAGCGCCGCAATGACCAATCAGGACACATGTCTAGATGGTTTCGCTTTCTCGGGGAGGAAGTACATCCGGAAGTTCATCGAGGGAAGGCTTCGCAAGATTTCCCACCACGTCAGCAATTCGCTAGCCATGCTCAAGAGAGTCAAGAAGCACCAAGCAGCGGCAGGTGCAGTGTTCCCGGAGGAGGAGGGAGAGTTTGGGACGCCGGTGAAGAGTGGAGATGGGTTCCCGACTTGGTTGAAGAAGAAGGACAGGACATTGCTACAGGCGCCCCTGAACCAAACTAAAGTCAATCTGACAGTGGCCAAGGACGGCAGCGGCAACTTCACCACTATCAATGACGCGTTACAGGCGGCTCCAAACTCTAGCACCACCAGATTCGTGATTTACATAAAGGCTGGGGCCTACTACGAGTACATTGAGGTGGAAAGGAGGAAGACAATGATCATGTTTTTGGGAGACGGCATCGGAAAGACAGTGATAAAGGGCAACCGGAGCGTGGGGGCAGGATGGACTACGTTCCGCTCTTCCACAGTCGGTAATTACAACTCCCATCTTCTCTGTCTCTTTTTATTTATTTCTTTTTCTTTTCTTGTTCATGTCTGTTGTAGGAGTAGAAAGATGGTTAATTCTTTAGTATGCGATTGGATTGCACAAGAGATTATTTGGGAAAATTTTGTGAAAAAAGAATATTATAATATATATTTTTTAAATGTAATATATATAAATAAAAAATATATTTAAGACGTAAATAGATAAATTTTTATAAAATAATTTTTGATCCAAGCACACCGGACGTGAAACATACTTAGTGATGTGAGTTTGTTTGGATAAGAGTTTATTTAGTTGATTTATTTGAGATAATTACTGTAACACTTTTTGTGATGTGATGTATGTGAGATAAAAAGTTAATTGGGAAGATAAAAAGATAATTGAAATTTGTAAAGTAAATTATTTTGTTTCAAATCATGTTTGTCCAAACACACCCAGCAGTACTATACACACTTCTAATACTGTCCATATTGAGTGTGTTTGAATTGTAAATTATTTAAGATATTTTTACTGTAGTACTTTTTGTGATGTGATGTATGTGAGATAAAAAGGTAATTGGAAAGATAAAAAGGTGTATTGAAAATTATAATGATTGATAATGTAAACAAATATATTTGGGCTAATTTCTAACCCATAAGGCATTTTCGTTTGTATAGGAGTGTGTTTGGATACTAAATTTTTTTTGATATTTTCATATGTCATTTTTTGTCTAAATATTATTTATCTTGCGTTATAAATAACGTATCTTTTCAATATGTTTTTTATATTTTAAATTATTTTTATTTTATATATATATCATATCATAAAAATATTATAATAATTATTTTCAATAATAATCCATCCAAAACACACACAAACTCTCGTCATATGTTTTGTGTAATAATACTACCATCTACTAGTCTCCGTCCCCCAAGCATAGTGTCGGCGTAGACCGACTGTTGGTCTCCAATTAAGTAATGCTGCCACATAACCCGTTACATATTACTCCACTGTTCCAGAAGAGTTGGTGGCTTGGGGGAAATGAATAATTGCTCCATCAACACTGCATTTTGCATCGAACGCTGAATGAATCCATGCACATGCACCTCTGTCCCCGCAGGACCTTGCTTTCTCCCACTAGTCATTAATTTCGCATACTTATTTCTTACTGTTTCACTGAAAGTGTTACGTATTTTATATTGTTATATTTTAAAATATTTGTTATTTTATTATAATCAAAGTTACTCTTGAACTCTTTTTTCAATATTATTCATAACTTATATATATATATATATATTAAATTTAAATTTAAAATTCAAAATTTTGAGGACAACTTTGCAAAAAAATTTACTAATATTATCATTAAACTATTAATTTTAGAAAGTTGAAAGTGCGAAATGTGACAAACAATTTGGAGCTTTAATTGTCAAACGGTCATGTTGAATTATATACTAATTCTTCTGACAAGACGACTGACAACCAGACTCTTTGCTTTGAAAAGCGTGAGAGCTTTATTGCAAAATGCAATTTTAATGGTAAAACCAATTGATTATTGCTGTTTTTTACGGATAAAAAAGATTTGATTGACTTCTTTTTTTTAATGGATATGTTTCCACTATTATTGCTGTTTTTTATCACACTTTGGAGGTTGTGCTTTTTTTTTTCAACAGTTGTATGGAAAGCAATTATTTTGTTTTAGTTTCCTTTTGGAATAATATTGGAACCTCCCTTGAGATTTCTCTTAAAATATTGGAAAGCACTTGTTTTATCAACTAGGGCCTCTAAGATTTTAAAATTATCACTTACCTTCCTTACTTTTGTTATTTGCATGACAAAATTTTGAAAACCCTAAACTACTCTTTTTCTTATTTTGTTAAATAAAAATGCTCCTAAAATACTTTATTTACTCCAAAAATTACCACCTAAAAAGCAATCTCTAGTAGTATCACCACGTCACAAAGTCATGCTTCATAAAAATATAAATTTGAAAAATAGAAAAGATATTTGTAAATAAATACACTAGCACTAATTTAATTTTATATCTTTAAAATTGACTTTTTATGAACCTTATATTTTTTCCCAACTTCTTATCAACCTCTAGTCCAAGCCTTTAAGTTGTACTACTAATCATTACAAAAATCAACTCAAAATGAACAAAGAAATCACATCCTACTTTATCACAATCACAAATAGTAAAAATAAATAAAATTCAATTAACTATAATTTATAAATAAAAAATTGTAGAGTCATCCAAAAAGATGAGTAAGAGAGAATGTTGGAAAAAATGAAAAGAGAAGAAAGCGATTTTTGTTTCTTTTTCTTTTTTAATTTTTTTGAACCCTATTTATTTGATATATGAATTATGTATCAAGTGAAGGGTAATATAATTTTTTTATAATTATTAGAAGAAGTAAGTAACATTTTTAAAACTTTAAAAGCGTTCGATGATATTAACATAAACCACATTAACAGAAACCTCGGTATTACCCCTTTAGGCTGCAGCTTCATTGGTGGAAATAAGAAAAGAAACATGTGGGCCGTGAATCTTGTAGTGACTCTCAAATTGTTGGATGCCAATAATGTCACGTCCACTTTCTTCAAAATTCTTTGTAAAAAAGTTAAGCATGACACTATGGGTCTCACAAGCTTTTCTCAACATGTTGAAGGGTAAATGAGAAAAGTAGACAAGATAATATTTATCATTCAAGGTAAATAATAATAATTTTAGGATAAATCAAAATAAAAATAAAAAATATGACAGTTTCAATAAAACGAAAAATGCATCATATAAACATTACATCATCGAGCCGTACCACCTTGATTACCATGACTACCAAAATATTAAAATAAAACATTATACTAAGAATCCCTCAAAATAAAAAAAAGCATTATACTAAGAATAAAAACCATAAAAATTTGCATTAACCATGGCAGGACCCGCCCAAATTTTATTCATTCCTTATTTGGTGTACCAAAAGCAAAAAAGTAGTTCATTAAAATGCCATGGGACCATGCAATCATGGACATCAAGCCATAACTGTCAATGGAGTCGGCCAGTTCGAGCTCTACCTGTTAGGCGCAAAAATGTTCATTGAACCTAAACTTTAGTTGGATGAATAGAGTTTGGATTTAAAATAATAGGTTTGAACTAAATATGAGCCAAGTTTAAGTTATACTAGGATCAAACCCGATTAAAGTCTAACACATATATGAGTATATTGTTATATAAGTAAAGTATATATAAAAATATCTATTCATAAAGGGAGAGGAGGGGGTTTATGGTAAATAAAAATGTTACTTTATTATATACTTCCTAAACTATCCTTGATGATGAGGGAACTTTTGATATAAATAAAAATATATCTATCTTTGATAACTACGCACTACCAATATTGATTTTTTACTGAGTAACACGCATATTTTTCATGTTCTATTTTTCAACTTATTCAGTAAATCTTAATTTTAATTAGCAACTATCAATTATGGTTATGAATAACTACCAAATAACTACTTTATATAACTTTTATTTTAGTGACAATTTACATGTGTATTTTCAAAATATAAAACCAATTTTTTTGAAAATGATTTCAATAAATATACTCAAAAATTTCACAAATATTTTTATTAGTTGCACACACATTAGTGTATGCCTTGAATACTAGTACATGTTATGATATAAAATGTTAATAATTTATATGTAAATTTATATTAATTCATAAATTATAAAATATATTATATATAATTATGTATTTAATTAGGATAAAATACAAAAAACTCCCTGTGATTTGTCAAATGTTCAATTTAACTCACTCTGGTTCGAAAACCTACACTCTTAACTCCATGTGGTTTGGACCAAATTAAAAATTAGACGAAAAGCATCCAATTTAATGATTGTATGTGAAATATCAATATTACCCTTGCTATACGTCAAAATGTTTTCCATTCAATTTTCTATTTAGTCGAAACCACAAGGAGTTATAGTGCAGTTTTTTAAACTAAAGGAAGTTAAATTGAAACATTCAACAAACTACAAGGAGTTCATTTATATAAGGGCAATATTGACATTTCACATAAAACCGTTAGATTAAATGCTTTCTGTTCAATTTCAATTGAATTGAAACCATAGGAAATTATAATGTGGGTTTTCAAATCAGAGGGAGTTAAATTATACATTTGACAAACTATAGAGAGTTTTTTTTTTTGATATTTTACCCATTTAATTATGAGTTTGGGGTCAAACTCGATTTAAATTCGAAACTCATATAATAGTGTGAGTTGAATTTGAATCATTTTAAAATGAGCCCGAAAACCTGAAAAATTCATATAACTTGTGAGTCAAGTTTGACCTTATTGAAACCTGACTCAAAAAACCCGCTTGACACCCCCACATCAAACAAATGATTCTGTTTTTTAACGGAAGGAAAATAGTGTACTTTTTGAGGAGTTACTTGTTGCGTCACTCTTGATTTGTGGTGACAAAAATGAAACGTAAGATTTGAATTGGGTAGAGTTGTTATATCGTTTAATGAAATTCTATCAGTTCAATTTTTAACTCACTTTGAAGTGGCATAGAAACATTGGTTCGATTCCTTCTGAAGATCATATGAGATAGTATTAGACTCTGCAGTCTTTTCATTAGGAGTTAGAAAGTAAAGAAAAGAAATGGTAAGTTAGGTTTTTTTGGGGGGGAGGGGGGGGGGGAGGGAAGAGGGGGGTGGAGAAGTTGGTGAGACTTTTGGGAGTATTGATATTAAAAAGAAATATTGTGACTTACATCTATTAAATTTTGTCCTTAGCCTTGGGTAAGTATTTTGACATCGGTTTTCTAGTGTTAGTTGATGTTTCTCTCCATCAGCTCTCCAACTTTGGAGAGAAATTTTAAGTTACAATCATTCCACTTTTTTTGTTTTCTTCTTTCTTCATTTAACAAAAAAGAAAACACACACACACACACTTTCTCTACCAAACGCTTTCTTTCTCTCAATTTCTCTTTCGACGAGCGAGCTATAGTTGTTGTAGGAAGGGGCCCTTTTATGCTTTCTTATTTTCTTGTTTGGGTATCCTTTTATGGCATCTCCGAGGATCACCGGCGCCATTCACTCTAGCCTAAAGAGCTGGATTCTGGGGTTCTGTGTGCTTCAAACATGGAGCCTTAGATACTCTGTCAACATTTTCAAATGTCAATTTTCTTGATTTTTAAAATGTATTTAAAGTAGAACTGCAGAAGTAGGGCCGATTTGTCGCAAAATGCGTCTAGTAGAATCTCATGAGCGTCAAACCCGGATAGTTTCTCGGAGCTAGTCTAGCCTCCCTTGTTTTCTTGGCATTTTTTATGGGGTCTATGTCTCTCATTTCTGTTTCCACTTCCAATTGTGACACAAAGAATTCAAATCTTGAATTTGAATAATGAGAGATTTTTAAAATCCATTCCCTCACCACTAGGTTAACTATAGTGATTAATGCCTAAAAAAAGCATAGTAATGTTGTTTTTATCACAAGATAATGATTTAAAATATGAGACACAAAATGTGTCATAATCTTGTATTCAACAATAATGCTATTGTTTTCTTTCTCCTCTATTTTTTTTTTTGTTAATAATTTGTCCTCCACCTCCACCTTCCTTACTTTCTCTTTCCCCACTTTACTAAATTATAGGTCGCGTAAGTATTTTGTAATTTTTTCTAATGCACCTTCCGTTGTTACGGCGCCATTAATGTTCATGTCTTCATTGAAAACATACAACCTTGTTTCTATAGTTCCCATCTTGAAGTAGGAGGGTGTAACCTTTCCACATCAATTACGAACTTTTTACCTTGTTCATCTGAAATTATACATAGAATTTTATAAAAGAGATCAAACAATCATTTATCTTCCACGTATCAGTGGCTTCAATAGAACCTTAGACTTAAGGTTTGACAGTCTGTTTAAATTAGGAGTTTTTCACATACAATGTTATACAATGTTATAGTAGCAAAAACACTCAAAAAATAAAAATTCTACTACCTCTTTCTCTCTCCACCTACTAATACCCATTATCTCTCATCTCCTCCTTCCCCGCTACCAACTCTATCATCTATCTTAAGCGGCGTATTGCTTGCTGGTGGTGGCTTGGGAGGGGGTGGAGAGAGGGCGATAGATGGTTGTGGTAGGGAAGAAAAAAATCTCAAAATATTCCAATCAAATTTTTAAGTTGTAAAAACATTTCCAATAAATATCTTCTGTGAAAGTTTTTAATATATACTTGTAAAAACACCTAATCCATGCAAATCCTAAATTTTTTGTCTTAGTGGAAAAACCAAACTTAATTATGACAGCAGTCCCCGCCCTTAGCTGCACGTGGATATCCCATTTACTTAGACTTCTCATCCTGGGATCCTCTTGAATTAAGTAACACGAAGAGTATTTGTTCTTTTTCTTGAGGCAACTCCAACTCAAGCTCTGGGAATCTCATATTGGAATGAGTTCAAGAGATATACAGTGACCTACAGATCAAACAGCGGTCAAAGGTTGTGCGTGTCTATAGATGTTCGGCCTCCCCGAATGTCCATGTCCCTTTAACTTCCGTTATGTACACCTTTAAATTTGGAGACATCTGGCACTTCCACCTTGGGAAACTAGTCCACATTATCAAGCCAAGGTCTCATCAGCAATTTTACCGCACAATTCACTGATCTGCTTATCTGAAAATTTGCAGCTGCGGTGGAGATGGGATTCATTGCCAGAGGGAATCCACCATTGAAAACTACGCTGGACCTAGCCAACACCAAGGCAGTGGCCCTGAGGAGTGGCTCAGATCTCTCAGCATTCTACCAATGCAGCTTCGTCGGTTATCAGGACACTCTCTACGTGCATTCCCTTCGACAATTTTATAGGGAATGCGATGTGTATGGTACAGTCGACTTCATCTTCGGGAATGCAGCTGTTGTGTTCCAACTTTGCAACCTTTATGCCCGGAGACCAAACCCAAACCAGCAAAATTTATTCACTGCCCAAGGAAGAGAGGATCCTAACCAAAATACTGGGATTTCGATCTTGAACTGCAAAGTTGCTGCAGCGGCAGATTTGCTTCCCGTCCTATCCTCATTTAGAAGCTATCTTGGTCGTCCGTGGAAAGAATATTCAAGAACTGTTTACCTTCTGTCAAACATGGAAAGCTTGATAGACCCTGCTGGATGGTTGCCGTGGAACGGTAGTTTTGCATTGTCAACCCTTTTCTATGGGGAGTATAAGAATAGAGGACCCGGTTCAAACACCACTGCCAGAGTAAAATGGCCTGGTTACAGGGTCATCACCAATACCACCGTTGCCAGTCAGTTTACGGTCGGAAATTTCATCCAGGGAACTGCATGGCTGCCTAATACTGGAATCCCATTTTATCCCAATTTGACACCCTCCTGAATTGGTTGTCATTGTAATACTCTCCAGTTAGATTCTTCAGCTAGCTAGGGTCCCCTCCACGCACACCCTCCCCCCCCCCCCCCCCACCCAAAGCCGTTCTAAGCATGCAGTTCTGGAGAAATTGATCCTATTGTTTTAGTAAACTGGGGAATCAATAAGTGAGAACATATGCTCACATAATCGGTTTCGCTCTCTCTTGCAAATTTTTATTTATGATTGAATTTTGGGAGTAACCTGAAACTGAAATATTTATCTGCTAGCGAGCCTTGTAGCAGGTACCAGCAATGCTGGAAGATCGCCCTTGGGTTGGCACATCAATTTAAGGTGAAAGCCTCCGAAATGTCTGAAACATTACTTACTCAATCTTAAGGCATCGTTTACACAATTAAATAAGACAACAGAACCACGCTGAACCCAAACAAACACCTTTTTTTCCTTTTTAAACTTTTTTCCACTTTATCTTTTGCTATTGGGATTGCTATGGAAAGCATTGGCCAGTTGCTACATTTTCGAGTGCCCAAAACGTTCAATTATATATCGTCTAAAGGTTGAAATTGTCATACGCTGTGCAAAAGAGCCCTATCGCTAGTTGATTTTACACGGCCTTTAACAGAAAGCAGTCATCCACAACCGAGTTTCTAAAGCGAAAGCTACCGGGTTTATTGGTCTTTGTACATCCTAGTGATCGGGCACATTGCAAGTTGCCACGCATTTTGAGTTTTAAATATACTGCATGGGACTTTAATTAACGTACACATTTGACATGTATATATAATTATTGTGTATATCCCCAAATGATTAGATTTCAAATAGTAAAACGAACACTCGGTGACTTTTGTTGTACATTTTTAATACAATCCGATAAAAAATGAAATGCAAATTGTTCACTGTTCCTTTCAAATAGAGGTGGCAAAATGAGCGGGATAAGTGAGATCTGCTTGGATTTGAAATGAAATTGAATAATATGGATTTAGACCTAATCTTACCTATATGTGTTTTGGACTAATTTGGGTAAGATCACTTTGAAATGGGTTTAGATTGATTTCGCCCAATATCCAAAATATATTTTTTTTATTCTTTAATTATTTTTATTTTTATATAACTTTAATATTTTTTATTTATTAAATTTCTTTTGTTCCTATTATGAATTTATATTTTTCTGAATTCCTTTTGTCACTCAAATTTTCTTTTATTTATTTTCTATGTATATATATTTTTTAATCTCTGATTTCCACTGTTGCTAAATTTTAGTTGAGGAAAATATAAGTCCTCTAAAAACTTTAAAAGATTTATATTTATGATTATAAAGAAATGCCATTGTATGGACTTGTACTGATACTACCGGAGCTTGTGGAAAAGCATAACTAGTGAAATTAGTTGTAGCACAACAATAAGGTGCAAGGATGAAAGTTTAGTCATATTAAAACTTTTCACATAGCTAGTGAAATTAGTTGTAGCCCATCAATAAGGTGCAAAGATGAAAGTTTCGTTGCATTAAAACTTTTCACATATATATATCAGAGGCACATCAATCTAAATGCTTTAGTTTGAACAAGTAAAAAATAACACAGTTCCCTATATTTTATTTCACTTAACGGCCAACAAATTTTAAAATCATTTTACCCAGATAACTAGATGGTCTAATTTAAATTTAATCTGGAATTATTATCTTAATCTTTTTGTTGCAATATAGAAGAGAAAGGAGAACAGAATTTGAGGACGAAAGAATTTCTAACCACATGACCTGCTTTATTCTCCATATTTTTAGTAACAACAACAAAGTTATATTTGTTTGGGAGAGGAGTTCTTGGGTGAATTAAATTTTTGGCGAGATGTTTAGACCCCAATGGTCACCTCAGCATTTTCCAAGAATTTCCATCAATTGATGGGCATAAATGGGATTAATCCCATTTCAAACCCAACATCAAAATTAGAATATGCATCCCACCAAAAATCTCTTTGGACATGGGCAGCCTATTGCAACTTGAGACAGATTCCTATCCCTAATTTTGAAGTCTTATGCCAAAAAGATGACATGCAAGAGATTAGCTAAGACGCTTGAAGTTCACAAATGACATGCAAAAATTTGTTGGGAATAACAGATACAAGAGATTAGCTAAGACGCTTGAAGTTCACAAATGACATGCAAAAATTGTTGGGGATAACAGATAAGCTATCTTTAGCATTGCATAGAAAAGATCAGATATATTGAATGCAATGAGTCTAGTTAAAATTGCTAAATAGCGATTGCAATTAATGAAAGATGTTGGATGGGATATATTGTTAGATAAGGTCACTGCATTTTGCATCGAATATGAAGTTGAGATTCCCAATATGGATGCTATATATGTTCTTAAAGGAAAGTCAAAGCGAAAAATTCCAAATATTTCACACTTACACTACTGTAAAGTAGATTTATTTTATAGTGTGGTTTCACGAGTTGAATGACGGTTTGACTAAGGCAAATGCTGAATTGCTTATTGTATGTAATATCTTGCTCCAAATAATGATTTCTCATCTTTTGACAAGGAAAAGTTGATTCACTTTGCAAAATTCTATCCATTTGAGTTTTTTTTTTCAATTGATCTGATGGTTCATGACAATCAGATTGATACTTATATCCTTGATATGCACTCTATCAATGAATTTGCAGAATTAAAAGGAATTGCTAGCCTTACAGTAGAGTAAGTTAAGACTAAAAGGGATATTGTATATCCATTAGTCTATTTGCTTATAAAATTAGCACTTACTTTACCTATTGTTTCGTTACTTACATTAAAAAATATATATTTAATAAAATTGATAATGAGCTGATTTTGGACCTGAAGAGGTCCTGGAGTAATTCGAAAGGAACTGAACCATCATCGGATCAGACGAATGCACTATGCACCCCCCTAGATTTTTTAAGCAATGCCACATTTAATTATAGCAAATTGGTAGGAGGCAAGATTTGAACCCGATCTCCCATCCAACCAAGCCTTAATGCATTGGTGGTGGTCACCGGCTCAAAGGCCGGTGATTTGTTCTTTTTATATTACACTTTTTACTTTGTAGAAGTTTTATTGTATTAAACTTTGACCTTACCTACTCTCGGATCTTGGCTCCACCACTAATGCCAATGCCATCCTTTTGACATTTGTCTAAAATACTTATTTTTTAGATTAATATGCCTAAATTTAACATTATACACATAGTTCAAAACTTTAGACATTGTAGTTACACTGACACAGTATAAAGACATTGGAGGCATAGGTTATCACCCTAACTTGTCAATAAATAACAAATCCTAAACTATTTCACCTCTTTATGCAGCCAGTAACCAAAGTTATGACTTCAACTTGTATGATGAAATGAGCGGTTACGGTTTGCTTCTTAGAAGTCGATATAATTACACTACCATCCAAAATGAATATCCACCCACTTGTAGAATTCCTCGCACTAGTGGACCAACTAGCATAAGAGTAAACAATTACTCTCCCAATAGACCTCTAATAGTCTATACCGGGATTTTGGTAAACCTTGCAAATCTACAAACTAAGCATGAAATATTTGGTCTTGTAGAGTGTGCAATGCATACATCAAGTTTCCAATGGCACTTGTATATGTAAATTGAGCAATTGAACTACCAAAATTTTATGAAATTTCAAGTTAGAACTAAAGATAGTACTCACCTTTTTTATCTTTAGATGTTGAAACTAATTTAATGTCTTGTTAATAGATGAGATTGACACAAAACATAATCTCTACTATTTTCCTGATTTTGATATTTAAGATAGTATCAATCTTTCCAGGATCCTTTATTTTGAAGAATTAGTATCTTGAACACCTTTCACAGTATCAACCATTAGTATCTTATCTACATATAGAAAAATGATCATACTATTGACTGAATTTAGAATGAGTGGTATGCTTTTTTATCCTATTTTGCTCATTTTTTGTTTCAAATGCAGATTTATAGTGTATGGAGTCGGTTCCATTAGGATTTTTTAAAATTATATTGACTTTATTTTGTAAAAATGATAATTTAAATTGTTGAAAGGACAAATTTGAAAACAAGCCTAAAGATAGTCGATCAAGATGGTCATTTTTAACAAGGCACATCCATATATGGATTAATGTTAGAGGTCCTACATTGTTTTTTTTTTTTGTAAAAATAAAGAAATAAAATGGTCGTAATAATGGATAAAAGATTAAATTGGCCAAAACTTCAAATATGAGGTACCAAGATGACCATTTTCCCCTTGATCTGGCTATGCATGCTTTAAATTAGCACGAATCAACATCCATTTTATGTACTTGAGGCATCATATGAAAGTTCATGGACAAAGCAGGACTTTGTTTCCCAACTAGGGGTGAGCATTCAATGCAAATTTGATAATTAGGTTAGTTGAATTCAGTTATTTCGATTATTAGATTTGTAGAAATCTAAATCATTTTTAATTTCGAATTGGAGATATCCGAATTAATTTCATTTCCAAATTTGAATTTGAAAATAGTAATGAATTCGAGTTAACCATTTTCATTAAAAAAAAAAGTAAATTTGTTGCTGAAGACTCCATTTCAAAATTTGTAATTTCCAGCCTAATTAAACTCCTATAATCAAGTCTAATAGCCACTGTAGTTAGTCGAGTTATAGGCTTATAACACGAAGTCAAAGAAAATCAACATCCAAATCAACACACACATTAGAAGTGCCAGAATTCATCAATTCAAATACAATACAAGTCATAAAAGACTAAAGTCACAAGTCCACATTCTACAAGTCACAACTGAATTCAGAAGTCAGAAATCAAAAACCGTTCAAATTCAATAGAATTCATAATGCCAAATTGTCTTGAAAGTTCAAATAGTTAGATAAGAGAAACTTAGTAAACAACAAAATATGCTGCCTGCAACAAACTCAAAGCCCCAGTATTTTCTAATCTTCTCCAACTAAAGAGTGATTGAAGTTTCAACACCTCCCTTAATCAAACCTGCAACAAAAGATAAAAATGAGAAACATTAGTTCCTTTAAAACAATAGAGAAATGGAATTTTACAAGAATCAGCATATGCATTAGATAAGAAATATCTTACGAGATTCTAAAGTTTCAAGATCCTCCAATTCTTCTTCCACATTCAGTTTGGAGTCTGATGGCTGAGGCCAATCTTGAGTGCAAATCAAAGCTTGCACTATTCTAGGAGTTAAAGAACTCCTAAATGGATCAAGAACTCTTCCATCTATGTTAAAAGCAGCTTCAGAAGCAACCGTAGATATGGGCACAACCAACACATCATGAGCTAATTTAGAAAGAAAAGGGAATCTAGGACTATTCACCTTCCACCATGTCAAAATATTAAAGTCATCTTCTTCATGTTCACAAATCCTCACCAAGAAATTTATTCAATTCAATTTTTGAATCATTGACACCAGTTTCTATCTTTCTTTTTTTAAACCCCTCTTTGTACGTGTCTTGAATGCGTTTCCAGCATCCATATCACTAGACATTGTACCTTTATCAATTGCTCCAAATTTACTTGAAAAAGCTGGGGAGTTCACTCCAAGAGGGAAGATGAGTTTTAAGTACTTAGAAAATAGTTGCACCAAAGCTTCTTTTGCAAGTGAAGCTATGTTTGCACCATCATGCAGACGATACATTTTTATAAGCAAAAACTCTATATACTCAAATTTAATATGTGGATCAAGAATGGAGGCAACAAAAATAAGCATGTTCATTTTTTCTATTTTTCCCCAATGCTTATCATATTTTTCTTTCATTGTGAATGCCATGACAACCTCTTCTTTGTTATCACGTTCTATCATATTGTTCCAGACTACATTCATGCCACCAATGTCTTGAAAAAAAGTATTGCAAGTGACATACTTAGATCCAGAAACCTTCAAAGTTAATTCATATAAGTTTTACAAAAACTGATTTAGATATCTAGCTTTTTTCCAATTAGTTGTTGTTGGTATAGAATCAAGTTCTTGAATCATGTAAGGGTCTTCTAGTGCGAACCTATCAAAAACTTGCTCATATATATGGGCTATATCCAACATCAAGTAGGTGGAATTCCACCTAGTGGGACAATCCAAACAGACTCTCTAAATTTTTTCAACTTAGCGGGTGACTGTCTTACATACCTTACAGCTGCATCAATAGAATCAATAGAGTTACCAAACTTTTTCAAACCATCATTAACTACCAAATTTATTATATGAGCAACATACCTAATATGAAGCCACTTTCCCTCCAAAACAGATTTTCCCCAATTAATAAATTTTCCCCTCAAATAAGAAACTATAGTGTCATTCGAGCTAGCAATGTCAACAGTTATGGTAAAAATATCATCAATTCCGCATTCAAGCAGACATTTCTCTACAGCTTGTCCAACATCAACATCATTATCACTAGAAATTGGAACAAAACTTATAAACTTTTTTGTTCAAATTCTAGTCATTATCAATAAAATGAGTTGTAAGACACATATAGTTAATTCATTGAATTAATGTCCAAGAATCTGTTGTAAGATAGACAGATCTTACTAGAATTGTGCCTAAGCAAATTTTTCAATTTTGTTCTTTCATCCAAATAAAGTTGATAACAATCCCTAGAGACAATCCACCTAGAAGGCATTCTAAATTGAGGACAAGCAACATGCATGACTTCTCTAAATCTAATGCCTTCAACATGTTTAAAAGGCAATTCATCCACAATCACCATATAAACAATTTTCTTTCTAATTAACTCAGCATCTAATTTCCATGATAGAAGTGCAAACCTGGTTTTCCCATCCACTGTTTCAGTTTCCCAAGACACAATGTCACTTGATTAGTGGTTTTGTAGTTAGGATTATTAGGACATCTGATTATATGATTTCTCAAGCTAGTTGTACCATTAGTCCTACTATCAGCAGCTATACATTTCTCACAATATTTACATTCATCGTGTCTGATCTTACCCTAAAAAACTTCTTTGAAATGTGGCCACACTCTAGATCTTTTCTTGTATGGACCTCACTACTTTGAACCTTCTCCTCCTGAATCTGCCAAGCTAGGAGCTGGTGTTGGAGCTGGAGTAGAAGTGCTGTTGATCGAGTTGAGTATTTGATTGTTGAACTCGACATGTGCTTTTATTGAGCCAAGCTCAAGCTCGCTCGACTAAGTGGACTAGACTTGAAGTGTGTTTGAGATCGGCTTGCCAAATAGGATTTGTGAATTGAGCTCGAGCTTGTGCTCGACCTGTTTAGCACATTCAAGTCAAGCTCGCATGAGTTCGAAATATCTGTCAAACAACTTTAATGTCCATTTTGGTGATATTCATACAAATGCCACAATTCAATCATGCAAGTTTTAGGAAACAAACGCCACACCCTATCCAAAAGTCAACAAAACTTGCTAAGTTGCAATTCACAATCACAATTAATATGTCAGGAATGAATTCACAAGGGACAAGCTAGCTAGCCATAACAGGATTTCATAAAATTCTTTTCAAGTAAACAAATACACAAACTCTAGCCAAATTCCATCCGAGGCAACATCCATAAGACCATAACAAGAATTGATCAAATTCTTTTCAACTTAACAAATACACAAACTCCACCCCAATAACTATATAAAAGAATGCTAGATAACTAAAAATTTGACCAAGGCCTGCTTCACTAATCACAAGAAAGGTCCAGCTTCACTTAAGGAAACAAATTCAACAAGGTCTAGCATCACATATTCAAGAAAACAACCTTCAGATGTCAAGAAGGTCAATTTCTTCAATTGTAGATGATTCGACAACATCGAGTGGTTCCTACAAAACAAAAACAAGAAAGTTACAACTCCTAACAAAGTAAAATGAGGTAACAAAATAAACCAGTAGTAGAAGATATATTTTACTTACACGAGACTTGTTTTTTAATCCATGAAGATTGCAAAACCAATCATTGTCACAAAGTAGCATTTGCACCGTTTCAACAGACAAAGAAACACGCTGATCATCAATTATTCTATCACCGGCACTGAAAGTAGATTCAGGGACCATAGTTGTAACTAGAATAGTGACTACATCGTTTGCTATCCTTGACAATATAGTAAACGTCCACCTTTTGCCCTTTCCATCAACCCAAAACACCAAGATTTGCATTTGCATCACAAACATACCTGCCCCTCTTCCAAATAGATATCTAAATTTGATTTTTTGGGGAAGTCTTGTCAATTTCACTAACAATCATCTGAAATTTTTCTTTCCCAGTTAGGACATTAACTTCAAGCTTTTTAGCAGCTTCTTGGGTAGATTTACTTGTAATTTCTGCATGTTTTCGTTCCACAGCTTCCTTTTGTGGTTTCCCCCCATGAGATAAGATGTAAGCATCCACATATTCATTATAGAGTTCATAAAGAATGTATCTAATCTCATCAATATACCTAGGAGCTACATTCTCACCATAAATAACTGGAAAAGTATCATTAACAAGGACCATTTTATGTCTTGGATCAAGAATAGCATCCAAAGACATTAAGATATTGCTTTCCCCCTAATACTTGTGAAATTTTTGTACCATGTTTTCAGCCATAGACCCAATATGATTAGAAAAGTCGAGAGGTTTTTCATTTAACAGCTCCTTAATCCTATACAATTCTACAAGAAAAAGGTTACTAGTTGAGTAATCGGATCCAAAAATTATATTGGTGATATCATAAATAAATACACAGAAATTTACATATTTCTTCAACTTTCATCCACTCATACTCATTTGGGACATAGTGAACCCCAGGATTAATGTCCCCATATCTTAGAAATACATCCCTAAATTCTAGAGTCGAAGCCAACATCAAATTGGTGTTGTTCCACCTAGTTGGGCAGTCCAAAATGAGCTTTTTAGAAGGCAATTGAATATGTTTTTTTTTTAAATATTTTGGCAAAGTCATTAAGGCGAGACTCTGAATTTTTCAAATACTTGATCCCCTCTCGAACAACATCAATCATGTCAACAATTTGATTAAACCCATCTTGAACAAGCAAATTAAGTATATGTGCACAACATCTAACATGCAAAATTTTTCCTCCAATGTTTAACCTTTTTCTTAGAGAAAAATTCTCTTTAAATCTCCTAATGCATACATCATTCTAAGAAGCATTGTCTACAATTATAGCAGATACCTTATTCTCAATCCCCCCACTCAAGAAAACACTTACTTAAAATATCGGCAATATTTACTCTTGTGTGAGGAGGTGCGACATTACAAAAATTTAGGACTCGTTTTTGCAACACTGAATCACTATCAACAAAATGCCCTGTTACAACCATGTATTGAATTTTATGAATAGATTTCTACAAATCTGTAGTTATACTAATCCTATTGGCACCTTGAATATATTTCTCAGCCTTCTCTTTTCAAGCATGTAAGCAGTCACACAATCTTCCTTTACTATTTGCCAGTTAATCTTTTATAAAATGGAGATGCAGCTTTCATGAATTTGTTAAAAACAACATGGTCCAACATAGAGAAAGGATGCTTATGTATAAGAACCATATGAGCTGCTAAATCTTGTACGTTAGCATGATGATAGGAAAAATTAGTGATAGAAGTTATACCATCCGAGGGTCCTTAAGTGAAGGATAAGACCTGCTGCCTCTTTCGGTTTCTAAGAGCCAACTTTTTCGGTAGACAATTTTTTAGGTGACACTTGTGCTAAGAAGTGACTCCAGATGTACTCTTGGCAAACAGCTCCTTGCAGTGATTGCACTGCACTTTCAATATTTCATCGACCTGCTTTACTATTGTCATATCCTCCCATATTGTTGACTTCTTTTTCCTTTGCTTTTCTTCAAATAGTTTTGTGCCTTCATCAGGACCTCTTTAGCCTGTTTCTGCTTCTTCATTCGGCTGTTCTAAGATATCTAAATCTAGCTCTTCTTCACTTATCTCATCAGCATTTTCCTCCACCTCAAGTTTTTGATCTACAACTTCATTTCCTACCTCCATAACAGGACTTGATGATAATCTTTGGTGTGAATGAAATGAAGGATTGTACATACCTATTTTTTTAAGGAAAAAACCAATCAATTTGCTATTAGCATGATCCAAAAAAGAAAGGAAAATTGCTATGTATTATCAAGCAGTAAAAGTTCTACTCCTAGATTAGAATAAAATCAAAACATTGGACTATGATATTAGTTAGTATTAAGAGTTAAGTAGCCAAATCTTGAACATATAAATATCTAAATTGGACTTTCTATGCATTGCATAACTGAATTAGATTTTCTATGGTAGACAAAGTAGCTATAAAGTAAATAGACACAAAATGAACAACTTAAAAAAGTTTGCATAGCTAGCATCTTCAAAACAGAACATTTATGAAATTCCACAAAATGAGTGAAGGAGCATAACGAACAGCAAAATCCTATACAAAATACCAAATGAGCTCAGCGTCTTGGTTCATGGTTAGAGTGTTGATCAATTGTTGACTCAAACTTATGCTTCAAGTGTCCAAAATAGACAAACAAACAAGTATATGGGAAATAGACACCTCAAGGAAGGATATAACATATTCATGCTGGAGCACTTTCTAAATCCAAAATGCCTGAAACAGTTCAAGGCCAAACTGACTCCAATAGCTAGACATTAGCATTGATAAACCGTTTGACACAAATGGCACAAAATTATAGGCTTTAAATAAAACGGCACAAATTTGAGTCCAATCCAATTTGAAAACTTTAGGTTATTAATAACTTATTATATAATCCGTCAACATATATATGAAAAAACACTAGATTTAGATTTGTTATGTCATATAATTTATTTATGCAAATTGTTCATTAACAGTCAATGTAAGAGCCCGAAAATTTCATGTCTTATTTAAAATTTAGTGCATGCTACATTTTTTTCCGCTTTGTTATTGATTGATTTACATGTTCAAATATTCCATTTAATAAACAAATGAATCGCCAGACCTTGGGATAAATTGTATCCTTTATACCTTAAAATATTAGTATTAGTTAGAATTTATTATGGTGGTAGAATGATTAAAAAAAAGAGAGAGAAACCAAATGAAAATAAGCATGAATGACACTTGTATCACACTTGCCCTCACCACATTCAAATTCATTATTCATCACTAATGAAAGAATCAGAACTAGTACTTTAAGTTTCAATCAGTTGAGTGGAAACTAGAAAGAAACTATTTGTTGTCTTCATTTCCTTTGCTTACTAAGAACCGAGAGAGAGTTAGCATAGGAAAACTAAAAGAATCAGGGGCCACAACCTTGTTCTTCCTACTTATCCAAAGTTGAGAGTAAAGCCACAGGACCAGCAGCTTCCGTTCTTTCTCTGCAAATTTTGAACTTTAATTAGGCTCCAAGGAACACTAGCCCAGTTAGTTAAAACAGCGGGTAGAAGCAGAGGATTTGTTTCAGCCAAGAAACCGTGAGAAACTAGAGGTGAGCATTACTAAGTTTCTACTGATTTTTTTTTCTATTTCAGATGAATGAAGGTTTGGCTTGAAATAACAGTAAGAAAACAAGGATTTAGTAGACAAAAGGATCTTTAAAGCTGGAAACATTTTATGTTCATTGGATGCATAAAACCTGAGATGAAGCTGCAAATTTATGGCTCTTTCATCCTCAAATCATGACGGATTATGTCTGCATGCACTCCATTTAGACTCTAACTCCCTTATCTCCACATGCATGTAGAGTTTACTAGAAAATGGGTGAATCAAGCATTGATTTTGAAAAAAGATTGCACTGAAAATTCTGTTAGGAGTGTTGTTTACTGCTAATGAAGTTAAGTTGCAAGTTTCAGTTGTTTTCCTTTTCAAACTTGCAAGATGATGCTTGCATACACTATGTATGCTTCTAACTTCCCTAATCTTCGTGTGCATGTAGCCTTTGATTTGAATCAAGCATGAAAGGAGCAAGTTGTAGGATAACCATTGCTGGAAATATGGTTTTAAAACTGCATGCTGGCCGATGGCATGTAGCTAGAAATTTTCGACTTTCCTTCCGAATGTTGTTAGGTTTGGTCTCAGGAAATTGACGAAAGGATTTTTGGCAACCCCAAATGGACAAATAACAAAACAAAAATAAATAAAACAGGAACACATGAATTTATGTGGTTCGGTCAAATTGACCTACGTCCACGGACGGAGGAGGAGCAATATTTTACTATGAAGACAAGAGTACAAAATATGCCTTAGGAAAGTATTCCTAGGCCCAAAACACCTAATACTTAAAATACAAGAGAGCTCAAAATATTTGACTAAACAAAAAAAGTTTAATGATCCAAAGGCTCAAATAGCCCACTAAATCTCTCTTGGTTTGGTGTACTTAATCCTATCACAGGCCCACTATATTTATAGGCAACTAAGGAAAAGGTTCTCTAATACAAAAAGCGATGTGGGACAATGCCATATTAACAAATCTCCACCTTGGCGTGTCCCCAACATCGACAATAGCAAAACTTTTCCACCTTTTCCACATAAGCCCCAATGGGACAAATTACCAACAACGAATATCAACCAAATATTCAAGCATTGCTTGAACTTGTAAATTGGAAGAGGCTTTGTGAACATGTCGGCAAGATTCTACTTGGTACTGATTTTTTGGACAAGAACTTTTCCCTTAGCAATAGTATCTCGAATGAAATGAAATTTCACATCAATGTGTTTCGTTCTCTTACGATACATCTGGCATTTACTTAAATGAATGACACTTTGACTATTACAATAAATAGTAGTAACATCTTGATGCAGACTAAGTTCGCTAAACAAACTCTTTAATCACAAGGCTTCTTTGATTGCCTCGGTCATGACCATATATTCTGCCTACGTGGTAGAAAAATCTACAACATGTTGTAAAGTAGCTTTCCAACTAACTGCACAACCACAAATACAGAATGTGTAACCTGAAAGTGATCTTCTTCTATCAAGATCCCCATCATAGTCAGAGTCTATAAAACCAACCAAAGTGTCATTATTTCTTCCAAACTCCAAACAACAGTTTGAAATACCTCGCAAGTATCTGAGAATCCACTTCACAGCCTATCAATATGTTTTTCGAGGACAAGACATATATTTGTTAACCACACTGACTGCTTGTGCAATATTTGGACAAGTACAAATCATTAGATACATAATGCTGCCGACCGCACTGGAATAAGAAAATCATGTCATATACTCTTCCTCTTCAATTAACTATGGTGACTGAGTAGTAGATAGTCGAAAATGACTAATAAGAGAAGTAGTCACAGGTTTAGCATCTTTCATACCAAACTTCTCCAAGACTTTTTCAAGATAATTTTTTTGAGTCAAGAATAACTTTCCAACTTTTCAGTCTCTTTTGATTTCCATGCCAAAAATTTTCTTAACTGCTCCCAAATATTTTATTTTCAAATTCACTACTTAACTGCAACTTTAAAGTGTAAATTTCTGACAAATTCTTAGCAGTAATGAGCATATTATCAACATAAAGTAGCAAATAAATGAAAGAACCATCATCTAACTTTTAGAAGTAAACGCAATTATCATACATGCTTCTTAAATAATCGTGACCTAACATAAAAGTGTCAAATTTCTTATACCACTGTCTTGGAGACTGTTTCAATCCACATAAGAATTTCTTTAGCAAACAAACACGATCTTCCTTTCCTTCAACTTCAAATCCCTGAAATTGCTTCATATAAATTTTCTCTTCAAGTTCACCATGTAAGAAAGTTGTCTTAACATCAAGATACTCCAACTCCAAATCATACATAGCAACTAAAGCAAGCAAAATACGAATAGAGTTATACTTAACAACAGGTGAAAATACTTCATTAAAATCAACACCTTATACTTGACTATAACCCTTTGCAACCAAACGTGCTTTGTACCTTACATCTTTGACTCTTAGAATATCTTCTTTTTTCTTGAAAACCTATTTGCATGCAACAATTTTCTTATCTGAAGACGGCTTTACAAGAACCCAAGTTTCATTTCGATGGAGAGACTCAATTTCTTCATTTATTGCAATCAATCACTTAGCAAAGTCATCACAAGAAACTGCCTCTGAATAAGTAGTAGACTCACCAACTATATCAGTTTCTTCTGCAACAGACAAAGCATATGCAATCAAATTTGCATATCTTTGTGGTGGTCGAATATCCCTCCTTGATCTATCTCTGGCAATGGAATATTCTTCTTCTTTTGAATTATTTTCATCAGTAGATTCAGATGTGTCCACTGACACTTGTTGAATAGAAGGACCAGAACTACCAATCTCAATCTCTACCTACTTCTGCATACTATCATCTGCTTGACGAGAACTAGAAGACTCTTTCTTGGAAGATAACATAGAGAATTCATCAAAAGTAACATCTCTACTGATTATAAATTTTGAGAATTTGGGATCAGAACACCATAATCTGTATCATTTCACTCCAAAAGTATACCCAAGAAAAATACACTTTTTAACTCGAGATTCTAATTTTTCATCATTTACATGCATGTATGCTGGACACCCAAAAATTTTAAAATCAGAATAATCAGTAGGAGTACTTGACTAAATTTTCTCAGGAGTTTTGAAATTAAAAATAGTAGAAAGAGTACGGTTGACAATATAACAAGTCATAGAGATCGTCTCTCCCCAAAAGTCCTTTGTCAATCTTGCATTAGAGATCATGCACCTCGCTCTCTCCAAAAGTATTTTGTTCATATGTTCGGCCACACTATTTTGTTAAGGCGTCATCCTGACAGTGCGATGTCGAACAATTCTTTCATTATTGGAAAATTCATCAAATTCTTTTCACAAAATTTCATGCCATTATCTATTCTAAGCCGCTTGATTTGTTTACCTGTCTGTTTTTCAATCAAAACTTTTCATTGTTTGAAAGTGAGGTAAACATCATTTTTATATTTAAGAAAATAAATTTAAACTTTTCTTGAATAATCATCAATGAAAATCAACATATACCTGGCACCTCCCTTAGACGGAACACAAGATGGACCCCATAAATTTGAATGATGATAATCAAAAGTACCTTTCGTCTTATGGATTGTTAGAGAACTGAAGCTAACTCTTTTTTGCTTTCCAAAAATACAGTGTTTACAGAATTCCAATGATCCAGTACTCTAATCGCAAAGAAGTCCTCTTTTATTTAGTATGCCCAAACCTTTATCACTCATATGTGCTAAACGCATATGCCATAATTTGGTGACATCAGAATCAGACAAAGATGATGATGACGAAACTGCAGCCAAGCCTGTGACAGTAGATCTCTATAAAATATATAAACTACCAACCCTGCAAGCTTTCATTACAATGAGAGCACTTTTAGAAACCTTTATAACGCCATTTTTAACTGTATATTTGCATCCAATAGCCTCTAGGTGCTCAAAGAGATGAAATTCTTGTTCAAATTAGGAATATGTCTAACATTAATGAGCGTCCTCACAATATCATCATACATTTTAATTCAGATTGTACCCTTACCAACAACATTACAAGCGGCATTATTGCCCATCAAAACAATTCCACAATTATAAGATTCATAAGTGAACAATAAATCCCTCTTGAGACACATAGAATCTAAAATTCATTGATTTTTAGACTTTGTCCTATCATCAGTCACAAAGAAAATATTTCTTTCATTCTCATCAGTTGCAACACTAGTTTCGGCAATCTCAATATTTTTCTTACTAGGTTTCTCCTTTTGTTTCAATCTATTTTTTAATTTAAAACAATTTGCCTTAACGTGCCCCATTTTATGACAATAATTGCATTCTAAATTTTTATATCTGGATTTAGATCTAAATTTAGATCTACTACTGTCAAATTCTCTTTTTTTCGATTTTGTCCCTAACAACCAGACCTTCCACCTAACTTCCACTAAATTTCTCAGTAATATCCTTGTCTATCTGCTCCTTAGATTTTAATACAAATTTAATTTCTCAATACGAAATTATTTCTTTTCCATAAATCATAGTATCATGAAAATATTAAAAAGATTGGGGAAGAGAGCACAAAAGTAACAGGGCCTGATCCTCATCATCAATTTTCGAATATATATTCTTTAAATCCATAATAATGGAATCAAATTTATCAAGATGTGAGAGTATAGATGTACCTTCAGTCATGCGAAACATATACAGACTTTGCTTTAAATAAAGTCGATTATTAACTGTCTTCTTCATGTACAATGCCTTAAGTTTGTCCCACATGGCCTTTGTCAAAATCTCAGTGGCTACCTCCCGCAAAATCTCATCAGAGAGATTTAAAATAATACTCGATCTTGCCTTCTTATCCATCTCAGTAAAATTTACATCTATCACACCCTCTGGCTTTTTCTCAATTCCGTATATTGCTAAATCAATTCCGTCTTGAACCAAAATGGCTTCCATCTTGAGCTGCCACATCTCGAAGTTGATATTCCTGTCGAATTTCTCGACGACAGTCTTTGTTATTGTCATTGTTGCCACAAAACTCAAAACCTCCGAAGAAGCTTTGATACCGATTTGTTAGGTTTGGTCCCGAGAAATTGATAAAAGGATTTTCGGCAACCCCAAAGGACAAATAACAAAGAAAAAATAAATAAAACAAGAACATAGGAATTTATGCAATTCGGTCAAATTAACTTACGTTCACGGGCGGAGGAGCAATATTTTATTATGAAAAAGAGAGTACAAAAGATGCCTTAGGAAAGTATTTCTAGGTCCAAAACACCTAATACTTAAAACACAAGAGAGTCCAAAATATTGGACTAAACAAAAAGGGCTTAATGACCCAAAGGCCCATATAGCCCACTAAATCTCTCTTGGTTTGGTGCACTTAATCCCATCACAGGCTGACTATATTTATAGATAACTAAGGGAAATGTTCCTTTATACAAAAGGCGATGTGGGACAACGCCACATTAACGAATGTTTTGTTGAGCATTAATTAAAATTTACTCTCTATGTCCTTCCTTACCTTAACCTAGTCATACATGTAATATTTGAGGAGTTAAAAACAAGAAAGATCGACTTTTAAAGCAATAACAAAACTAGAATTTCTAGACAGCAAACAAAAGGGGAAAAGCTATAATTTTGGTTCTTTCTTCAAAATTTTGATAGATTATAACTGGAATTCATGCTTTATGTCTTGTATAATGTTTATAGGGTGATGCATGCGAACTTCTATGGTGAAAACTTGAGTTTTATGGCTAGTTTCTTGCTGGAATTTCTAGCTTTAGCCAAGAGGAAAGAAAGCTTGGTTTTTCAAACTTTCCTATGAAATTTCTAAGAGTTTAAGCTAGGAAACTCCTGTTATATTTCAGTACCATTTTTATTTAGTGCTGCATGATAGTTTTCCTTGGTGAAAATTCGTTTAATGGGGCTGGAGTGGCTGTACAAGGATTGTATGGCTATGAGACTATTGTTAGTTGCCCGATTGGGAGTTTAGCTGCAATTTTTTTTAAAATAGAGATTTTTGGAAAGTTTTGCTGGATTTTCGAAGCTGCATGTTTTCATTTCAGTGTTTAAGTGATTGCATGTTGGATTTGGATAATAACTTGGTAGATTGAATGAAAATCTTGGAAGATACATGGCTGGAATTTCAGTTTTGAAACCCGAATGATTGGTTGTGCTCTCTCAAGCTTAACTTCCATTTTGTGAATTGAAGTTTACGCGAATATTGGTTAAAAATTATCCTATGGTACTCTGTTTTGCTCTGAGTATTATGACTACTTTGATTAGGAAGAAATATTGAGTCTTTGGGAAAGAAAAATGGAGCTAGTTGGGCTTACAAGACTATTTTAGATAGATTGGAATAGTTAAGGAGTTCAAACCGTTTTCTGGAATTTTAGAGGATTTCAATCAAACCTTGAACTAAGAACCACCTATTGAGTATAACAATATAACGCATGTTGGATTTTAGGAGATTTGAACAAAGGAAATAGTGAACTTTGGACCAAAAATATAAAGCATGTCCTGCTAAAATCCATTTTGAACAATCCTAACTTAGTACTTAGATTATAGGTTTTAACTGTGTTCCTAAGATGGAAATGAACCAAAACTGATCAAAACCTCTTTAAACTACCTTATAAAAGTTTTACTTATAAAATTCATCCAAAATTTAGGATAAAATCCAGGAACTTCATAAGATCCCTAAACTGCCAAATTCTAGAAAACTTACTTTGAACCTTGATTTTAAATAATCCGTAGAAGCTAAATCCCAACTTTTATTGCCAAATAACCACCTTGCCTTACTTTGATAAAACATGGAATGTTAGGGCTTAAAAGATTAAAATTGCCTAGACTTTGAATATATGATGTACTAGAATAAGATAAGTATTAAGATCACCTTAAAACTCCCTATACATATATACATATTTAAACATCTTGGATTATATATACACATATATATGTTTTAGTCAAAATAATCATGTGAGCCTTAACTTCACCACTTGGAAAAATAATAAGTAGACTAATAAGTTTATAAATATCTCAGGACCCGAGGGAGAATGGAGGAGGGTCCAAGCACTGAGAAGTAAACTAAAAGTAGTTTGGGTGAGTGTTTCCACATTTGTGTGTTTAAATTGTTTATGTGTTACTGAAACGATGTTTTATATGATTATACTTGTGCTTTATTGTGAAGTGTTTTCAATTGTCTCTTGCCTTCTAAATCGGAAGTGTACTTTATCGCACTTGACTTAGTTTGAGTTTGAAGATTGATAATTGACCAAGTGTTATTATAAGTATGCATGACTATAAGATGTGTACTTACTTTATTGTACCAGCTGAACTGGGCCTCAAAACCCTTTGTTCAATAGACTATTCGAGCCGGCAAAAAGGCTTGGTTGAATAGGACGATAGGTTTAGATAAGTGTTTCAGTGTGCTCGAGTATTACCACAGAATAGTAGATTACTGAACTGATATGGCCATCTAAGTGAGGGAAGTATTTACTATTTTGAAGGTTATAAGGAGGAGTTTAGTGAAATGTGTAGTGTAATGAAATGGCTTTCATGTCAGCATTGTATCCTTTGAAAGTGATTGTTCAGTGAAGTGTTCTTTACTTTATTCAATGAATTGTTCTTTTCTTGCTTAATTTTGATTATTTGTTAAGTGTTTGATGATTATTGTTTGCTTGGGAAACCTCACTGGGTTTTGCTCAATTCATTAGTTTGTTTTCCTTTCAAAAAGGGAAGATGGGAGTAGGGAGTAGCCAAGAGTTAAGCTGAAACTCGAAATTTTACTTGGAAGATTGCTTTTGTACTTAGTGAATTGATTGAACAACTTGTATTTTGATCTATTTAGTTGTACATATAAGTATGGATGATTTGGAATATTGGATGGTTTGTAATGTTTAATTGTGGTGTTTTAATGCTTACCTTGGATTTAATGCTATTGATTGGAAGATTTTGAGTGAGTTCTGATGAGAGCTAGGCAAACGGTCCCTTAAGTCCTATGGTTCTCCCTAAGGTTCGGCCAGGTTGTCACACTCAAAGCACCATTGTAACAAAAAATTCTACTTTCTAGAAATCTTGCATAAGTGAGAAAATTCTACTTACTAGAAATCTTGAATAAGTGAGAAAAATTCTACCTACTAGAAATCACTGTGGTTTTGCGAAACCAACCAAATTGGACTGGTCAATGGTCAATGGTTGCTACAGTGGGTGGAACGATAGCTAGTCCATTGGTCTTGGTCATGAAAATGGAGAAGCTTTCAGTGGTGGTGGTTGACCGTGAGAAATGGAAAACTTCCTTGTTCCTTGCGGTGGTTTTTGGTGGAGACTAGAGAGCAGAGATGGCTGGAGGTCCAAGGTTGTAGTGATTGGTCTTGGCCATGAAAAATGGAGGAGTTTGTAGTAGTGGTGGTTGACTGTGACAAATGGCTCGAATCCTTGGTTCCTTGCAGTTGTTTTTTGTGGAGAATAGAGATGGTTGGATGTCCAAGGTTGTGGTGATGGTTAGAGGTGGCTACGACTGGTGGTTCAGTGGTGGTACGAATTGTAGGTGGCTATGGCCTGTGGTGGACAGGTGGAGATGCAGAGAATGCGTGAAATATCGAAGAAGAAAGAACAATGAAAAATAACCCTAATTTCATGTTTCTATTCCTCTAAATTATAAAATGACATATATGCCCTTCCTTATTGAACCCAAACGAGCTACTCGAATAATAAACGATTCAAGCTTGCTCGGCTCGTTAATTGAACGAGTATATTTCTAGTTTGAACTCAACTCGTTTACTAAAATTGACAAGCCAAGTTCGAGTATTATCGAGTAGAGCCTAATCAAGTTTTCGACCTACTAGTTCCGTTTAACAACACTAAGTAGGGCTTTCAGCAAACAAATTTGGTTGTGTCTCGGCTTGATTGGGATTGTTACTGCTTCCAGTAGACATGGCTGAAATAATTTGGATAATCATGCAAAATTCATGTCAAATGTGTGGTCAATCATGTAAAAAATCTCAGCTTTGCAACTTTATGTTCCTCCCCTTATTATGAATAATGCAAAAGCTCTTGTGGTCAACAATGCAAAATCTCATCTTTGTGCCTTCATGTGTACAAAAAATTATTACTCAAGTCAACAATCAATTCATATTTTAGCTTCACAAAATAGGCAAGATGAAGATATCAAAACTGTTGAGCTAAATAGACAAATAAAATGAACTAATTTACATTATTATTCCAACCTTTAATAGCACCTATTTAAAGCAATTAAGCAAGAATCATACATTAAAGGGATAGTTTAGGGATATATGAACCTACCTAAGTGAACCAGCAAGGCAGTAAACCCAGAGATGAGTAGCGATTAGCACTTTGGTAGCGGCGAAGAGATGGAGTAAGAATGAAGGTCAGCAATGATTCAGCGGCGGAGTGAGGTCGGCTAAGGTGAAGTGAGAACTGAGGTGGAGTGAGGTGGAAAGGAGATTAGGAGAAGAAGAAGTGGCTGAAGGTAGAGCGGAGGAGAAGAAGAAGGCTTAGGTTGCGACTAAGGTATTTTTTTCAGATTGATTTAGGAATTGTGATTTGGGAGTGGGACTATCAGATCGAGTATCTAACACTTTTGGACTACATGAGTGATTTTTGTAATTTTTAATTTGTGATCTGAGGCTCTAAATTATTGTACATTCATTATGCTCCTCAATACTAAAATTTTTATTCCTGATTAGATATCCAAAATTATTCATAATTTAACACATTAGTCCTGTTCTAACCATTTGGAAAATTTGTTAGTATTCATTTGATCACCTATACCTAGTTATATCTTGAATCCTTGATCACTGATTTAAGGAACAAATAAAAAGTGATTAATTTAAGCCAAAATACAACTTAGACTGTACAATGATTAGCGATAATTTACAAAATTATAATTTGTAATGATTAGTGATAAGTAATATTATTTACAAACTTACAAATTAGGATGATTAGTGATAAGTGGTATTAGTTACAAACTTATAATTTACAATAATTAGTGATAAGTGACTAAGTTACAAACTTATAATTTAGTTTAAATCAAAATGCAACTTATGTTATCATGTACTTGTATACACAATATCACTTATTCACTTATAAATTACAAATTATATAATGCGTTAAACTTACATTTATTCTTATTTCTTATATAGCTTTTTTTGGAAAATTCCCAAATGACTTAATTGCTTTCAATGGTGAAAGCTAATACACTAATATGTTGACATGCAATAATGTACCAAACTACCAATAACTAAATTCTAATTACTAATTATGTTTAATATTTAGTCCTATACTTATACTAATTAATTATTATCTAATTCTAGTCATGTATAAAAAGATAAGTATTATACTTATGTTGTGTATTATTGTATATTTATATTATTATAGTCATATAACAAATACTAGAATAGTATATTGTACATCATTATATATTATTAATATCATAAGTACATGATAATACTACATACTAACTGTTATTAATAGTATTTACCTATATATTATATAATTATATAAGCTAATTTGGTATTCGAATGCGGTAATACAGTACTCTATTTCATTTTGCTGAATTTGAATTTAAAATCGGTTATTATCAAATTGATAATCTCATTACCTATTTCATACTGTATTAGAAGTCGATGAATTTGATAATACCGCTTTTGTACCAAATACCAAATACTCGATTTCAAATTGCCAAATTAAATTTGAAATCGGATACGAATTCGGTCCGTACCAAATTTGTTCACCCCTGTTCCCAACACAGATAGAGATGGCTTAGACTTCTGAAATTATGGGCAAAAATCATTCCGTTGATTCTATTGGACAATTTGTATATGAAGGGCATGGTTGTCCAAGTGCTGAAGTGGCTTTCTCTGATTGGAACTCACGGTTGACAAACAACAGAGGTAGAATATTCTTCTCAGTCCAAAGTGTAGATTCCTTTCATTCAAGGTTGCAAAGTGCTAGTCAACTCCACTTCTAGGGGGCACAGTGCAATTAACCCATTTTATAATTCTGCACATGCAATTAAAAGTATTTTGTGTATTGAGTGCAAAAAAGCATCTGAAACTTTGTATTCAGGTTCAATTGACCACGTCTCATTGGAATTCACCACGGCTCAGAAGTTGGGAATAGAATATTACCAATGTTTTGAAACTTGAACCGTTAATTGAATCAATAAGGTGTTCGGGCCAAGATTCAATCAGTAGGATCGGTTCAATTCTGATTCAATGAATTTTTTAAAAAATAATTTATATAAATATATATATGCACAAAATAAGACATGCATTGGACTAATTAAAAACTTTATATGATGAAAAATTTAATATTTTCAAAGAACTTAGATTTTCATAAATAATTTTTTAAATTATAAGTTGAAACAAATAAATTTTATCTCAACTTCAATTGTATCTACCAAAAAAATAATCTTAAATCCAACCCAAAAATATCACATATTCTGAAATTGTACAAAAGTATTTGGATTACAAGATTTTCAAAAAAAAATTTCAAATTTTGTTTTGCATGTATCATACACACAATTTCCAACCACCTTTTTATCTCACATACATCACATCACAAAAAGTACTTCAATAAATATTTCAAATAACCTCTTATCCAAAAAAACCCATTGTGAATTTAAATTTTAATTCAAGTTTTGGGATTTAAAGATTGCAACCTAAAAAAAAAGAAGTTTGGAGTTTGGGAGGACGTCAGGAAAATAGAAAATAGAAATGCAAACTTGATAAGGAGCAAAAATGAGAAGAAAGTAAGTGGATGTAGCATTTAATCATTAGTTTTTAGGGTTAATAAAAACTTATTCCTTTTTTTTCAATTTAATAGACAAAAAAAAAAACTGCCGGTTCAACGGTTCAATCCAATTCGCATGATTCACCAGTTTTTAACTCCAATCAATCCAAAATATGAACCGTATGGGAGCTATGACCAGTTCGCAGTCTGATCGATCAAACCGACTGGTCCAGTCCAATTTTCAAAACAATGAATATTCCTCGTACTTTTGTTTTTATTTATAGTAATATAGTAACGAGATATATGAAACTTTTGACCTTTTTCTGGGTTTTTTTTGGGGGGGGGGGGGTTGGAGTGGGAGAATGTGGCTTCTCATGTATTTATTTGGTGTAAGATCTTTTTTTTTTGGGTGCAAATTGGTAATTGTATTGTGAAAGCTGTTAGTTGCTTCCCGATCTTACATGCCAAGGACCAAGTAGCTAGAATTGGAATCTGGTGTTGAATGGGTAACCAGTCAGTTGCTTTGCTTAATTTTGCCAGTTTTCTTCAACTTACATACTACATCCTCTTTCATATACCATTTTTTCTGAGCAAATAATAAAAACTTTTATCGATCAGCAACGAAAGTTTGTACGCATGGCAGTCTCCTCTCATCCACCAACTAACTACTACACCATTCTCTTTCTATATTGGCAAACATTTCCAGTCCACTCCCTGCTCCAGTACAATCTCCCAATTTTGACGTGTTTTAGGAAAGCCTGACCAATTACTAACTACAAAACAAACTGCTTCAATAATAGACTTTAGATGTTTGTCATATGTCATAGGTTTCAACTGAAAAATCACTTCTATCCTGAGTCTACAAATATGATAAACAATAGCTGCATCCAAAGCTACAACTGAAAAATCACTTCTTACCTCTGTTGTTCTTTCCTTCGTTTAGGCCATCTCCACTTTCCATTCACTATAATTTATGACACAGAGGCAACTGGTTTGCATCCAAAGCTGCAAAGCAGGTTGCCTGTGAAGCTTTCATGCAATGACCCAAGGGGATGCCATGTATTAAACCAGAAATTGGTTTTGGTTCCATCCCCCACGATGTGTCTGATGAAGGGTTGAGCCAACTGTCTAATCTATAATATTTTCCCCTAAACCTAGGATGCATTTGTTGGTATCTTAATAGTCCATAGTGACTGATTCTTCAAGAGGATGCTATGTAGCCATATTACCGATCATGTGTCCTTCTTACTACTAATATTCCATATTAACTTCACAATCAGACATTTGTTCCATATCTCAGTACTATATAATCCAAAGCCACCTTCCTGTTTTGGCGCACATACCTCCTTCCATCTAACTTTAGCACCATACATTTGCTTAATCTCTCCTGCCCAAAGGAATGAAGCCAGTAAATTATTCACTTTTAGGCAAAATAAACACACTGCACCAGTCTAGATAACACTGCTTGAATCAATTGCAACCGACCTCCAAAACTCAATTTTTTGTTTGCCCAGCCGTTGATTTTTTGCTCCAGTTTATTAAAAATCGGCTGACAGTCTTTGTATGATAGCTTAGAACTGATTAGTGGTAGATCCAGGCATTTTACAGGTCGCACACCCCTTGACATCATCATCATATCACATAAACCAGTGGCATCCTGTACATTCAAACCAGTTATATACACCTGACACTTCAGCAGATTTGGCCCTTTCCTGTACTTATATTGCGTGGTACTAGTTAAAGCAAATTATCTGGTTATCCAGCAAGCATTTGAAATGGCATAATTTTGACCATTCAGCTTTTAAGAGTATGAATTAATGTTGGCATATTAAATCAAGACTCAAAATTAAAAATTTCCATATTATTATTTAGTAGTGTTTTAGTTAAGTTAGGGTTTCAATAATTCTATTGGAGTCAAGTTATGTTAGTTTTATTGTTTAGAAATTAGCATCTTATTAGGAAATTTCTTATGGTGTAAGATTTGTTTATCAAGTCATCTAATCTATAAATACGGAGTCATATTATTGTGTTTAGTTGAGAAGAGTGAATGATTGAAAGTCTTGTTCTTATGATGTGATTAATAAATTATTATTGGTATTATTCCTCTTCTCTCACACATATTCTTCTGTGTGTAAATTGCCTCCCCATATATATTAATTTTATCAAATATATCTCCCGTAGTTTTCTTTTTGAATTTTTTTAGTTCTACATCTGGTATCAGAGCTTGAGGTTCTACATGCCGGGTTCCTATACACATTTAAAAATTGACCCGATTACGACGGTTAAATGTGGATTTTTTCCTCTGTCAGAGTTAGAGCATAAAAATTGCTGCAAGAAAATTAATTGATTGAGTTAGATCGCAAGGTTGGTCATGGAATGTCTAATTTGCGAGGATTGGACAATAAGATTGGTTCGGAAAAATTGTCAAATTGATTGTGGTTGTGAAAATAGAGATCGAAGAAGAATCCTTGACAGGTTGTCGATGCCTGTGCAATAATAATAATTATCTTAAGTGCCAACAAAGTAATTTCATGTCAATCCTAGTACTGGAACAGGGACTCTAGATGTGCAATGGGTTACTTGATTCACCCTGGTTCCGAAAAGTTTGCTTGACCCAATATACCAGAATTTATTCACGAGAAATCTATAATTTGTATAGAGGGCAAGTAGGGTCGTATTCTCAGAAATTGAGAGTAATTCGTTTCTACTAAAATTCAAGTTATGGGAGGATTTTAGGGAAATTAACAATGAGCTATACTAATCAAATGTTGCAGTCAAATAAGAATTACATAACAACTAAACAGCAATAAGGTAAAAACTCAAACAGTATTAGACAGCTCTAGTCAAGAATCAACTTCGGAAATGGTTCTTCTAATTGATCATCGATGCAAGAATATTCCACATATAAACTGATAAACAAGTTATAATTGTCAAACAAACAATGACAATCAATTTCTCCGTAATTATCGATAGCTAAGGTACGACTGTTAGCTATTGCTCTAATTGCAAAATAATTTTAGGTACGACCATAGAATTAAATTTCACAATTGCCTTAAGACAGAGAAATCGTGTTCTAACCAGACAACACTCTACGAGGGTTGTCTACAAATTAGCCCATATATTTCCCTAACATAACTCTGATTATGCCAGTTGCCACTAATTTAGAACAATCAAACAATTATGGATTTAATTATTCTAATTGGCTCTAGGTTATTGAATTAATCTAACATTTGGACCCGGGACAATTGAATAATACAACAATCATAAGAAAATAAAGCCGAAAATATACAAATACCAGGAAATAATAGGAAAACTAAAATCAGTTAGATCTCACAATTTATGTTGAACCAAATCCTTCGTTGTTCCTTGACTAGAAAAGGGATTTAGTTCATCCCTGTTGAGGAGAACCCACACAAAATTGCAGAGATGGTTGCGGCATACATTGTCCCAAAATTTAGATGAAAAAGGCGATGAAATTAAGAACAATGCCAAAGAACTCCAAACCAAAAGAATGGCTTATTGTTTTCTACCCAGTGCCTAACATACGATGGAATAGAAAAGCAAGCTAAAAGATGCAAAAGTCAATCCCCAAAGGGATCAAGAATGACTGCTATTCTACTCTCTAATTTCCTATATAATCTCCGCTTCCTATTCGGCTACCAAGAAGGAGTAAAAGGAAGACTCCTAGTCTCCATTGACTTCCTGCGCGGCTGGCTCTCCAAAAGCGACCAAAAAAATAGGAGTCCTAATCCCAATTTGACTCCTTTCTTTGCGCTTCCAAATGAGAGTCGGTGTTGTGTGTTTTTCCCAAACCTGCTGGACATGTTAAGACCTGGGTTGATGTGACCACGCCAAGCGGTATTTGTAGTACAACATTTGCACCTTTTTACCACATTTTGCTCCAACTCCCTACGATAAGCACAAATGCAAAAATGAGTAGGATCTGACAATTAATCCACATTTGGTAAGGTAATGGGGAAATTAATTATAAAATAAATAACAAAATTACGACCTATCAATTCCCCCCACACATGAACCATGCTTGTCATCAAGCATGAGAACAGCAAACAAATACTAGTATTTGACAATGGCTATTGTTTCATCTATCTTATTGCCAAGACACCATGAAAACACATATCAAGCCTCAATGGTCAAGATCCAAGAAACATCCTTTCAGTTAGTTTCTAAATCGCGGACTCCTCCAATTTAAGGCAAACTAATCTAAGAAAAAGGAATGATCACTCAACATTTATCAGCTAATGGTCCAACTATTAACCAAAATCTCAATATTAAATCTATAAATCGACAAGCTTACTTTAATCACATATTGACACAACCTTCACCTTTGTATCACGCTTTTCTATTTTTCTCTCTTTTTTTCAATAGTAATAATGAATTTAGCTTCTAGCCATTAGAGCCTTTTGACGCGAATTCCAACATTTGTCAGATGAAGGAACTCGGTTACTCAACTCCTATCGCTATGCGACCACGTACTCATAGAAACTACTACTTTTTGACGCGAGAATCGACACTTTTAGTGAAGATCCTGGTTACTTAGCAGTAATAACTAGTGGAGTATAGCCAACTTTTATTCACAACTAGACAACAAAATAACTCAAAATGTCACATAAAATAGCAACAGCTAGCATCATTTCTTCAAACATAGAGAACTAAAGTTAATAATTGGATCAACTCACATAAAAATGCCAAGCAGTTATTCCCTATGTCTAGAAAAGTTAACTAGAAATTATAAGGGTCACAAAATCATCGATATTCACCAAAGAGATTTTTTGGACTCAACCAAATTAACTTGATACACTTTTATTACTAAAACTTGAAAATAGTAGAATTAGAGTCAACAACCATCATCAAACCTTGGTAGTCACAAAAGTGCTGATCACTAATGAAAGTAAAAAGAAAAACAGAACAAATAACAAGAAACAAAGGAAAAACATCTAAAAACTAAAAACTAGAAATACTAGCTGTACCACAACTCTCCCCCCCCCCCCACACCTAAATCCGACATTGTCCTCAATGGAGATCATAAAGCAAGGAAACCAAACAGGACAACGAAACTTCCCTAGGGGGCGGCTACCGGATAGGCGGGAACGGTGGAGTGAACCCGATATGGTGGAAGTACGCGGGCAGGTTCTGAGACATTTGATCCACCTGATTGGCGACGTTTGTCACTCGCTCATCTACGTGGTAAACCTGTGCTCGTAAGTGACGCCACTCACCATTTTCGCCAATTATCACCCCAAACAACGAAAGACAGAATATCCAACAAAGATAGCAACCAGCAAATGCAAATCAATAGTCACTGGTGTTCCCCAATGCAATAGTCAAATGCAAAAATTGTCCACCCAAATACTCAATAAATGTCTCCAATGGTACAGTTAACTGCACAATTCAACCAACCAAAACCGTAGCAAATGCCCCAAGAATTCGACAATTCCAGCAATAGTAGTTCAGAGATTTGACAATAACAACTCAGCCACAAGTTCTTAGCTGTCAATCAGGTAGCCAATTAGATAGAATTAACAAATCTAGTCAAAATACCCCAACTAGTACCACTGGTTCCAGTATAAAAAAATTCACAGCAAAATAGGGACGGATCTTCAATCATCCAAATACAATCAAATGCAATCAATCCAAAAACGATCAATCAAAATATCAGATACCGGCAGTCAAACACATGCAATCACACACAGTCGATCGATAAATGCCAAATAACAAAGTTACTGCGTATGAATCACAAAATTAAGAAAGGGCTCGACTGGGGCATGGTTAAGTGAAGAACCTGACACCAAGTTGGAGTAGTGCTGACGGCGGCGGTGGCGCGACGGTACGACTGTTGTCTCGCGCAGGGGTGGAGTGAAGGAGGCGGCGCTGAGGTGGAGAGAGATACCGTGGAGAGAGGCGCGGCGTGTTGGCGGTGGCAGACGCGGCGACAGAGTGAGAGGCGGGGGCAGGTTTCGGCCAAAGGAGAAGGTAGAGATAGGGGAATAGGGGAAAAGGGAAAGAAAGAAAGAGAAGAGGAAGAAAGAAAAAGAAGAAAGAAAGAAAAGAAGAGAGAAAAAGAAGAGTAAAGGAAAAAACAGTTTTTGGAGGTTTTTTTTCTTTTTTTTCGAATTCAAAATTTAAAATTTGTATTTTAAAAATCAAAATTGAAGGTTAAAATGGAAAATTTTTTTATTTCTCCTTTTTTTAATTATTTTCTTTTTATATATATATTTTTTGTATTTATTTATTTTATTTTTTTTGGGTGTTCAAGCATGGCGTGGGCATGCCAAGTTTGGTAAAAATATTCTGACCTTGGGCGCCACCTTTTGCAAATTAACGCATGCCCTCCTCGCATGGGCACGACAAGATTCCACTTCCTGCCAGTGTTGAGAAACGTTGAGATTTTACCAACATGGCGTGCTTGGTGTGGGCACGTCATGTTTGGCAAAAGTCTTCTGGCCATGAGGTTGGGACTTACAAGATTAATGTGTGCCCTCCTCGCGTGGGCACGACAAATTTCCCTGTCCTGGTCACAGTTGATGAAAACACCAAGATCAATCAGTAACCAAGTGAGAAACGACAAATTTAAAACATTGAACAATGAAAAATAAACAAAACTAATATTTGGGTTGCCTCCAAAAAAGCACATTTCTTTAACGTTTTTGGCTAGATGTTAAACATCACTCATCAATCTGGATGTAATTCAATTTTCCTTGTAATCGGTGGTCTTCCTCCGGGATCCAAATAGCCATTGAGTGCAACCTTCTTCCTTAATTTTCTACTCATTTTCACCTCATAAATTGCTTTCATCCCCTGATACTTGTTTCGCATCAATTTTGAATTTACCCCTACAAGCAATTCAGAAAATTCTTGTACAGAGGGATTAGTAGCTTGAATAGCAAACACGGAATGAGAGTTAACATGATATTTCATTGTATCAAAAATATTAAAGTGGACTATTTTTTCATCAAATTCCATTGTGAGAGTACCCTTACTAACATCAATCTTAGTTTGGGCAGTACTCAAGAATGGCCTTCTTAATATAATAGGTGATGGATTTGGAACACTTCTATCATCCATGTAAAGCACATAAAAATCAGTAGGAAAATTAATTCATCTATTTGCACTAAAACATCATTAACTATCCCATCCGGATAAGCAAATGTGTGATCAGCCAATTGAATTATTATCTCTGTTTCTTTTAAAGGTTCTAAATTTAGGAAATCATAAATTGATTTAGGCATCACATTAATAGAAACTTCTAAATCTAGCATGACATTTCTAATTTTAGAATGTCCAATCTTATAGGGGATAGCAAACATACCTGGATCTCCGCATTTAGGTGGTAGTTTTCTTTGTAAAATCGTTGAAATGTTCTCACCTACTTCAATTTGTTCATCCCCTCCTCAACTTCTTCTTGTTGACGCACAAGTTTTTCAAGAATTGAGAGTATTTTGGCACTTGTTTGATCGCATCCAACAAAGGGATATTGATTGCCACCTTTCGAAACACCTCTAGAATCTTCTTTTTCTTATTTTGCTTCTTTGGTTTCTTTAACCTGCTCTGAAAAGGCGATGAGTTAGTTCCAATTTTAATTATAAAATTAGGAATTACCTTTGGATTTGCATTTCTCATTTCTTCCTCCTCAAGCTCTTTCAATTCAATCTTCATTTTTATTCTTCGGAATCACAAATTTGGGTCCCTGAATTTCCTTCCCGTTCCTTAAGGTCATTGCACTTACATTCTTCGGATTCAATTTGGGTTGAGATGGCAACTTTCCTTGAACTTGGAATTCTAGCGGTTGATCGCCACTACAATCTAATTCATCTGATTTTGCATTGCTTGTATCTGGCCTATTTGACTTTGCATTGCTTGTATCTGGCCCATTTGACTTTGCAAGTTAGATTCCATTTTTTGTTGAAATTGCGCTTGACTAGCAATTAACTGCTTCACCATTTCTTCCAAAGGCGGGCTTGAGTTTGGAAGTGGTGGTGGTGCTGGCTGAGGTTAGTATTGCTGATGATACCCTTGCTATCTGTTCGGTGCAAAATTTGATTGCCTATTTCCTCCATAACTGACGTTAGGGTGATCTCTTAAACCCAAATTGTAAGTGTTCGAGTACGGGTCATATGGTTTTCTTGGCGCAGGCGCGTGACCAGTCATATTTACTTGCTCCGCACACTTTTCCTGAATCATCGGACACATCTCTGTAGAATGACTCGTGGCAGTGCAAATTTCACATACCTTGGCCTGCAGTGCACTTCCTATAGCCAATTTCCTAACAAAAGATGTTAGCTCCGTCAATTGCTGTTGGATAGAGGATGTTTCTATTTCATTCATTCTACGTGTCGGAACATCCTCTCTCGTACCAAACTGCTGCGAATTCTCGGCCATTCCTTCAATTAACTTTCACGCTTCTCGAGGAGTCTTGATCACCAACACCCCTCCACTTGTAACCTCAATTATACTCCGATCTCTGAAAAGCAGTCCCTCGTAAAAATATTGGATGAGCAGTTACTCGCTTATTTGATGCTGAGAGCACTTGATGCATAATTTCTTGAATCGCTCCTAATAATCATATAGCGACTCTCCTGGATGCTGTTTAATACCGCATATCTCCTTCATTAGACTTGCAACTCGAGATGCCGAAAAGTATTTATCTAAGAATTTCTTCTTCAGTTAGTCCCATGTGGTGATATTACCTGGTGGTAGGTAGTAGAGCCAGTCTTTCGCGAAATCCTTCAAAGAGAAGGGGAATGCCCTCATTTTTATCTATTCTTCTGTAATTCTCGAGGACTTCATACTGTTGCAAATGACATCAAACTCTTGCAAGTGTTTGTAAGGTTCCTCACCTGGTAAACCATGTAAAGATGGCGAGAGATGAATTAGACCAAATTTTAACTCAAATGAAATGTTATCATTCAAAACTTGGAAAAGCAATGCATAATGGCTACTAATTTAAATCAGGAGCAGCCAACTCCTTTCGTGTTTGTGCATTAGCCATAGGGACTTCTTCTTGATCCGAGTCACCCGAAGTATCACCAAGCGAATCCGTTGGTTCAACTTCTGACTCAAGTCTTCGAGATGCAGCACTAGATTGTTCCTCTCTGAGCTGTCTGGTCTCTTTCCGTGTTCTCCGCGCAATCTTTTCTACTTCGGGGTCAAAGATTAGTTCGCCTGTACGAGAAGAACGAGGTATACACTAGAAAAATATCAGAAAATTAAAACAAGAATGAACTTAAAAAAAGAAACAAATAACTAACGCCAGTCCCCGGTAACGGTGCCAAAAATTGACAGGTTGTCGATACCTATGCAATAATAATAATTATCCTAAGTGCCAACAAAGTAATTTCGTGTCAATTCTAGTATTGGAACAGGGACTCTAGATGTGCAATGGATTACTTGATTCACCCTGATTCCGAAGAGTTTGCTTGACCTGATATATCAAAATTTATTCACGAGAAATCTATAATTTGTATATAGGGCAAATAGGGTCGTATCCTTAGGGACTGAGAGTAATTCGTTTCTACTAAAGTTCAAGTTATGGGGGGATTTTAGGGAAATTAACAATGAGCTATACTAATCAAATGTTGCCGTCAAATAAAAATTAAATAACAACTAAATAGCAATAAGGTAAAAACTCAAACAGTATTAGACAGCTGTAGTCAAGAATTAATTTCGGAAATAGTTCTTCTAATTGATCATCGATGTAAGAATATTCCACATATAAACTGGTAAACAAGTTATAATTGTCAAACAAACAATGACAATCAATTTCTCCGTAATTATCGATAGCTAAGGTACGACCGTTAACTATTGCTCTAATTGCAAAATAATTCTAGGTACGACCATAGAATTAAATTTCACAATTGCCTTAAGACATAGAGAAACCCTGTTCTAACCAAACAACACGCTACGAGAGTTGTCTACAAATTAGCCCATATATTTTCCTAACATAGCCCTGATTATGCCAGTTGCCACTAATTTAGAACAATCAAATAATTACGGATTTAATTATTCTAATTGGCTCTAGGTTATTGAATTAATCTAACATCCGGGCCCGGGATAATTGAATAATACAACAATCATAAGAAAATAAAGCCGAAAATATACAAATACCAGGAAATAATAGGAAAATTAAAATTAGTTAGATCTCACAATTTATGTCGAACAAAATCCTCCGTTGTTCCTTGACTAGAAAAAGGGATTTAGTTCATCCCTGTTGAGAAGAACCCACACAAAATTGCAGAGATGGTTGCAGCGTACATTGTCCCAAAATTTAGATGAAAAAGGCAATGGAATTAAGAACAATGCCAAAGAACTCCAAGCCAAAAGAATGGCTGATTATTTTCTACCCCAGTGCCTAACATACGATGGAATAGAAAAGCAAGCTAAAAGATGCAAAAGTCAATCCCCAAAAGGGGTCAAGAATGACTGCTATTCTACTCTCTAATTTCCTATATAATCTCCACTTCCTATTCGGCTACCAAGAAGGAGTAAAAGGAAGACTCCTAATCTCCATTGACTTCCTGCGCGGCTAGCTCTCCAAAAGTTACCAAAAAGATAGGAGTCCTAATCCCAATTTGACTCTTTTCTTTGCGCATCTAAATGAGAGTTGGTGTTGTGTGTCTTTCCCGAACCTGCTGGACATGTTAAGCGGTATTTGTAGTACAATATTGGCACCTTTTTACCACATTTTACTCCAACTCCCTGCGATAAGCACAAATGCCAAAAATGAGTAGGATCTGACAATTAATCCACATTTGGTAAGGTAATGGGGGAAATTAATTATAAAATAAATAACAAAATTACAAACCTATCAATCCTATTAATTGAATTGTGATTATGAAAATCATAAAGTAAATTGTCAATAAGTTGACATCAAATTGGGCAACAAAAACAGTCTATCTAGAAGCATGGATTATTTTCTCAAGTGAAAAATAAGTTGAGCAACTAGATAAATTTGTCCAGGTGCATGGAATATTGCAATAGCAAAAAATCAAGGGAGATTATTGATTGTGATGGTGGTGAACCAGATCCAAGAGAGAGTTTGATTTAAGGGAGGCAATGTTGGCATATTAAATCAAGACTCAAAATTACAAATTTTTATATTATTATTTAGTAGTATTTTAGTTAAGTTAGGGTTTTAGTAATTCTATTGGAGTCACCTTATCTTAGTTTTATTATTTAGGAATTAGTATTTTATTAGGAAATTTCTTGTGGTGTAAGACTTGTTTATTAAGTCATCTAGTTTATAAATAAGGAGTCATATTATTGTGTGTTTAGTTAAGAAGAATGAAGGATTGAGAATCTTATTCTTATGATGTGATTAATAAATTATTATTGGTATTATTCCTCTTCTCCCACACATATTCTTATGTGTGTAAATTGCCTCCCCACCTATATTGGTTTTATGAAATATATCTCCATAAGTTTTGTTTTTAGTTCTACAATTTAGCCACTCAACTATGAAATGTATATCTTTTGGGTCATTCCATCTACTTTCTCCATCAAGTTGCCTACTTTATACATATAATGTGGCTGGTTTCTACATTTAGTAACACGCATCTCGTTTCATATTTATATTTGTTTATAAATTTTTTTTATGAAAACTCTAAAAACTGTTTATCATAAACCAAATATTTACTCAAGTAAAAACAAAAATGATAAAAAGAACACTAAAGAATGGTCTCTAGACTCTTACAAGCAGAGGCTGATGCGGTAGCAGAAGTATATAATAAGGATTTGTTTCACGAACGAAATCTATAGAAAGAACAAAGGAAAAAAAATCATATTCTAACCCCAAAACATGAATCAATTATTCGAGAATAACGAGAGAAGACTCTCAGCAATTAGAATAACCAATTAGGAATTTCGATAATAGTTGATGGAGGAAGAATAATTACAAAGATTCTAGATATGCCTATTTATAGAGCTACTTCTAGTAAAGACATAATAGGAATAGGAAACTTATAAAATAAGGTAACTTCTGAACTAAGAAAGCTCCAAAATACCTAATTTGAACATGAAACGAACTAATACTAAACTCTAAGAAAATACATCAAAAAATAGGAAACAATAAAACTATGAAAATAACATAAATTTAAATTTTAAATAATTTATTTTGATGGGGACAAGCAATCCCTGAGCACTGGGGGCAACTTGTTCTACATCAAACCCCCTCGCTTGAAAAGAACTCGCCCTCGAGTTCCACGAAGGAGCTTGACACACAATCCATGAGAAAATACTGCAATCACTCACCTATAAATCTTGTAAGGATGATACTTGTGATGGAATCTAAGCACCCATTCATGCTTATAAGAAATTCCATGCGATCCTAGGAACTGTATGGAAAGATCAACTCCTATAATTTCAGCAGCTTCATTGTTCATACAAATTTTATGATTTTTTTCCAATTGATAAGGAACTCAAATATCTTGGTCTTCATAGGAAAATATTCTTCAATTGGAGAAAATTTGTCAAAATAATTTCCTTACCAAAAGTAAAATTAACAAGATCCAGGACAACAACTAGCTCAGCAAATTTAGGTAATAGCTCTTTTGAGTCATTGGCCTTCATGGTTGAAGAATCATGAACACTTGCATCTGTTGTCGAAGAGCTAAAATTATTTTCGACTTCCAAAATCTCAATTGTCTTTACTTGGGGTTCTTCAATCAGGAACCTTTGCCAAGACGTGGCACTATCAACTCCCTTTATACCTGTAGTTACTTCACAATTTTCAAGCACATTATCGAGGAATTTATTTTGAACTGAAGTAGGGGACTTAGGCTGCAAACTCAGCATCAACGGCATAAAAATAACGCCATGGTCACATTCACTATGTGTTGCATTCACTATATATATTGTCACATTCACTATGTGTTGCATCTACATCATACTGCCATGTTCTACCAGCAATATGTGACAAGTGCCTATATCCACAACATCATATAGAACTTCATCAATATATTTATGAATTGAAAATGAAACACGACATCTTAAATTTACCTCAACAAATTCAACCCTTTTATCCAACCAACCCTATAAGGTTCTGGATGCTCTTTAATAGACAATTTTAATTTATCAACCAATTCCTTAGAAACCATATTTGAAAAACTACCAGCATCAATTATCAAATAAAAGTCATGATTAGAAATCCTACATCTGGTTCAGAATAATTGATTTCTCTAGGTCTCTTCTTCCTTTGGTGAAAGATTGGGAACCATATACATGGACTGCTGGATGATTGATTTAGACTTTCCTACAATTATTGGTGTTATAGTTTCCTACAATTATGTAAGGATCGAAGACAACCTAAGAGTAGGGTGAATTAGATTGATTATAAAAACTAATCAAGTTATGGACACTTTTTGCTCAGTATGAAATTCACCCTCTTTTCTAAGTGATCACACAATGAATCAATCAATGAATGAATAAAATCACTTGAGAAAAGTAGAAGATATATGCAATTTAAAGATCACAAGATAACAATAAGTAAATAAGAAGGGAAGAGTTGCCAAACCAATTGACTATCAAGCTCCTCTTAAGCTTGTAGATCAATTCAAACAAATTTCTTCAAATTGATGAAATACAACCAATCTTGTCTACAAAGGAAAGTTCACTTCCTCCTTGCCCTAAACTCCACTTGGTCAAACTAGGAAGTTTTACTATCCCACACAACAACCCTCACAGAGCTACACTATTGAAGTATTCACTCACAAATGAAAAGTTTACAATGAACTTCACACCACCAAAACTACAAATCTTCTTTGGAGAGTGTTTTCTCACTAAAACTATTCTATATCTTTTGTATTTTCAGTGTGTAAAAGTTACTTGAACTTTCTGACCATGCACTATTTATATAAGACCAAAAAAGTGCTTCATTAATGTTTCCAACGGATAGAAAGTAGCTAAACAGTCAACTAGTCGTTGGAAGTATCGGACGTCCGGTCCGTCTGAATTTCGCGTCCGACAGTAGGCAGTGACCTTGAGAGAAATTCTTTAATTCTATCGGACGTCTGATGTCTCTGGTATTTGCATCCGAAAGCAGATGATCATTTTAAGAAATCTTCTTTAGTTCTTTCGGACGTCCGGCACCTACAATGTTTTGCGTCCGAAGTTTCGCAAACTCTATCGAACGGCCGATACTCTGATGCTTAGCATCCGAATGATGTCAGTGAATTTAAAAGGAATGTCTTAATTCATTCAGACGTCCGGTGGTGAAGTTTTTCATGCGTCCGAAGTTCCGTAGCGATTGTCGAACGTTCGATCCAATCTTTACGAGCGTCCGACAGCTTTTAGCACTCTTTGTCTCTTTCAATTGTACTTAATTTTTTAACCTGATTTGTTTCGTTGCTGAAAAGATCTTTGAGAAAATATTAGTAATATCCATTTGTTTTGTAAACATCAAAAGTTAGGAACTAAGATTAAGAATCTCCCACTTTTTTTATGATGACAAAACAAGGGATGGAGGAAAAAATAATTGAGTCAAAACTGCCCCTCACTTAATGCATCCAAAAACGTTTATAAGAACACACTCCCCCTTTTTGTCATCATTAGATGATTTTAACAACCAATGGTATCAATCCAATATCAGAAATCAAATCCAGTATCAAATCCAATATACCACAGCATACCAGAAATCCAACATCAATGTCATCAATAACATATTGATGATCCAGCATTATCAATAACACCCAACATCATCAATAACAGCAATCAATATCGGAGATGCAATTTGATATACCAACGTCCAATATAATATACCAGAACAGCAGAAATACAGTTGACAGGCACAGAGAATTGATTTTAGCAATCACAGGTAGGGGTGTAAACGAATCGAGCCGCTCGCGAGCGGCTCGATTCAAGCTCGAGTCGAGCTCGACATTTTTCGAGCTCGAGTCGAGCTCGAGCTGGTCGAGTCAAACTCGAGCTCGAACTCGAGCTCAAAATATTAAGCTCGTTAGCTCGCGAGCCGGCTCGCGAGCTCGAGTATATATATATATTTTTTATTTTTATTTTTATTTTAATAGTAAAATTACATAAATATCCTTAATATTTTATTATTTATTAATAAAAAATATTATTTTATTTATTTTTTTAAAAAATAAAATAATTATTTTTATTTTTTCGAGCTCGAACTCGAGCTCGAGCTCGAGCTTCAAAATTGCCAGCTCGTCGAGCTCGAGCTCGAGTTCGAGTTCGATGAAATTAAGTCAAGGCTCGACTCGATAAGGCCAAAGTTCGACTCGGCTCGGCTCGTTTGCAGCCCTAATCACAGGTATACCAATCATTCAGCACTCATTAACCCAAAAATAAACAGAATTAACCAAATAAAAGTTAACTAACAAAAGTAACCAGAAACCATCAAGATTATATATCAAAATATAAAAGTTAACTAAATAAACTACAAACCAACAAAGTTAACCAAATAACCAGAATTCTGAATACAAAGTACTTGAAATGTCAACATGCAAAAGATGCAAATGTCTACTATGAAGTGTCTTGAACATCCATTATCTATGAACCATATTGATTGTTTAAAGATATTCACCAAGTTCACTTACACAAAAGTTTACAAGAACTAATATTTGATACCCATTAATTTTTGGGTTCTTGAGAATTAGCATCATGTCTAACTATCCACATGTATTTCATGCATCTTTTTATATTCTTCCTCACATAGCAATTGCTTTTTATGTAACCTTTTTTATAACAAAAATTACACATAACCAACAAATTATTTGTATAAACAGATTTAATAAATCTCACTTGTCTTCTCTTATAAACAGCAAAATCATTTGCACCAAAATTTAACTTCTTCTCATGAGTGTCAAGATGAGTTTTTGATTTATTTATTTGAAAACAGACTTATTTTTTATATTGGAGCAATTTATTTAAATTATCAATTCTTCTTTTCAAATCATTTTGTTCCTTTTTGAACATTTCACAAAGTTTTGTTTTTCTATCAAGTTTATTTTGTAAATTAATCTCATTCTTTTTCAAGAAATCATTTTCAGTTTTTAGTTTCTTATTTTCTTGAAAAAGACGTGTATTACCATGAAGAAGAAAACCAATTTTATATTTTAATTTCTTGTTTCTAGTATAAGATTCTTTCAAATTATCATGCAATTTTTTAATGAAAGATTCAAAATCATCATCAGTTTCATCATCACTATTAAGTTGAAAGTTACAAGTTGTTACCTCATCATCTCCAATGGTCATGAAAGTCAATTGAGCAGATTCTTCTTCCTCTTAATTTCACCATCGGAGTTGTACTCATTCCATGTGAATTGGAAGTTGTTGAATCTTGATTTTCTTCCTTCTTTCTTCTTCTTCATTGGACACTTATTCATGTAGTGTCCAAGTTGGCCGCATTCATAGCATTTGTCATTTTATTTTTTATTGGTCTCATACTTTTCTTTGTTTCTTGCAATGTTGTATTGATTAGAAAACGAATTGCTAGATCCTCCTTTTTTGAATCTCCTTTTGTTGAAAATTCTTTTGAAACTTCTTGTGATGAGAGCAAAATCATTGTCATCAACATCCAAATCTTCTCCATCCAATGAAACCGAGTCATCTTCATCTTGAGATACTTTTAGAGCAATGCTCCTTTTTACCTTTGCATTTTCTTCTTCCTGTACTTTAGTTTTAAGTTTCAACTCATAAGATGTTAGAGAATTTATAAAAGATTCAATAGACATTGAATTCAAATCTTTTGCCTCTTCAATAGCAGTCACTTTACTCTCCCAATCTTTGGATAAGGCATTCAAATTTTTCTATTTTTCTCTCCTAAAGAGTATTCCTTATCCAGAACTTCTAAATTCTTAATAAGATCATTAAATCTATAATACGTTTTATCAATATTTTCATGAGATTCCATCTTAAAAGACTCATATTTAGTAACTAAAATAGATTTCTTTTGTTCTCTAACATTCTCACTACCTTCATAAATTTCTAGTAGTCTGTCCCAAATTTCTTTAGTTGACATACATCTCTTGACTCTAATAGATTTATTTGAGGCTAAAATACAATATAACACATTCATAATTTTTGCATTTAAAGTGAGATGCTTTCTATCCTTTATAGTCAATTCATTTCTTGTTTTTGGTTTAGATCTATGATTGTTTTCATCTACTATAGAGGCATCATATGGACCTTCATTGACAATAAATCACAATTCAATATCAATTGATTGTAAGAAAATAATCATTCTTTCTTTTCAACTCACATAATTTGACCCATTAAACATTGGAGGTCTAATCATAGATTGTCTTTCAAAAAACATGGCATTGTTGGTTCTCATTTTTACTCCAAAATCGATTGAACTTAATCTCTAAGAGACCAAACTTTGATATCAATTGTAAGGATCGAAAACAATCTAAGAGAAGAGTGAATTAAATTGATTATAAAAACTAATCAAGTTATGGGTACTTTTTGCTCATTATGAAATTTACCCTCTTTTCTAAATGATCATACAATGAATCAATCAATGAATGAACAAAATCACTTGAGAGAAGTAGAAGATATATGCAATTTAAAGATCACAAGATAACAATAAGTAAATAAGAAGGGAAGAGTTGCAAACCAATTGACTATCAAACTCCTCTTGAGCTTGTAGATCCTCTTGAGCTTGTAGATCAATTCAAACAAACTTATTCAAATTAATGAAATACAACCAATCTTGTATACAAAAGAAGGTTCACTTTCTCCTTACCACAACCTCCACTCGGTCAAGTAAGGAAGTTTTACTATCCCTCAGACAACCCTCACAGAGTTACACTATTGAAGTATTCACTCACAAATGAAAAACTTACAATGAATTTCACACCACCAAGACTACAAATCTTCTTTGGAGAGTATTTTCTCACTAAACTATTCTATATCTTTTGTATATTCAGTGTGCAAATTTTACTTGAACTTTCTGACCATGGACTATTTATATAAGACCAAAAAAGTGCTTCATTAATACTTCCAACAGATAGAAAATAACTGAACAGTTAACTAACCGTTGGGAGTATCGGACGTCCGGTCCGTCTGAATTTTGCGTCTGACAGTAGGCAGTGAGTTTGAGAGAAATTTTTTAATTCGATCGAACGTCCAGTGTCTCTGGAATTTGCGTCCGAAAACAGATGATCATTTTAAGAAATCTTCTTTAGTTCTTTCGAACGTCCGGCACCTACAATGCTTTGCGTCCAAAGTGTCGTAAACTCTATCGGACGGCCGATACTCTGATGCTTAGCGTCCGAACGAGGTCAGTGAGCTTAGAAGGAATGTCTTAATTCATTCGGACGTCCGGTGGTGGAGTTTTTCATGCATCCGAAGTTGCACAGTGATTATCGGACGTCCGATCCAGTCTTTACGAGTGTCCGACAACTTTCAGCACTCTTTGTCTCTTTCAATTGTACTTAATCTTTGAACTTGATTTGCTTCATTGTTGAAAAAATCTTTGAGGAGATATTAGTAACATCCATTTGTTTTGTAAACATCAAAAGTTAGGGACTAAGATTAACAAATTATAGATTTGATAACTATGAGAACTCAATCAGATTGCACGAATACCTGGCTCATCAAGAGCAATTCTCCCAACTGCACGACGGTGATGTACAGATCTCTTGGAGTAATTGTTTGCTTCAAACTCTACGTATAGCTCACAAAGAAGACATTCCATTCGATCTATACATGCTTCACCATGATCTAAGGTAGTCTCGAAACGATCCAAACTACTATGGAATGAATCAGGATTCATCACAAGCGAATCTTGCTCTGATACCACAAGATGCGGAATCATGTTTAAGGAGTTGTTTCACAAATGAAATCCATAGAAAGAACAAAAGGAATGAATCTGTTCTAATCCCAAAACACGAAACAAAGATTCAACAATAATGAGAAAAAACTATCAAAAATTGGAAAGACCAATTAGGAATTCATTAATAGTTGATGAAGGAAGAATAATTACAAAGATCCTAGATATGCCTATTTATAGAGCTACTTCTAGTAAAGTCATAATAGGGATAGGAAACCTAGATAAGGTAGCTTTTGAACTAAGAAAGCTCCTAAATACCTAATTAGAATGGGAAACGAACTAATACTAAATCGTAAGAAAATACAACGAAAAGTAGGAAACAACAATAGAACCGTGAAAATAACCTAAATTTGAATTCTAAATAACTTATTTCAATAGGGATGAGGGATCTCTGAACTCAGGGGCAACTCGTTCCACAACAGAGGCATACTAGACCGTTAAACAAATTTGTGGCAAATATAACAAAAGGATTGTGTGGACAAGTAAGCACAAAGAATCATCAAGAACAAAAATGGTTAGATGAAATTTTTTTAAAAAAAAAAAAACTCTGAACCATAGAGAATGATTTTTCCAAATCAAAATTCACGTGAGGCGTAATTTTTCAGTTTGGATTTGAGCAATGGACACAATAAAGAAAAACTCTCAAAGGAAAATCCTAGAGGAGAAAACTTTGACTATAAAATTTAGAAGAGAAGAAACTTTTATTAGAAAATCTTAAAAGAAAAAATATTTATTATCAAAACTTACAAGAGAAATTTATTCAAACAAACAAGTAAAAAAAATACTATTATACTTCCCAAGAAGGAAGAAGAAGTTGTTTTGCAAGCAAAAAGAACTCTAGAGAAAAGGGGGAGAAAATGGTGTTTACACAAATTTCATTTTAATAAGTGGATTAATCGGCTCTAGTAATAAATAGACCAAAGATTTTGCCACTTACCAATTAATTTCAAGCAATACATTCTTAATTTCAATTAGTCATGATGACATAAACAACCGAAACATGGACTCTTACTAATTTAGTGGCCTAAAACTCCCCGATGAAATAAAAATTAATTAACTTTGGATTAAGTTTTCTTTTGTTGTATATAATAAAAAGGAGCATCTTGAGTACAAAGTGTTTAAAGCTATGCAAATGATAGTTGACAAAAGAAACCTGGAAGCCTTATAAAGTATTTTTAGATGGTTAAAATATGAGACTTTTATAGGTATTAGTTTTGAAGTTGATTACTATATTAGGCTTTTCCAAATGTAACCAAGCATTCCTACACATTTTTTTCTTCATTTAGTTTAGTTTAACAAGTTAATACACTAAAAACTGGTAGGAACATTAATCGGTAAATTTATGGGGTCCTAAGTACAACTCTCAAATCCTTCCGACTCTCTCTCCTATGAGTGCTCTTTCTCTCTCTACGAGAGCTTTTCCCCCCAATAGTGGGAGCCAAAAACCCTCCAACTCTGCAAACTTTTCAAACTTTCAAAAACCCAAAAACAGAGCCTCAGACAAGGAGCAAACAATTAGATACTTTGCAACCAATCAAGGTGAATCTGTCCGCATTTCCAAACAAGAACAATAGAAAAGTGCTGATTGTTGTCGAAACAAGAGTTTGCCCAGGTTCCAGGAGCTTCGGACATCTTAAAAACAAGTTGGTCGGAGCTATGATGATGGAACATCAAAGTACGGAAATTTGCAGCCATAAATGCATGCTTATTTAAAGCCAAGGTTTCACTTAGGTTTTCTTTCTTAACCTAATTCTCTGTATTAATTACATTTATTTCTCTCCTTTCTTCGTTTTTCTTTGTTCACTTGATTCCTGGTCTCCCAGAAAGGCATTTACCTAGTGGAAGTTCGCAGATTTGAGTGCTCATCTGTATAATTTTGGTTAGATCCTGCTCATACCTACAGAGAAGTGGGATTCCACCTAAATATCATATTACTACTATGGCGGAAGAGTTGACTGAAATTATGCAAAAGTTTTCCTTAAATAGCCATGAATACAGTGTGACTGACCTAGATGCAGGAGATGCTTGTATAGGCAGGCAGGAATGCCAGACCGGTTTGTTGGGGAGGATCAGGGGATATAAGACAGCTAATTTTACTGGGCTTAAAAATTTTGTGGCAAATGCTTGGGGTTATCCGAAAGATCTCAAGGTGACTGAGCTAGGGCCAAACTTTTTCCAGTTCGGAATTAAGGGGGAGGAAACCAAAGAAAGGATAGTTAATGGAGGGCCTTGGATTTTGGATAACCAGATACTTGTCCTGAGTAAGTGGTACGAGGGGATTGAGGATGATCCTAATGCCTTCAGAATAGCACTACTATGGGTTCAAATGTGGAACCTTCCTTTACATTGCATCTCTAAGGAGGTAGGGAAGAAAGTAGGTGCAGTGTTTAAGGAAGTCAGGAAAGTAGTTATTCCACAAAATGGAGGTAAAGAAGGAAAGCATCTAAAGGCACAAGTCATGGTTGACATTTTTCATCCTTTGATCCGTGGAACAACAATCAAAATGAATGGACTAATGAGATGGATTAAATTCAAATATGAAAGATGTCCTGACTTTTGCTACACATGTGGGATTATAGGCGATAATGAAAGGGCTTGTAGGTCAAAGATATCAGTAGAAAATGATCAGCAAGAGAACCAGAATGGTCCATGGTTGAGAGTAAATTTTGGAAAATCTTCACCCCGAAAGGAGAATAACAACTACAAATCTCCTTCCAAAAGGCAATACTGGGGGTGGAATATGGGGAACTGGTGAGGAAAAACTCAAAGAGGCAGGAAGAGGAACATGAATCCACAGCTCCAAGGGGGAAGCAAAATTTGGAAGGAAGCGATAAGGAAATAAATAAACCAAAGAAGAAAGTGGACTATATCCCAAGGAAGTTGAATGAGGAACTACAGGTACAGATTCTGGTCAGCAAGGAAAAGAGAGAAGGAAGTCATACAAGTATTGGCAGTGTGGAGGAAATAATAAATGAGAAAGTCCAAGCAGGAGCTCAACCATCCAGCAGTAGCAAGATGATGGAGCTTTTACAAGAAATGGAAAGATGCAAAAAACTAGAATTTCAAGGAAATAATGGAGATGATGAAGTATTGGTGGACAGGGAGCTGCAAGATCCAAAACAAAAAGCTGGTCTAACTATTCAAGAGCACAGAAGTAACATGAATGTGCCAAGTGAGGTACAAGACAAACCTGTGAGTCAAAGCAGCAAAAGCACTCAAGTAGAACACCCTCAGAGACAGGAAAGGAAAATAAGGAAAACATCAAGGATATCATTGGGAAGGGGAAGGAAGGTTTTGCAACAGATTGATGGCAACTGTCTGAGCTAAGTTGGAATGACCAAAAGAAAATTGGCATTGGAGGATGAAAATATGACAGACACTGAAACCATTGAACACATTCAGAAAAAAAGCAAAAGAGGGAGACCAAGAAATGGACATAGAACAATCAGATGAAGGGATGGGTACCAGCCTTCACTGGACCCAAGTGATCAATGAAGGTTATGGTGTGGAACTGCCAAGGTGCAGGGAGCCCCTTGACAATTCCCCACTTGAAGGAGTATAAGAGACTCCTCTCCCCAGAATTGATGTTTCTATGTGAAACTAAGAATAGGAAACAATATATGGAAAAGATTCAAAGGACCCTAAACTATGAACACAACTATATAGTGGAATCAATGGAAAGAGCAGGGGGAATGGTACTATATTGGAGTGCACACACCAAAGTACTCCAGGTGCAGCACACGGCCTTCACTTTAGAGGCTCATATAGAGGACCAAAGCAGCAGCAGTGACTGGTGGATGGTTGGGATCTATGCTAGCTGTGATGACTCAATAAGAAGACAACAGTGGTTAGTCATACAAAGAAGGAAACATCTATGAGGTAACAGATGGATAATAGTAGGGGATTTCAATGACATCTGTTCCAATGAGGAGAAATGGGGAGGAAGAATAAGAGAAGAGTAGACGTTCAATGACTTCAGGAACTTTATCAATGAGAATCAGTTGGTTGACATTGGTTACGAAGGACAGCCTTAGACCTGGAGCAATAACTGGGAGGGGGATGGTGAGATCAAACAAAGGCTTGATAGGACACTGAGCAATGTACAATGGAATCTGAATTTTGAAAAGGCAAAATGCACTCACATTAAGTCCCATGCGTCTGATCACAATGCTCTACTATTGGACACTAACCCCTTGGAAAGGAATAGGAAAAAAAGATTCTTCTTTGACAAAAGATGGCTTCAAAGGGAAGGAATATCTGAGGTAATCAAGGAAGCTTGGGACAAGAATGTAGAGGGGTCCAGAATGTTTCAGATTAAGACAAAAGTGAGGAATTGCAGAATAGCTCTACTTAGATGGAGCAACAAAAAGAACAAGAACTCTAGGAAAAGGATTGAGAGCATAAAGGAGAAGTTGGATCAAATCCAAGGAACATCACTGGCAAGTTTCAAGAAGGAAAAAGCTTCTCTCAAAATGTAGTTGAAGAAAGCTTATAGGGATGAGGAAATGTTTTGGAGCCAGAAAGCGAGACTCAGATGGCTACAAGAAGGAGATAGGAACACTCAGTTCTTCCATGCACAGGTTAACGATAGAAGGAAGATGAATAGAATGCAGAAATTACAAAGGGAAGATGGGACATGGACAGAAAATGAGGATGAACTGGGAGCTGAAATTGGTAACTACTACAGGCAACTCTTCACCAAATCAACCGAGAGTAGTAATCATGAGATTATAACTGGAATCCCAAAATCCATATCTGAGGCTATGAACCAGGATCTAACTAAAGTTGTAACAGAAGAGGAAATCAAATCTGCAATCTTCTCTATGGATAGCAACAAGACTCCTAGCATAGATGGGATGTCTCCCCTTTTTTTCCAAAAATTCTGGGATATAATCAAAGGAGACCTGGTAAATGCCATCAAAAGCTTTTTTCATTCTGGTAATATGCTAAAAGCTATCAACCATACCATCATTTCATTAATCCCAAAGGTCCCTTGCCCCACAAACATCAAGCAATACAGACCCATTAGCCTTTGTAGTGTGATTTACGAAGTTATTGCCAAAATTCTAGTCAATAGGCTCAAGCCAATTTTGCATCATTGCATTAGCATTAATCAGTCTGCTTTCATCCCTGGGAGACACATTCTTGATAACATCATTATCTCTCATGAGTACTTGCATCATCTAAAAAACAAAAGGCACGGTAAGGATGGATTTATGGCTGTGAAGCTTGACATGTCTAAGGCCTATGATAGAGTAGAATGGCATTTTTTGCAAGCTATGATGGAAAAAATGGGGTTCTGTGACAAATGGATAACATGGATTATGAAGTGCATAAGTACAGTCTCCTTCTCCTTTAACATCAATAGAGAGTGTAAGGAATACATTATACCAGGGAGAGGGATAAGACAAGGTGACCCATTGTCACCTTATTTATTCCTCATATGTTCAGAAGGCTTCTCTAGTCTGCTGAAGAGAGCAACACAAACAAGGAATATGGTTGGCATAAAGATAAGCAGACATGGTCTCTCAATAACCCATCTTTTTTTCGCTAATGACTCCTTGATCTTCTGCAAAGCCAACTCTCAAGAAGCAAAGGAGCTGAAGAGGATACTAGAGGTGTATGAACAAGAATCTGATCAGATGGTTAACTTAAACAAATCTAGTGTGTTTTTTAGCAAAAATGTGGATTTGGCAACAAAGGAGGAAGTGTGTGCGGAACTAGGAGGTATTCAACCAGTATTGCAAGGGAAATACCTAGGATTGCCCATGGTAATATCAAGGTCTAAAGGACAGCTGTTTGGCTACATAAAGGAAAACATCAAAAGAAGGATGCTAAGCTGGAAAAATAAGTTTCTAAGTTCAGCTGGGAAAGAAATTCTGATCAAAGCTGTGTCTATGGCAATGCCTACTTACACAATATCTTGTTTCAAATTACCTTGCAAGTTATGCAAAGAGATAAGCTCTATGCTTTCTAACTTTTGGTGGGGAGAAAAAGACAACAAGAATAAGGTGCACCGAGTAGCTTGGAAGCAGTTGACAAGGGAGAAAAAGCGAGGTGGCATGGGATTCCAAGAGATTCAAAGCTTCAATAGAGCTTTGCTGGCTAAACAGATTTGGAGAATCATAAGAAACCCAAATCTGTTATCCAGCAAAATTCTGAAAAGCAAGTACTTCCTAAATTGCAGTGTGATGGATTGCAAAATTCCTTACAATGCCTCATGGTTTTGGCAAAGCATTATGAGTGCAAGAGAAGAGCTTCAATGGGGGATACGGAAAAGGATAGGGAATGGACTTTCAACAAGAATTTGGGAAGATCAATGGATTCCAAACCAACATTTAGGGAGGCCTGTCACAACCAAGCCAAAAGAATGCCAAATTCAGAAAGTTGCTGACTTGATAGAAGGCTACAGGTGGAATGAAATCTCATTTTCAAAAATTTCAAACAGGGAGATACTGAAAACATTCTCAAGATCCCCATAAGCATCACAGGAAGAGAGGACAACATCTTCTGGACAGAAAACCAAAAAGGGGAGTACACGGTTCAATCTGGCTACAAGGCAATCCAGGCTAAGAAAGAACAAGATGGCAAAGGGAGAAGAGAAGGGATTGAGTCTAGCAATATACCAAGAAGGAATGACATGTGGAGGGTGTTGTGGAGTCTAAGAATCAGTCACAAAGTTAAGATCTTCTTATGGAAAGGTTTGAAAGAAGCAATTCCAGTCAAAGAATTAATCTGGAGAAGAATGTCAAAAGGAGACCCTATATGCTCAGGGTGTGGGGAGGAGTTAGAAACCTTGGAACATCTACTGCTGAAATGCAAGAAAGCAAAGGAGATCTGGAAAGCTGCACCAGTACAATGGGATGGGATCCAGGAGCTGACTGGGAATTTCAACAGCTGGTGGGCTACATTATCCGAAGCAATTCAGAGAGATCAGGGGTTGGACCATATATCTCTTACAACATATATTCTTTGGCAAATTTGGAAAAGCAGGAACGAGAAAGAGTTCAACAACAAAACACATGATCCAGCACAAGTGATCAACAAAGCCTAGAATGCGTGGATGGAGTTCAATGATGGGATAAAAAAGGCTAGGAGTTGTAGCATTGAAAAAACAATAGCACCAATTCAAATGGAGCAACAAGAAGATAGCCAAATCCCAGACAATAGAACAGCAGGAATGTAGATAAGAATAGCAACCAAGTGGAACAAGGCATCAAAGTCCATTGGGTATGGTATTGTAGCAGCTGACTGTAGAGGGCAGGATGTGATGGGATGGAAAATGAGGGAAAGCGAAAGCTCAAACCAACTTCAACACGAAGCTGAAGGAGTAAAGTGGGCTTTGATCAAAGCAGCTGAACAAGGTTGGAGGCTGGTATGTATTGGAGTTCCTAGTACAGACCCTTTGCAGCAAATTCAGGGAAAAAAAACATTAGATGTGTGGCTAGCTACCCTGATAGAGGACATCCGCGAGCTAAGTAATATGTTTTACAAATGCTCTTTTGCATAGGAAAATATAAAAGGAATGATCTAAACTGTTTGTTTAGCGCTCAAGTTTTGAGCAATTATTTTGATGTAGAGTGGGTCAACCCCAATCTATTGTGCTAAATGCACATTGTAAAGCATCGAGCAAGTCTCACCTGTATATACTCCTATTCCAATCAATATAATCTTATCGTTTCGACAAAAAAAAAAGTACAACTCTCAAATCCTTTCCTTTCTCCCTTTTTGTCTTTTAATAAGGTTTGGAGTCTTAGACCAAAAAATAAAAAAAAATCTTTTAAAAAAAAAGGATATTAATACCTTAAGAAATGTGCAAGAGTCATGTGGGTATTAGGTGATGGAACCTTTAAAATTTTTTCACAAATACACAAGAAATTAAAAGCAATTAGACATGGAAAAGCCATATGTAAAAAGTTTCATAAGGTTGTTCAATTTAGGGTGGAGTTAAATCCACACCCTCTCAATCTAAATCCACACACTTAGCATTAAGGTGATAATATAGCCCATAGCATCTGTGAGGCTATGATAGAAACTTTTTTTTTTATTTTCTATACAAAAACTTGCATTTCATAAAAGAATAGTTGTTTGGAAAGATAATAACAAAATTTAATTAATTGAAGCTCTTTGATACTATCATCCTAATTATCAGCAGCTAGTGCTTTTAAAGTATATACTTTAATCAACTTTTAAGTGAAATATACGACAAAAGTAAAACAATTTTTCCAACACAATTTACATAAGAGACAGAAAAAAAAGATCTCATCTTCCCTTGCATAATAAGAAGAGGTAAAAATATTCTCCCTACCAAACAAGAGGAAAAAATAAATGCCATCAAAGTGAATGAATTTGAAAAAATTCATAATGATGTAAAATATAAATCCAAATTAGCACCATCAATTTTCACAGCAGAAAAACTGATTTTTGGCATTGAGAAAGTTTCTACAAAATACTATAAATGCTATAAGCTATTTTGTCGTTTTGGTTCTAGGGGTGAGGATTTCAATTGTAGATGTGTGGATTTAACCCGACCAAAATTAAAGAATTTTATCATAATTAAATCGTAGGCAAACGTCATTCTGCATGTTGATGGTGCTAATGTTATTAACAAGGTGGCTGGCGCCGAAGGGTTATTTCGAAGTCCCTCTTTGTGCTGAGCTATGTGCTTTGAGACTTGGTTTATCGATTGCTATTGCCAATAAAATCTCCTGTTCAATAATTTACTCTGATGCTAAATGTGCTGTGGGCAGCTTAGCCAAGCATCAGCAAGCAAGGCAGCTGAACACAGATCCCCTGATAAAGGATTGCCAAAAGTTAATGGAACAGATCTGGAATTCTGCCTCCGAGAGTTCAATCAAGCAGCTGATTGTCTGTCTAAAATGCTCTTTTGATGAACATAAATGATGGCTGGCTGTAGATATTATCCAATTCCCTCTCCACCCCCCTTATCTTATGTCGCTTTGGATCTCTGATCAGCTGCAACCATTGGCCTCTCCTGGCTCTTTTGTGTATCTGTGTGTGTGTGTGTATCCTTGTCTTTTCTTCAAACCAAAAATATTAAATCGTAGGCCAACTTTGCAATTCTGACTTCTCTAATAAAATACATTTTCTTCCCTCTATAATATGATCTAATCAGTAAAAAGTGCAGCATGCGGATTGGTTTATGGGAAAGCATGAAGAATCTGGCTGTTTCTCACTTCGGGCATATAAATTTACATACATCAAAGGCGCAAATTTGGCTGGCTATCAATTTTTTTTGGTTAAAAAAAATAAATCTTCAGACATGCTACTTACTATTACTATATTAATTCAATAAACAATCTGTTAATTTTACTCAAATTTACTGTTTTCGTTATTCCTTTATTATGATTGTTGCTATCTATCTATACCATATATGCATGTAGCGCCTAAAAATATTTTTTAATAACTTCCATCTTTTTTTTCCTTACAAAGTTTTCTTTTTATCAATATGATAAGTCGACCTCCATTAACTTTGAATGACTTCCATAATTTTTTGCTGTAATGTTCTTTTATTTACACACACTTAGGGTGTGTTTAAACCACAAATTATTGTTGTTGTTGATTTTTTTTTTGTTAATATCATTATTTTCTATTTTCTAGATTCCGTCCCTCGCATTCGTTTACATATTTCGCTTCTTAGAAGTATGGGAAATCACTCTCCAATCTTCGCAGTCTTCAAAACCTCCTTTCCCAGCACATTTTCTTCTGCCTAAGTCAGAAATATCTTCCATTTTCTTCCCAAGCCTCTTATGTTCTTTTCAACTTGAAACTCCCACAGCAAGTTTTGTCTACATTGTCTAGCTCTAGCGGTTAAGTTGGCTTTTCTTTTGTTGGGGTACAAGGGTGTAAATATAAGTTTATATCATTATTATATAAAAATTATGAATCTTGGCATTAGAAAGTGTAAGCACTTTTTTATTTTAATTTTTATTATTTCTAAATTATGCTCATGTATTTTAATTAGAATTATTGCATTTCAATGTGGCACTAATTAAAAGAAATAAAGCACTCCAATTGATTACATCTCAATAATATTGGTAATTACAATGAAAATTGCCCATTAAAAACTATTTACTTATTCTTGGACTCTGCCTCCAATTATTATATGTATTAAAATTTCTTAATCGAAGTATGAAAATTTTCTCATTAGCCATTATTATCAATATCAAAATATAGATATTCTCTAGAAAAAAAGAGAAACAGACAAGGAGAAAAGATCCCTTATTCATTTGCATATCTTCATACAAATAATTTCACAATTATGTACTTATTACCAATATGAAAAAATTAAAAAAAAAACCAAAAGCAAAATAGAAAACCCCAAATATTTCAAACAAATGAATTTTAACTGACAACTAAATAACCTATCTAAAATGATTGAGCATTGTGAATCATTTACATTCTTTATTAACAACAAAAGCACTTAGATAAAATGCAAATAGTCCAAATTCAATAAATATTACACTTCGCTTTATCTCATTCAAATTCATATAAAAATTGAAAAGTAAAATGACTAACAAGACCTAAAAGAGAGCAGTTAAACATTCATGCAACTAACAAATATGCAAGCAACTTAAGTTTAACTGAAATGGCAGTTCATGTCACCCAAATCCAAGCAAACAACAAAAGATTTTCTTATATTTTACCTATAATCAACCAAACTGATTTTGATATTGTAATTAGAGATTTTTGTCTTAGACAAAAGGGAAAAACATCCATGGATTAATTTAAATGCATCCACATGAAACATGACATTTATCAAATTAGTAGGAAAAAGGAATAATTGTTGTTTGTGCTTTATGTTGCATTGTCTCCAAACAAAATTATAAAAATGGTAGACGAAAAATGAAAAAGAGAATATCCAACTACCTCTGTCAATGAAATCTTAATTGATAACAATGAACATTCAAACAAAAATAATTAAATATGATGGATTAAAAATTCCCTTGTGAATTAAATAATTACAAAGAGTTCACATACAAAAACTATGTATGTAAACAATTTTCAAAATGGTGTCAAAAGATTAAAAAAAAAAGCTCAACTCACTTCATACAAAAGAACTTCATAAAAAAGCTAATTCATTGAATTCATATAATATGGTAAATAATAATTGTCTTCCCTACAAAGAATTAGGTTTTATGTGAGATGAAAATTGTAGAAAACTTGAATCTAAAGAAAAAAGAAATACCATTCAGGCACTTTATTCTTAAATAATCAACAGATTGTAATTCTACAATTAAATAATCAGTATTCATAAACATTGACATTGCAAATGCTATTTAGGAAGTGTTTAATAATTTAACAAAATCTTAGTTTTTTAATTATTAAAATCTGATAATTTTACTAGAAAGTCCATCACCGATTTTATTTTCAATTGGAAAAAGACACACTGAACCCCAACTGATAAATGAGCTTGTGCACACATGGGAGAGGAAAGTAGATGCATAATTCAATAATTAGAATGATCAAGATCAAACAAATCAATTTATGTTGTATTCTAATGCCCATTTTAAAATTTTAGTAGCACTTGCAAATTAGATTTGCTTCTCATATGCATACTTGGGGGAAAACGCCGGTTTTCATCCCCAAACTTTGGGGCCAGAACACATTTCGTCCCTCAATTTTTGGGCACGACACATTTGGTGTCTGAATTAATAATTTTTGACCAATGACATCCTCAAACGGAAATTTAGCCAATTTTTAACGGAACTAGTCACGTGAAAATCAAGTGTGACCGTTAAATAAACTTAAATGTTTTTGTCTGAAAAACAAAATTGAAAATACAGCTGTCTTCACTTTCCCTTCCCTTGTCCGAAACCAATCTGAGAAATTTCAACCCTTTTTCTGAGCAGCTTTGACCCTTATCTGCTCTCCCTCCGCTTCCACCATGACCCGTCTAATTGATGCAGCAACAGATTCCCGGCTGAAAGAGCCATCAATGTCTCTTGGAACTTCATAGCCTACTTCTCTCTCTGCTAATAATTTAGCATTCAGTGTCTGGTCATATACCATTGGCATAAGAATCAGTGGGTGTCCAAATCCAAGGCACTCAATTATTGATCCCCAACCAGAGTGGAAGAGGCATCCTCCTATGGCTGGGTGGGCAAGTATTTCTATTTGAGGTACCCAGCCTAGACAAACAATGCCTTGGTTTGAGGTGCGATCAAGAAAACCAGGGGGCAGTAAATTTACAGTGTCTGCTAGTGGCTTCCTGAGAATCCATATATAAGCTAGCCCTGAAAGCTCGACCGCAAAAGCCAACTCATGGATTTGCTCAATTGGCATCTTGTATTCACTTCCAAAGCCCACAAACACTACGGACTTTGGTTTCTGTTTATCCAACCACTGAAAGGTTGTAGACCAGCTCGAATTATTGTCACTGTGGCACTCTTGTATGGTCTCTGGAGGTGGAGGGAGTACACCTATAGGCAAAACAGGCCTTTGATAGAGTTCCTCAACAAGATTTATGTATTCTCCATCAAACTCTTTACAGCTTTTCATAGCAACAAAGCTGCATCCTCGTACAACTTTAGCAATACGTTGGCCACTGGATAGACCTGATATGTCAGGAATGTGCAAATTCTTGAATGCTGTAGGTTCATAATGAGGCCTATGGGCTACCAGAGAAGGGAAGGTGAACCAATCTGGTGGCCTCGTGAAATGCTCTGCAGTTTTACGTAGAGTTCCAGATATCAGTTCACCTGGTGGTCCCAAGAATGCTAAAGTTGCAGCTGTATAAGCACTGAAAAAGGCCACAGGTATGCCAAATTTAGCGGCAGTTTCTGGAATCCAACCTGCGGCGAAGTCCACAAGGATCAAGTCTGGTGATTCCTATTGCAGGAGCTTCTCCATGGGTTCAGCTAATCTGTCGTACGCCTTCTTCAAGAACTGCGTTTGCTCTGGTTGAACGTCGATGGTGGCCTCACAGTTCTCTGGTAAGCCATCAACCAATGGCAGGGGGACTGCCAGCAGCTTTATTCTGTCTGATAAGTCTGCAGGAATGGGGGGCAATCGGCATAGGTTTTTTGGCGTGGAAACAAAGGAAATCTTGAAGTGAGTGAAAGAAAAAGGGTTAGAAATTTCTCAGATTAGTTTCGGACAAGGGAAGGGAAAGTGAAGACAGCTGTATTTTCACCTGATTTTGTTTTTCAGACAAAGACATTTAAGTTTACTTAACGGTCACGTGATTTTCACGTGACCAGTTCCGTTAAAAATTGGCTAAATTGCCGTTTGAGGATGATATTGATCAAAAATTAATTCAGACACCAAATGTGTCGTACCCAAAAGTTGAGGGATAAAATGTGTCTTGACCCCAAAGTTTGGGGATGAAAACCGGCATTTTCCCGCATACTTGGTATATGCATATATATATATATATATATATATATATATATATATTTCCTTCTCAACAACATTATTTCGAACCGTACAACAAGTACAATTTTATTATTTAAGGGGAATCACAACACCTTTGGTAAAACATGATAATATTAACAATTGTTATAAAGTTCAATCCAAATTTAATCAATAAAAGCTCAAAAAAGGTTCTAATAGCTTTAGGTCAAAAGAGTTCAAATTTGAATAATATTTACAATCAAAACTGGTTAAAGAAATTGAAAAGTATGCGTAATTATACTATGAGGTAGATAGTCAAAACTTTACAACAAATTTAAATAGCTACAAAAGTATTATATTTGAATTATTATATTCACGTGATTATATTATAAGGTAAATAATCAAAACTTCACAAAAAATTTTAGTAACTATGAAAATATTATATTTGAATTATTATACTCACGTGCAGTTTTTGCTAGTTGGATAAAATGTGCTAAAGGATTTGGTAAACAAGTTAATTTTGTTGAAGATAGACTTCTGATTACAAGGGGGAAGACACATACTGGAGGACTTGGGAGTGTAGTATGCTACTGCACTCTTGATTTTTGCTTGCTTTCCTACTGACGGATTGGAAATGCATTTATAACTTCAATGATTCACCCTAGCATCCGCTAGTAATCTAGGCGAATTATTACTAGCTTTTTACAATTTTTATCTTAGATATTTTGAAACAACAACCTTATCTTTTCTAGATAATTCTAGGATCACAAATAATGTCACATCTTTCTCTGTTGTGCCCTCTATCTCAATCTATAACTCATTCAACCATCCCATTTCTTCTCAATTCTCCTCCCTCTTTCTTGCCAGTGCTAGTTTTGGCAGCTGGCTCTTAGAGCTCGTTTCAGCAACTTCCCATGGAATCTTTTGGAAAACTTATTAAGAGTGAGAACCAAACTTGCACTGGTGTTATTGATTCTCTCATGGCCGAGCTGGATATCCGGAAAAGACTGTTATTGTCAGGTCAGCCGGATGATAATCATCAAATTGGGATCCTCATAGCGGAAGTGAGACTCTGGAGAATGCTTCTGATCTACGTCGCATATTTGAGTGACCCTGACATGAAGTTTGGTGTTGGTCGGGAGTTGGGGTCGATGGACCGGGACCTTGATGCTGCTTTGAAAGAGGCAACTAATGATTTTCGAGTTGCTTCCAAGAAAGAAGGTGTCGGTAAAATAAGCAGCGATTTTGGAGCTGATCCTGAGAAATACGAGTCCATGGTTCACAAAGGTCTAACAAGGGGTGATTATGGAGTTGCAATGTCTAAGTTGCAACAAAAGCTTATGCTTTTCAGGCCTCAGATGAAGGCAGCTTATGAACGCATTGCATCCAACCATTCATTTCAATCGCACCATCCCCTAAGCCGTTCTGGTGTCTGGAGTCTCTTCTGCCAAAATCTACAGCAGGTTGTCCGGGTGCTTTATTGTGGGAAAGGCAAGATGCTAGAATATATGCACCTAAAACTCGAAACCATGTCCAAGATGCTTAAACGTCTCCAAAGCTTAATCAGCACTATGGTTAGATTTTCTCTTGATCTAGACAGAGATTTCTTGACTCATTTTGGAGCTTTACTGGTCCGCACTGCACACTTTTGTTGCTTGTGCTGGATTGACCAAATGGAAGAAGACAAGATCGAGGAGCTGTCGATTATGCTTCATGATCTGCTGAAGGCATTCAAGCTGGATACTACAGAAGTTGTACAGCTGTTTCTGAAATTACTCAGGCCTTATTCCTTGGTCAAAACCTGGACATCAATCCCTACTCCAGTTGAAACATTTGTCGATTTTCTCTTTCCTGAGAAGGATCCTCAACTTGAAACCTTCTTCAAAGGGCTTGAACACCTGATAATGTTCGTCCTTGAAGTTGGAGAACCAGAGAAATCTGACCTAAAGCTGCTTATAATGGACATCACAGCAGCGATTTCCAGGCTTGGATATTTGGTGACTTGTTTAATGAGATAGGAGAGTCAACAGGATACATATTTAGCACAAATGTATCTGCATTTTTTAGGTTGCTTGAAAAGACTGAGCTTGGAAGTACTCCTGGATGAGCTACTAAAGAAAGGGATCAGTTTGTTGCTTCTTGAGAATCGTATTGATTCTTTCCATGAGGGACTCTTCTATTTGGAAAGTTATCAAAGATATGCATCCAAATGGAAAAGCAAAGCTCCTAAGCTGATCTGGTTGCATATCAAACCTGTGGCTAGGAAGGCTGGCTCTGTTTATCAATCGTTCCATGCCAAGTCAGTCACTGAAGACAAGTTCAAACATGAGCTAACTATGTTGCAATGCAAGATTCAACTTTTGAAGACTGAGATACTTTTGGAAGAGCTTTCTCGATGGATACCCAGATCTCATAATCAATGGCCGGCTACTTTTGGAAGAGCTTCTTGATGGACATCCAAATCTCACAGTCAATGTGAAGAACCAAATGGAAAGCCTCGATCGGGGTCTGATAGTCCTTAGAACTTATTTGATGGTCCGCTGGAGGATGATGAGAAATTAATCTTAACAGATGCAGAGTCAGTAGCAGGGGTTGCTTCTCTTTTTTATTACTCTCTTCTCAAAAATGATATTGCAGAACATTCAGTGGGGAATTTCAGTCATGTGCTTCCTAAGTTAGTAAGAAAGATGGACCTTGTTAATGCAAAGATCAAAGAGATTTATATGCCTGTTCGAAGGTCATCAAAATTCCATTTCCCTAAGACAGAGGATTTGGCTTCATTGATTGTCTTTTAGGAGATCTCAGCGAGCTGCTAAACTCTGAAGCGGGATTCTTGTTTCCTTGAGGCATCAAGGTCTTGCTGTTCACAGAGACTTAGAGTTCTTGAGATCTTTCCTCAGGGATACTAAAGAGCAGTATAATGACCGTCAGGATTTGAAGAGTCTTGTTTCGTCCATCATACAAGCATCACTTGAGGCGGGAATATCTCATTGAAACGTTTGTGGTTGGCAATTGTTTGCGATGGTATCATCCATTATGGCTTTCTGATCTCCTGGAAGATCTCAACCTTTTTAAGGTTCAGGCCACAGAAATCTGTACGAATGCACATACCATCAGCATCCATGATGTTCCCACCTCTTCAAGGAATATGGTATCACCAGCCAAGATTCCCATGATTGATGAAGTTGTGATTGATCTCACCGATGAAAAAAAATTGATCATTGATAGGCTTACAGCTGGATTACCACAGCTAGATGTTGTTTCAATTGTTGGCATGCCTGGACTCGGCAAGACAACTTTAGCCTTGAAGGCGTATAATGATCCTTCAGTTACCTATCAGTTCCACGCTCGTGCATGGTGTTATGTTCTCCCACACATATCGAAGAAGAAGAATTGCTTCTTCAGATTTTAGGTGAAATTGTGGAACTTAAGGATGATATCCTTGAAATGAGTGATGAAGATTTAGTGATGAAGTTGTACCAATGCCTAAAGGGGAAAAGGTACCCTCATTGTTATGGACGATATTTGGAGCACTGAGGCATGGTACGATTTCCAACGATCATTTCCAAATGACAACAATGGAAGCAGAATACTGATCACGAGTCGGCACTTCGATGTGGCAGTAAAATTGAAAGAAGATAGCACTCCTCACCCCCTTCGGCTACTGTCTGATGATGAAAGCTGGACGCTGTTGCAAAAGAAGTTGTTTACACAAAAAAGTGCCCCAATGAATTAGTGATAGTCGGAAAGAAAATTGCAGAAAGCTGCAGAGGACTCCCTCTTGCAGTTGTTGCAATATCTGGTCTCCTTGAAACGACAGACATGAACCAGACTGGTGGAACAACAGTTTCAGGAAAGCATTTGCTCACACATTGTGGATGATCCTGTGACGGGGTGCATGGACATACTAGAGCTAAGCTACAGATATTTGCCTAACCATTTGAAGCCTTGCTTTCTATATACTGGAGTATTTTGGAGGATAAAAACATTCCAGTTAGGAAGTTGACATGGTTGTGGATAGCTGAAGGATTTATACCCAATAATGGGCTAGACAGCAAGGAAGATGTTGCAGAGGGATACTTGAGGGATCTAATTGGTAGAAGCCTAGTAACAGCTTCCAAAAGGCGATCGCTTGGAGAGGTGTCAAAACATGTCATGTTCATGACATGTTGCGCACGTTATGCCTGCAAAAATGTGAAGAAGAAAACTTCTTGCAATGGAAAAAATGGGTATGATGAGCTTTTTGCTTCTTCTGATATGGATTTAGACTACGGTGTTGACCCCCAATTATTTTTGTCCACCCAATTTCCCCAAAAATATGAAAAACGTAGGGTGTCTATTTGTTCCAAGAGGAATCATTTTGTCATGTCGAGGCCTTCTGGCCACATGTCCACTCTCTACTGTACTTTGCCACCAGTGACTTGTATCCTAGATGTCCCTACGACCTCACCTTCATTTTTGACAATTTTAAACTCCTTAAAGTGCTGGATTTGGAATCCATCAATACGGGGAGTTCTTTCCCCACTGAAGTACAATTGTTGGTCCGTTTGAGATTTTTAGCTCTTTGTGGTGATATAGACACTATTCCAGCATCAATATCCTATCTCCGGGTTCTTGAAAGCTTGCTCGTGAAGGGATTGAAAGGTAAAGTTCTACTACCTTATACTCTTTGGAGCATGGAAAAGTTGAGACACGTCCATGTAAATAATTATGCTGCCATCGCTTGCAAGACAGCGAAAAGCACATCTTCTTCTCAAGCACTTAATCTGGTCAGTCTTTCCTGCCCATACCTCCTTTGTGGAAAAGGTACAGAGGATATCTTGAGGAAATTACTTAAACTTCAGAAACTAAGATGCGTATTTTCTGAATTACGGGATGATAGTGGGAAGTGCAATCATTTTCCAGTACTGAACTTTCTGACAGAGCTCGAGTTCCCTCAATGTACTCTATTCTGGTAGGATTGCTCTTCCTTGTAAGTTTGAGTTCCCATTGAATCTCAAGAAGTTGACCACTGTCAAAATTCCGCCTACCGTGGGATTCAATTTCGGAGATTGGGAGATTGCCCAACCTTGAGGTTCTCAAATTACTTTCAAGAGCCTTTGAGGGGAAAGTGTGGGAAATGAAAGGAGGAGAGTTCCTGAAACTGAAATTTTTGAAGCTCGACAGCCTAAACGTTGCTCAATGGAATGCCTCTAGTGATCACCTGCCACAGCTTCAACACCTAATTCTGCGAAGTTGCAGGCAGCTTAAGGAGGTTCCTTCTGGTTTTGCGGAGAGCTGTACTCTGGAAATGATTGAGGTGCAACAGTGCACACACTCTGTTGAAGAGTCAGTGAAATCACTTCAAGATGAACAACTTGGAATGGGATATGAATTGAAGGTCCTCATTGACCATTCAGACATGGATTTCTGATCACTGCATAATTTCTGGTAGAATTGGGCCTACTATTCTATTGCATTTGAGTAAATTATGATTTTGTCTGTGTTCACCTACCATGACGTTTTATGTACTTTTATCTGTTATCAATTTATAAAATCCTCTGCTCGGTGTTGCTTCTTGTCACCACTCAAATAATGATCATTTATTGATGAGTTGTTACTTCATAGATTTAAATATTTGAGCTATGCATTTAAAGGTCTGGTTCTGCTTTCCTAAACGTACGCTACTCTGATAGATGTATAATGTGCAATTCACATTTCCTCTTTTCTAAAGGAAAGCGTTCTTTAGTTGAATGTGAATGGATTTAGTTACTTATAATTAGTTAAGGACAGCATGTAGGATTTTTTGATCATATTTTTTGTTGTTATACAGGCTTTCTAGTTGAAGAAAAGAATTGTACTAAATGCTATATAAGCAGACAAAGGCACAAGTTTTCTAGTATATGCTAATTAGTATTAATACTTATAATATCAACTGCATCAGGATCTGTTTTTTTAGTTTCGCTAGCAAATGCAAAAGCCTAATTTCAATCCCTGTGGTTGGTTGAAGTAACATGCTGTTCTTTGTTTCAGTTTACCCTCTGGAAAGGGCAAGTGGACCTCTCTTCAAGGTGAAGAAAATGAAAGTCGCAGCAGTCAATAGATGTTGGTTAGGAATCTGGATAATCTTATTCCTAGGAGATCTGAGTTCTGACAATGGTGGCTTCAAATGTCTGTGAAGTAAAAATCATTGGATAATTTAATCTAAGTGATTGGAACTTGGACATTTTGTCTTTTATTGCTTCCACTAAAGTTGAAACCCCATGTTTGTAAGACTTCCAAGTTTCCCTTCTTTCATTAGTATGACTTGGTTTATGTTAACTTTCTGTTTCTCTAGCGATCTGAGAATGGATATTGCTATGATTTTGATCTTGTTATCATTTTTATGAGTGAGAATTGAATGACAGAATTGTATGCTATATGTTGCATACAATCTGGTTCTATGTTGGCCAACTAGACCATGTTGTCCAAGGCAAACTAGTCCTTTGCTGAAATACAATTTCTTGTAGTTTCCATTGCTAATTGTTTCTGTTTTGCTTTTATCATCTGATGATATACAAGGACCTTTTTATTGATACAACATTGCGTCAACTAAGACGAGTAGGAAAAAGGTATGGAAGTCATGTCCGTTTGCTCTTATAGTCTTATGGTTCTAAACTACTGAGATGATTTTGTCATAGGATGATTATAGGATGCCTGTATAACTTGATTCCAAGAGAAGCTGATAGAGATATATCTTTACTTCCCTATGTTGAATTCTTGATCAAACATTCGACTTATATGTGAATAATTTTGCATTGTAGACTATCAAATAAAATTAAATCTAATTAAAGTGATTAATTATAGTTTGAACTTTTACCTATAAGTTGAGTTTTGGTTCCTGGGTTACATGTATTTTTTTGTTGTTTAATATCACAAAATAGTTTTTTCTTGATATTCCATCATCAAGAAAGATACTAAAGAGAAACTAAAGGACTCTCTCAGGTCCGTTTGATTCACGGACCGAATGAAATGAGATGACTCATTTTCGGATTATTAATCCCAGTTTGAGTCATCCCAAGATAAATAATCCAAGTTATCTAATGTTTGGTTGGTCCTGAGGTAGATAAGATATGTTAAAAAATAATTCTATCTTATGTTTGGTCGGAAATTGGATGAGATAAGACTACTATTTTAATTACCAAAATACCCCTTAATTTGTAGATTTTTTTAATAAAATAATTTAATATTTTATAAAATATTAATAAAGTAACTTAATTTTTTAACAAAATAATTTAATAAAAATTTAATATTTATAACTTTTATTAAAATAGAGTAGTTTGAAACTTTAGAATTATAAAGTAAATCAAGGGTTTTGATAGATAAAATTCGCATTCACTCAAACTTAGCTCATTCGGACCCTTAAAAATAGATTTTGACCAAGTTTTTGAACATAACTTTGAAATTCAATTAAATAATGGGAGCTGAACTCAGGCTAATATGGTAGATTTTTCTTTGGACTGACTTTGAACTTATTGAAATCCTTATTCACAAAACCCAATTGATAAGATTATGTATTTATATAGAATTTGGTTTAAAAAAATAAGCTTAGTAAGGGTAATTTAGTCCAAGGGCAATATAGTCCTTCTATTATGATGTTAGTATGGCAAATTAGTTAAAATATTTAAATTAATTAATAGGGGTAAATCAAAATTTTTAAAATAATAAATAGGAGCAAATTAGTCAAAAAATTTTAATATAATTATTGGGGGCTAATTAGTCCATTTATTATCGTATTATTATGTGAGAGTATGATTCTATAATAGTCAGTATGAATTTGAATCATTCATAAGGGTAAATTAGTCCAAATATTATTACGTTGGTAGTAGGGGGCAAATTAGTCCATTCATATTTTATTATCATGTGGGAGTAGGGTTACCATTATTTACTATATAAAAAGTATGAATGTTGGTATTGGGTAGTGCAAGTGTACGCACTTTTTTATCTTAGTTTTTGTTATTCCTAAATTACCCTCATGTCTTTTAATTAGAATTATTGCATTTTAATGTGGCACTAATTAAAAGAAATAAAACACTCCAATTGATTACATTTTAATGGTATTGGTAATTATAATTAAAAATTTCTCATTAAAAACTATTTACCTACCCTTGGATTCTATCTCCTATTATTATATGTATCAAAATTTCTTAATTGAAGCATGAAAAATTTCTCATTAGTCATTAGTTGAGATTATTAAAAAAGTCAATTTCAAAAAATAGATACTCTCTAGAAATGGAGAAACATACAATGACAAGAAAACCTTATTCATCTGTATATCTTCACACAAATATTACAAGTAAATTTTACAATTACGCACTTTTAGCAATGTGAAGAATTTTTCATGTTGCACCCAATGAAATTTCAATATACAAAAAATGATGACACCTTTATAACTGAAATAGCAGTATTAGACTAGAAAAAAGAAATCTAAAATAGCACCATACAAAACCACTATTATCATTAATAGCAACTGATCAAAACAAGAAAAACTGAAATAAAATTGAAAACTATTTATAAAATGACATAAAGTAAATAGCAAATGAATTAAAAAGCTAGAATACAATTCAAATAATACCAAAGACAACATCCAAATCACAGATATCCAGGGGAAGACAAACATTGTTATTGACAATAATATAGTAATGCTTCATTTGCATTGGTTTGAGCAAACAAACTCCATCCATCAAGTCAGAAACCATCTCCGATGATAAAATGAGGATTATAATAAGAGTAAATATAAAATGAAGAATGATAAAATGAAAATGATATCCAAATTGTTTTTGGTGATATCCAAAATACCCTGGTTTTTCTAATGATTACATATATTTATTGTATTGCAATATTAGTTGAAAATGGAAGCGATTATGAAATGAAAAGTTTTAAAATTAAGTAAATTCATTTATGGTGACAATTGTAATTAGACAGATTTAATGCATTCCTATAATTGATAATAATGATAGCGGTTATGGATTAAAAGTTGGCAATTAAAAACTAAAACACTGCAATAAACAAAAATTAATATTAAAATTATTAATTAGCCACAATTCTCATTCCAATTTCATGATCATAAAAAAAACTAATATTAAAACCAAAAATATTGTCCTTATATGAAAAAGTAGACTTGTTGCTCTTGCTTCGCATTGGATTGTGCTAAAAACATGAATAAAAGAAAAGAAAAATAGAAAAACTCCAACTATCTCTATCTATAAAATGTCAATTGTTAGAATATACAAGGCAAAAAAACTTTACGTGTTGGATAATTTATACTCCATTATTGACAAAAATAGAATTAACATAATACAAAGAATTCAAATTACATGTATGTTTATTTTTCTAACTTAATTATATTCTTCATTTATAAAAAATTGTGATGATTGTGGTTTATATGCAATAGAGTCATGAATATACAATAATTTTGGTAAAACATGATATTATCAATATTTGATATGTTAGAGTTCAAGATATAAATCAAAAAGTGTTTCGTTCATGATTTCAAATTCAATTCTAAGGGATATGTCAACTACATTGGAATGTTTTCTGTCTCTTTTCATTTAATAAAATTTTTAAAAGTAACTAGCTTTAAAAAATAAATAACATAAAAATACTATATTATGATGTTGATGATCAAAATTTCATAAAAAAATTTTAGTATCTGAAAAATAATATATTTTAAGATATTACAATCACGTGCAAAGCACGTGAACTATTACTAGTATAATTATAAGAGTATAAATTTGTATTTTTTATAAGAATAAATTAGTATAAATTTTATCATCCTATCTATTGGTCATTTCAGGATGACTAATACCACTTTTCCCATGGGATAACTTTATCCCATGAATAGGGGATCAATTTGGTTAGATAGGATGTAGCATCCCATGTATAAAATGCAATCAAACAAGGGATGGCATATGATGATTAGTTTAATCTTGTGTCATCTCATGAACCAAAAGAACCCTCAAAGGATCAGAAAATGCATGTTAATCTAGAAGGTCATCCCAAACTCCAAGGAGTCAAGTGACAATGTGAATTCAGGTACGCATCCAAGTTTTTGCTATTAATTTATTTTTAATAATCACCATAAAGTATTTTGAGTTTAACAGGTGATAGATTTCACCAAAGGTTATTTTTAATCAACCACTAACACCCTGAATTGTGTACTCGTTTCAACTTTAGAATTTGCGCCTCTTTTTCATCTCCTAAAAATTCTGAAGATATTTTTCTTACTTTCGGTTGAGATTACAGAGAAAATGTTGTTAGCTATGTAGCAAAAGTGATCTGCTGCTCTTCCTTCCTCTCACATAAGGATGGAGGATATCTTCTTAACCATGCTTTGATTTATAAGCTCCGCAGATATTGTTGCTACATTGTGGCATCATGTAGTTAAGCATGTGTGTAGAAACTAAAAACATTGCACATTTTTTGCGAACCGTCCTTTCATCCTTTGAAGTTATTACTATGCATTGGAAACTTAGAAGAGTCATATACATCTTGATACGTGAATTTTAGCTTCATGAATTTTCCTAGTATGGTGTTAGAAGCCAAAGAAATTTCAGATTTTACAGATTGAGGACCGATGCCAATTCTGATCTAAAATGTGGTCATCATACAACTGTGCAGTCCTACTAGGATAGCTTTTCATTCTGACAGTAGTTTTGAACGTTTTTCTAGCGTTCCTTTGTGACAGAATTTCCTTCTTACATTACCTCCATGTACAGTGCAAAATAACTGTTGCATCGCTCTTAGAAAACGTTGTGTTATTTGTAGAATTTAAACCAAAATCTAAGGATCTAACTTTCATTTCCTTTTTATCACATAAGATTAGAGACATGATTTAGTTTCAGATGTGTAAAATATTCTAAAAATATCGAAAGATGATGCAAATTTGTAGTGGAAACTTTATATCTTTGATGGATTTTAGAATTCAATCGAATTCTAGATTTTATTACTTAATTACCAAAATATTACTTTACAAGTCTTAACTATGTAACTTTAATAACAACGTAGAAAACTCTATCTTACCTTTTAATGATCGAAACATAGAACTTAAAACATACCAGAAAATTTGGAACTCAAAAAGCAATAAATTGGCAATTACGAACAATATGGATTAGGTATTTTTGAGGGTGATTTTGAAAAATTATATTGTAGCATTATATTTAAAAAAAATTCTATTGTAATTGGGTCATATGGATAAGACATTTCTAGAATGTATTTTAGAGTATTTTTTTAAATTTAAAATTTTATTGGATATTTTTAAAAATTTTTATCACAACCACCCACCAACCCCCTCACCACCACTTCCCACTATCACTACCTCTCCCCCATCCCACTCTCCTCCTACATTTGTAGATTAGTGCTACATTTGTCACCAGAAGGCCTAGCTAAGCCATGTTTAGAATGAGCATCTGCTGCATAACTACACTTTATTGACAAATGTACTAAGGAACGATTTGAGTACCCTCCAATCATTATTTAATCGTCCCTAATATCTATCTATCTATCTATATCTATTTCTATTTATAAAACGTTACACATGTAAAAAAAAATGACAAGAAACTATTGAAAATATGCTTCAATTAGCCAATATGAAATATAGGCATTTCCTAGTTGTCTGTCAATTAGCCAATGTTATGTCTTGGTTGCACAAAGCTATCAAGTAGTTATCAGTAAGCAGCCGGCAAGACTATTCTTAATTATTGTATGATGAGCTGTTAAAATCTTTATTTGTCTTTACAGTTAGTATTAGTTTTGGGTGTTCACGTAACAAATTAATGTACGCAAATCTTATAAATCACAGGCCACTTTCACCAAATTTTGTATGGGGACTTTGTGGCCACATCCAAAATAGAATAATAATTTTAAGTTTTAACAACAGCACCTATCAAACTGTAGTGTTTGTTTCTAGGGGAATGCAAGTATCTTAGTGAAGCTAAGTATAGAATCCAACATTGGTGGAATGAATCAACTTCTACTACAGCTTTCTAACTTTAGAATAGGTCAATTTAGTTGAAGAAGTTAAGTTGCCAGTTGGTTGTTAGAATTGTTTCATGTTTTCAGTTTTTAGTAGTTTGACTAGTTTTAATTGGTTAGAATTTCTAGAATTTTGTTGATATTGTTTAACAGACATTTGTGTTTAATTTAGTTAAATAGTTCAATACATGGTAAAAAAAAAAGTTTCTGTAGTAAATCAATCTCCTTAGAGTTCTCTTGTCAACCTAGAATATTCTAAACTGAATTTTAATATTAGACTTATCGTTACCACGACTATTGTTAATAGCTATTTTTTTAAATTTTTTCAACATGATAGGGGTGAGATTTAAGAATTGGAGAGGAGGCAAGAGGGATTTGAATCTAGGACCTCCAATTCCTAAAGCTAATAGCTATTACTTTTATTGTTAACAAGAATACTCTATAGTTTCTTCACAATATAAATATGTCCCATAGTTAATAAAATAAGGAACTGGTATGATATAAATATTATAATACTCATGTATTATACAGATTTTAGTTTCAAAATTACAATTAAGAATTCATACGTAAATAGTATGACCATGTTTGAAAATTACGGAAGTAAAATTATGGATAAATTTACTATAGTTTTCAAAAGAGAAAATCGTTCAAAAAATCCCTCACATTTTGTAAAATAACTTTTTTCATCCCTTACTTTTAAAAGTGTACTTTTAGGTCCCTTACAAATTTACATTGATCAAATTTGGTCCCTATCTAGGTTTTCGACTAGTTTTTTTGCCGGAATTCACCACATGCCTTGCATGTGATCATTTATTAAGGGCAAAATTGTCAAATCAAAATTTACATAATCCTTACATTTCACAAAATAAATTGTTTCGTCCCTTACATTTCACACAATAAATTTTTTCATTCCTCACATTTCACAAAATAAATTTTTATCTCTTATTGACCACGTGTACGAATAGTTTTTTTTTTAATTCGTGTATATATCTATTTGATTTCATCTAAATAGTACAAATAATATATAATATATCTCTATTTGATTTCACCTAAACAAATCGATATATACATGGGTTTAACTATAATAATTTTGTTTTAAACCTATATATATATATATATATATATATATATATGATTTCACCATGTGAATCTATTCAATATTTGTAACCTTTTCTATTTTATTAATAATTCATTTATTGAGTTGTTTAATAAGAGTATCTAATTAATAGGTGTTAATTTGAATTCTATAGTCATGCTAACAAATTGCAGTTAAATCTGAAATTTTTATTCACTACTTTTAAGACCAATAGTTGAATTTCTTACCTTATGATTATTTTAAAATTTGAAAGTATTAATTACTTGCTTCTTTTTGTCATACTTTTCCTTTGTTTATTTTTTTCTGTCCAAATTTAATTCGATATAAACACTTGATAATGTTTAGAATTAAATGTCTTCTTTGTTTTCAATTTTCAAGTAAAAGGAATGAACATGAGTGAAAAACTAAAATTTTTTTTAAACCCTTGTATATATTATTTTAATTTCACATGAACAGTACGTTCAGGAGAAATCAAATACATATATATTACATGCTATTCGTATTGTTCAAGTGAGATCAAATAGATATATACATTAGTTTAAAAAAAAGTTATTCGTACACATGAATAATGAGGGATGACAAAGTTTATTTTGTAAAATATGAGGAATGAAAAAATTCATTTTGTGAATTGTGAGGGACGAAACAATTCATTTTGAAAAATGTGAGGGACAAAAAAATTGATTTTGTGAAATGTGAGAGACTATAGATTGGATGATGTAAAATTTGATGTGACAATTTTGCCCTTAAAAAATGATCACGTGCAAGGCACGTGGTGGATTCCGACAAAAAACTAGTCGAAAACCTAGATAGGGACCAAATTTGATCAATGTGAATTTGTAAGGAACGTAAAAGTATAATTTTAAATATGAGGCACGAAAAAAGTTATTTTGCAAAATGTGAGGGATGTTTTGAATGATTTTCCCTTTTCAAAAACTATGCTACATTTGTACCAATTTTAATCTTATTTTTGTATATGAGAAGTTAAATTTATTTAAAATTTTATCACCTTATTACTTAAACATGTATAAATATGCAATTATTGTGTCACTCTTATATTGTATATAGCTCAGAAGTATGTCATTATCTTTATTCAAAATTTAAGAATTTTTTAAAATTTTAAGTATAATTCGTGAAGTATAATATGTTAAAAGATTATTATGTGTTTTATACAGTTAATTAAAAAGTACGAACATTTCAAAGTATTTTTGAAATATATGAAGTAAGAAATTTTTTTGAATAATAAATACAACTTGTACCATCCGAGCATTATAGTCCGAGTATTTACTATCATATGCTTCACTTTTTTTTTTTTTTTTTTTTTTTTGTTTGGGGGTTCTGTTCCATTTGTTCTGGGCACCAAATTGGCATCTGAAGCCCCACAAAGTTCAAACCCCTAAAAAGGACACCATGCCGAACAGGATATTTGACCCAAGACTATTTTATCAAATTAAGCTGTGGAGTCGGCCCAGTCGGCATGCACTTCATCTACAATAGGAAATGCCTCATTCATGTCTCCTGGATTACTATCATTAACTATTAATGTGTCTATGTCTAGGTTGTAGCCGAAAAGAAATATCTAAATTTTGGTCGTAGATATCAAAATTTTGTCAATTTTTAATATTTTTTTAAAATTTTTTAATTTAATGAGTTATTTATTTTTTTACATTTTAATGTGTGTTTTTTCATTTTGCAGATTTGTTTTAGGAAAAGAAAAACAAAAAAAAAGAGAAAGAAACAAAAACAAAAAAAACAAAGACAAAAAAAAACAAAAAAAAACAAAAAATAGAAGATAAAATCCTCCCCAATCATTTTCACCACCAAATACACTTAACCCATTTCTACACTCAACTTTCTTCACCTTTCTTGTCATTTGTTAAATATCATCTTTGACAAAAATACACACAAAAACTCCGACTGATAAGTCCCTCTCGGCTCTCTCTTGAAACACAAGGGGGAAGACAGACAAGCCAAAAAAGAAAGGCTCCACTCTTACTCCTCACTCTCTCCCTCTCTCGGACTTGGGCAACGGAAAGAAACAGAAAAGAAGAAAAATTTTCCCTCCCTCTCTCGGCTAGCTCTTAACGGACAAAAGGAAGAAAAAGGGGGGGACTCTCTCTCGGCTTGGAACGCAGAAGAGAAACACGGAAGAAGAAGAAAATTTCGCTTGGCCTTTCCTCTTTCCCAATATTTTCCCAACACACTCACAGGCATCAGAAAAACTTCAGCCAAGGCAATTCCACTTTCATTGAGGTATTTTCCAGTTTTTTTTAAAAAGCATATTAGATACATTTTGGTTTTAATTTATCTTGCTTTTGCTGGTTTTTATTGTTGTTGTTGTATTGCTGAAATTTGGGAAATGGCATGAACTATATTGAGGAAAGGAAATGTTTTTTATGTATGCATGTTAACTGTTTGAAAAAATGCCAAAATGGAAAAAACGAATTTTAGGGGCTGTTTTGCTTTATTTTAGCCCTTTTATGTTGTTTTCTTGTCAAATTAAAATCATAGTTGTATTGTAGAAGTTGTAAGGAGTGTTGTGGTATAAATTTCATGATTTTTAGTGGTGATTATAGTGTTTTTAAAAAAAACTTAAAAAACTGGGTTGTTTAAGGCATTTTGGCCACTTTCGGGTCGTTTTTTGTAAAAATTAACTTCAAAAACGGATTCTACTCGAAAAATCGAGTGAGGGAGTGTATTTTGGTGAAATTTTGTGACCGGAAAAATTCGCCGGCGACCGGCGGCGGCGGCGGCAGCCGCCAGGTCAGCCATGGCTGGCGGTGGTGAGGCGCTTCAGGTTGCCGAACAAGAAGAAGAAGAAACGGAAGAAAAGAAAGAAAAGAAAGGAAAGAAAAGAAAAGAAAAAAAATGGTTTGGGCTAATTTTTTTTTTAGTGGTGGGCTTATGGTTATTTTGGTTGGGTTTTGGGAATGGGTTTTGGTTTATTTCTTTTGGGTTTCGGCTTGGGTTAGGAGGTCAGAGTCCAGACATTTTTTAGTTGGGCTTGAGTGATAAAAAGACGGGCTGGCCTGCTCACTTCTCTTGGACTTTCAGCTGGGTTAGGTAATGTTCGGCCCAAACAAATAAAATGATGGCCCAATGGTCTTTTTCTTGCCCAAGTCAGAAACGAAATTTGCACTTTAGCCCCTGATCTTTGGAGTAGTTTCATTGTGGCCCAGAACATTTTAAATTTTTTACTTAGGTCCTTAAATTAATTTCACTTTGGTCCCTGAACTTTATATTTCATTTAATTTTGGCCCCTAAACTTTGGAAAAATTGTATTTTTACCCCAAAAGTTTTTTTATTTTTTGCAATTTAGTTCCTTGTGATTTTTGACTCTTTTTATTATGATTGTTTCTTTTCTTTAATAGCTAATTATGTTACTTTTGAATATATTCAACTTGTAATTTTTAGATGTTCTTAAGTTTCTTTATAATTGACATATTGATGTGAATTTAGTATTTTTATCATTATTATTATTTTCAATTAAATTGGTGCCATGATTCTTTTGCTCATTTTGAGTATAAATAGGGTAAATCGACTCCATCTAGTCACCACTTCAAAAGGGAGGTACCCCTATTATTATTTAAATGTTAATTACGTGCTTTTATGTGCTCCTATGTGTTTATATTTTTTTTTACATGCTTTGTTATTTATTTGATTCGAATGTTCATTCAAATTTTCTTATATTTGTTTAGTTAATTTTTATAATTATTTGAGAGGCATTTAAATATCTCAAAAATGTAATAGATAGGATAATTAGATTTGTTTTATTATATCTTCTCAGTTTAGATTGTAATTAAGTCCCCTATTATAATAGATAGGGTAGATAGGATTTTTTAATTTTATTTTCCCATTTAGATTGTAGTTAGATTCCCCGATATAATAGGTAGGTTGTGTGTTTATGTGGCTTATGTGTTATATGCTTTACCCGCTTTCCTTAGGATTTTTGCATCTAGATATTATGATTATGTGTTACGTGCTATGTGCTCTTATGTGTTTATTTGTTTTAATTTATGCCTTATTTGTTTTATTATGTATTAGTAATGCATGACGTTACCATACTATAGTCCAACGCTAGTTGTGGCTTCTCCCTCCGCTTACCTGCTAGTCCAACGCTTGTAAGGATTTTCAGAAATTGGTTAGTCCAACGCTAGACCTTTAAACCGTTCGTGCATTAGATTCATTTTGTGTGATATTCATTACATTTCATGCATATTTTTATCTTAGGATTTTTTTTCATTTCATTTGCATGATATCTCCTATTATATTATCCTCTACCCCCTACTCTCTATATGTGTTAATCATGTCATTTAGAATTGCATCACATTTAAACTAGTTCATTTGCTTGTCTATGTTACGAGAATTGTTCTTCAAACATGGGAAATGGGTGATTATAACTTTTTAGTTTAAATACCCCATTGATCCCTGTATAAGAAAATTATGTCACGAGTTTTTGTCTCCCGTACCTATTATGTTGCATACCTATTCTTTTGGCCATTTATATCTAGATATATAATTTAATTTTCTTTTCTTTTCTTTGAAGTTCATTCATGCATGCTCGTGACCCCTTCAAGGAATTATTTTGGCTTTCGCAATTAATGCGATTGGTATCAATTAAACTCTTGAATGGATATTTTGTCCTTTTTGATATTTTATAAATTTAGATTTACATTCATGTAGGAAACATCCAAATGTGATAAAATTAAGAGTTAGATTAGGAAAATTTTGTCTAAACCTCGCAATTAGTTTAGATTAGGTTGAAAGGGTGCCTTAGGTTTGAGTTAATCGAACTTTTGCCTTCCCTTTCTTCAATCGTGACTCCCGAACTCATTTTCTCTTGTTTTTCAAAGACCTGGAGTTGTCGAAAAGGGTTTTATTTTATTTTATTTTTGTCAAAAAATATTTTTGGGGTGACTTGGTACACCCAAACTCAATACCAAGTGGCGACTCCTCTTTTTTTAAAAAACCCTTTTAGATTAAATTTTGGATCCAAACTGTCGCATTTTTTAAAATCTCATTTTAGGTCTTTTTTCACCTATTTTAAATAAAATCACATCTTTTATAAACGCTTTTTTTCTATCGCGAAAAATGGGGCGCGACATTGGGTAGACTCAGTTTTTAAAATTCAATGATTTAGATTATACCACACTACTTCATCAAATAATGTAGCATAATCTGAATCATTGGATCTTTGAAAAACGGATCTATCCAAGTGTTAACTGAAAGAAAATAGTGCCCATTAAAGACAGCTTGATGCATCAATTATCAAATAATACCATACCTTCCTTATAGTACATAAAGTACAATATAGTCAACAATCACTTTGCCACTATATTTGGCTTTTTCAAATTCATATGGGTATGTAGTGCATTCGTCTGGTGCAATAATAGTTCAGTCTCTGTCTGTTCTCCAGTGGATTCAATTCAACATCCTCACTAAAATAAGCTGGATTAGGAGTAAGGTAGATGGTGACGATTGACAAAAAAAAGTACAATAAAGTCAACAATTACATTTTTCCAGCAGATTTTTGTAATTGTGAGACAGATACCGAAAATAGTAGCCATAAGCTAATATATGGTAAAACAAACCAAAATCATGACTAACCAAAAGCTGCATAAAATTAGAATTTTTAGTGATATCAATAATAACTAAATTGCTTTACAAAAAATTTTCATCAAGAGCAAGTAATTAAAAATTTTGGTAACTAAAAACTTGGAGGTAATTTGGTCAATTGACAAAACCACGTGCATTGCACATGCTAAATTTAGTCCGAAACTGGGCTCTCTGGTGTAATTGTAGCTGACTGGAAAAATTATAATAGCATAGAGGTGAATTGATTCAATTAAATATTCAGGAGGACAATGTGAGGAAGCGGCGATTTTCAAAGCCAGTTTATTGGTATTAATCCCATTTATAATGCATGAAATTTTAGTGCGTAACGAAATACTTTTCTCCAAAATTTGCTAGTTACAACTTACAACAGGTAGAAAGTGCAAAAAATTGTGAAACTTTTATTTCCCCTTAAAAATCAACATACACAATTAAACAAACTACTAAATTCTCGCTATGGAGGTCATGGTTTTGTGACTAAAGTTGAGACACTGAGAATTAGATGCCTAGTTCAAATCCTATCCCCTCCCTATTGGAAAAGAAAAAGAAAACTACTAAGGGTCTGTTTGTTTCGGTGAAAAAGGTTTTTCAGAAAATATTTTTCATTATTTGGTTGTCAATTAATTTGAGAAAATAATTTCTGACAGAAAATTAGTTACGCCCACGGAGGAAATTAACTTCCTTATCTACCATCGTGAAGTTATTTTCCTTTTGTAAAAGCAGTCTTAAGAAGGGGTGATAACAGGCTCTTCTTCGGCAGTGACATCTCATCCAGCAAACAAATCCAAGGGAAAGACCCACTCTTCTTTGCCGGCGGCAATCTCCAACTCCGGCAAAGACCCACTTTCGGAGGTAAGCTACTTTGGCATCTCTCTCTCTCTGCTTTAAAAGTGGCCAATATCAACGGCTCATCCCCACTCTAGCACCGACATCTCATTCCTGTTCCTACAATAGCATTTCCAACAAGGGTGAAGACTCCTTAAGTATTTCCAGAGGTATGATGGTCTCTTATTAGTTTTTTTTCCTCCCTTTTCCTTTGAAAAATTGTCTAGAATTACTGGTGTAGATTCTTGAAGTTGGATTTGAATGAATTTTTGTGGGTTGCTTTTGTTTTAGTTTGTTCTTACCTGATTAGGGTTACATTTGATTTGATTGATGCTAATGAATTAATTTGGCTGCTGAATTTTGGGGGTTTTATGATTCTAGGAATCTGATTATTAATTTCACTGGCTTTTATCTATTGGGAACTTGAACTTGCAATTCTGACTATCTTTAAAGAGTTGGGGTGGAGAGCTGCTTGACTTAGGCATTCAGTTTGTTCATTTGGAGCAGACTTTGTTCTTTAGGATATGGACTATTGAGGAAGTTGTAATTGAATATGTTTGTTACTGTTGTTGATGGATTATCATTTTGTCCTCCTAAGCTTCTTGTGGATTTCAATTGTTGCTATTTGCTGGTGTTCTAGTGTTGTATACTAGTTTGTTTAAAAGCAATGTCCTTTAATGATTTTTACGAAGCTGCACAATGGACATGGGAGCTTGGACTGTTTCATTAAGCTTACATTCTTGTTTTTGTTGTAATCAGTGGTTATTGCTTGTAGTATGATCAGATGAACAAGATGTTGATTGTGCTATTTAAAGACACTAAGCAATTTTCTCTTGGTGGGAACTGACCCTTGGAGAGTGCTCTGTTTTTTCTGTCTGGAACCATAGTTGTCAAAAGAAGACATAGTTGTTAGAATCAATGTTGCAGACCTAACTGCATAATGTTGGCAATAGCGGTGTTGGTGTTGCTGCAAGTTGTGTATTGATGTAAATTCCTAGGATAAAGGTTTCAGTTATGATTATTTTCTGATTCAACAGGTATGGGTATTGGTAATGGTTATACTTAGTTATTCTCCTTGGCTTGTTACTTAAGTTGATCATCTGCTTACGTCAAAGACGAATTATTCTTTCTTCAATTTTGTGTCTTAAATGACTGCAGTGTTTTGTGGTATTCTGCTTGGCTTGTTGCTTAAGTTGGTCCTTAAAGAAGATGATAATTAGTTTTCGATACCAGATACCAAATATCAAGTTGGTTGATGACCTGGCTGCACATTTTGTGGCAAAAATTATTTATAGATTCTAGTTTATACAGCATAAATAAAGGTTGATTTGGAGAGAAAATTGCACAGCTTCCTAAGTTTTGGGTTTTGGAGAAGACGGTGCAGCACTAAATATAGGACACTACTACGTGGTTAACCCAAATGTGTGGAATTCCTCATTCCTCTTTATAGGACAGCTATACTATATATCTTCAAGGTAATGTCACTAAACGTTGAGAGAGCAACATAGGGCTGCAGATGGTTTATTTTTATATACTTTGTTCCCACTTCAGCATGCATGCAGCTGATGGTTTATTTTTATATATATGTGTGTGTAGCTGAATTTGTTGCTTGCAATTAATCCAATTCTCAAAGATGACTTATTTGTCGCTATTTTTTCCTGTAAACTTGCTGGTGCAAGATGAAGTAGTTTGGGTTAATTTTCCAGTATTATGGTTCTTCTTTCCGATTTCATGGAATTATTTGCTGATCTCATTATTAAAAAAAAATAAAAAACAAAATTTGACAATTTAGAAATAATTTTCTAGTTACTTGTGTGGCTATCAGGCTATATATCTCATGAAAGGCTAGGGTAGTTTATTCTGTCCTCCAGCTTTAGAGCTTCGTTGTTACTGAAAAGTAAGTGGTTTGAAGATTTGTCCAAGAAATTTTGACCAAATTAAGAAGGCAGCTTTTAACTCATTTGAAGTATCTTATTGGTGAGTTGCGACCCCAGTTCTCCTCATTTTCCATACTAATCCATGTATCCAAACAATTGAAAGTTCTCTTGGCATGTAAGTGAAAAACTTCAAATAATTTTGACACTTCTTTGCTCCAAGCTTTAATTTTTTAAAGTACCCCTTTCTTTGCACCAAGCTTTTAATTTTTTAAAGCTTCCCTTTCTGCTAATGATCGATGCTGGCAATTATTCTAATGTGTAATTCTTGCCAATTGTGTTTCTCAATTAGTGAGTGTATATACATCAAAGACCAAGTTCCTCTCACTATTAAAGCCATCTTGTTTCATGACCAACTACGTATTATCCAAATAACTTTGGCCTTGTGAGCTCTGAAGTTAACTAAAATGTCTCTTGTGATTTTCAGCTTTTTGGCCATGGAGAATCTCTACTGCTGCCTCATCACCATCTTATCGTGTTCTTTGCTTCTCATCTCCAAAAACTTGCTATTTAACCATGTCAAGAACAAGAAGTTACCGCCAAGTCCACTTGCTCTGCCAATAATTGGCCATCTTTACCTTATCAAGAACTCACTCTTCCAAGACTTAACTTCATTATCAGCTAAATATGGTCCAATATTCTTTCTCCAATTCGGTTGGCGTTCCTTTGTTGTTGTGTCGTCTCCAGCTGCCATTGAAGAGTGCTTCACCAAGAATGATATTACGCTTGCAAACCGTCCTCGGACCATGGCTGGAGATAGATTGACCTATAACTACACAGGCCCTGGGGTGGCCCCTTATGGCGACTTGTGGAGGGTTCTTCGTCGCATCTTTCTTGTTGAATCTCTCTCTTTCAACAGCCTCCAGAGGACTTCAGTTATCAGGGAAGAGGAATGTCAGATGATTCTCAGGTCAATCTACAGAGTTTCAAAGAATGAAAGCCAAGTAAGAGTTGATTTGAGCCATTGGATTTCTGTTTTTACACTCAATGTTATGATGAGGATGCTTGTTGGAAGATGCTCCATCAGAGAGGAGGATGCTGGAGAGGAGTTGGGCATGCAAATAATTGAAGAATTCAGAGAAATGTTTGGTTCAAGCATTTCAATGAATTTGTGTGACTTCTTCCCTGTGTTAAGGTGGCTTGGCTACAAAGGGTTGGAAAAGGAAATGATCTCTTTGCAGAAGAAGAGAGATAATTTCGGTCAGGGTTTCATAGATGAATTTCGATGTTCAAATACTCTGCTGGACAAGGAGAAGAAGGCACTGATTGCAAATCTGCTTTCTCGTAAGGAAAAAGAATCTGTTTTTTTATCAGATGATGCCATAAAGAGTTTTGCATTTGTAAGTGCAATATGCCTCATGTTTTCCTTACTTCATGAGCTTATCCGATTTCAGTACTTAGCTAAGGCAGTGAAATTTGGAATGGCAGAATATACTTTATTTTCCCTTTTCCTCTTTTTATGCATTTACACTTGTGATGAACTTATTATTTTGCAGAACTTGTTTCACTTGCTCAATTGCTATCTTCAGCAACATAAAGTTAATATGGTTATTAGTTAAACTCATTAGGCTGCACGCTACAGTGATGCATCAGTGAGAGCTCTACATGAACCTTTAGCCATTGATTCTTTGCCTGTGGGATTTAAATGCCAAAACTCGGACTGTGATGCTAAGATAAGATTAGTAATCAAGGTCACAATCTGAGACTTTGTGCTTAGTTTTGTTAATTGTGATGCTAGCAGGTAAGATTTGAGTATGAGGTTTTAATTAGCAAATTCATGAAAACAACTCCCCTTAATTTCACCAAAACAATCTTCTCAAATGATAAGAGCTTCGGCCTTGATGCATTTGAGCTCATTGGTTGTCATCACCCTTTCCCTTGCTTGTACCTAGTAAAGCATTTTCAGAAGGATGATCTTGTTTGCGTTGGAGAAAGTATTTAAAAGCTACCTTTCTGGGATTCTTTCCTACCCTAATCTTAAGCATTTTACTTTGTCTAACATATGCAATCCTTGATCCAGATAATGTTTACAGCAGGAAGAGAAACGTCCACGCTGACCATCGAATGGGCTATGCTGCTTTTGCTAAATAACCTTACGGCCCTACAGAAACTCAGGACTGAGATTGACATCAACATAGGACATGGAAGACTGTTGAGAGAATCCGATATCCCAAAGCTTCCTTATCTTCATTGTGTTGTCAATGAGACAATGAGACTGTACCCCGCAGCACCACTTCTGCAACCTCATTATGCATCTGAAGATTGCAAGGTAGGGATGTATGACATTCCCAAAGGTACAATTGTTTTAGCTAATGCCTGGGCCGTGCATCGGGATCCAAAACTCTGGGAGGAGCCTGAGAAATTCATGCCAGAAAGATTCGAAGTGGAGAAATTGATGGACAAAGAAGAGTTCAATTCCAAGTTCTTGCCATTTGGGATGGGGAGGAGAGCTTGTCCAGGAGCCAATCTAGGCATTCGGACTGTTTCATTGGCAATCGGTACAATCATCCAATGTTTTGATTGGGATAAAGTCGAACAGGATGGTGACTTGGACATTAACTTTAGTAATAGAATCACTCTGCTGAAGGCTAAACATTTGGAGGCCCTATGCGTTCCACGCCAAGAATCAATTCTGCTTCTCTCTCAACTTTGAAAGCCAAAAACCAGAAGCTGTGAGTTTTGGTGGTACAAAGCTATCAAGTTGTTATCCGCGAGTGGCCTGCAAGACAATTCTTAATTATTGTATGAGTAGTTAAAATCTTTATTTGTGTTTAAAATAAATCTTTATCTGTGCTTAAAATTAGTATTAGTTTTGTGTTTACTATCTCCTCCTTTGTCATCTACATCAGGCTAATGTTGCTGTCGCTTTGGCCATTATTATTTGCCTATATCAGATAGATAAAGTGTGAAACTTACATAGCTACATCACTTGCCTTAGCTTCTCAAGCATGGCCTTGGATTCGGTGGCCCTCTGCTGCACATTAATCATGATTACCAGTTCCATACTCATCATCCGGCAATGTTCTGAGCGGAATAAAGATAAAATGCCACCTCGCCAGCCCACCGGCTCTACCAATCTTAGACCATCCCCGCCCCTTGAAACCTCCATTTCACCTTGCCCTCCAAAATCTATGTAACGACCAAATTGGTCCTTGTGAATAAGGAGTGAACTGGCCATTTGTCAGGTTTTCACATTAGCTCTAAGATTAAAACCTTTAAACTTACGCTTTGAAAATCTTAAATTTTCCACTAAAATCGAAATTAGGAGTACATGCCCAAAAATAAATATACAATTGCTAGCAAATATAATTCAAAATCTCACTATAAGTACAATATGTTACTATTCCTTATCAGTTAACTATAACTTCTAATAACACCTTTGAAGACCTCACAGACCAGATTGTTTTAATTGAGCTCAGTCATCCTACATATTTGAAATTATTTTTTTGATCAACAAAAACTAATGTGTGAGCTAATGAGGCCAATGGGAATTGTGTATGCATATGTAGTACAGATAGTATTTTTAATTAAAAATAATTATTTCTATTATACAAAATATGTACAAATAAGTCTTTTCTATTATACAAAATATGTATAAATATGTACAAATATTTAGAAGAAGCTTTAGAAAAATTTTCAAACTTAAACGAATAACAAAGTTTGATAATATCCAAGTTTAACCAAATAAACAAAGACAAAAAAAAAAAAAAAACTGTTACTATTGTTGACAGAGTATTATCCTTATCCATCCTGACAAATTTGCGTGCCTGACTTGTTCAATGTCAACACACCAATTGCCTCAAGCCCAAAATATAACAAAATAATTTGTATTATTAAATACCTAATATGAGCAAAGTTAACCTTATAACTTTGCCATAAAGGTACGTATGTCAAAGAAAACGTAAATCCTTCGGAAAGTTGATCCTCCGTCAGTTCAACACTTTTTCGAAGAATGTGAACTAACACTTGACAAGAGTCCAACCTCTCCAAACTTACTTTGGCTTCACAGCCTCCCTAAGATTACTTTGGATTCACGTCACAAAGAGTATAAATTCCAACACATACAAGGATTTATATAAAATTACTAATTATCAGAGGGATAATTTTAGAAACCTCCCTCAAGATTTCTGACAATTACACTTAAATACCCTCTAATATTTAAAATTACACTCCCCTCCCTTTTCAGCTGGATATGACCAAATGTCACCATCAATAACTTCCAAATGACTAAATTGCCCTGAAAAAGTTGTACATTTTCTGCTATTAGAAAAATGAGAAAATGAAATTGCATCAATAAAATTTTTTTAGTGTTCTTGGCGCCATTTGCGGGTGATATAAGAACTTGAGGTGCCAATTGGTTACACAGTACCAAGAGAAACCAAACTACTTTTGAAAGGAATGGACTCAAGAAACCAAAGCTTCCTCTAGTTGGTGATCCTTCATCCGGTTAAGAATTTGGGCAAAAAAGCGCATGATATATAGCTATTTCAGCTCCTCAACATCAGTACAGGTAAAAGATCAAATTGTTTTAATTTATTGAACTTATTTAGAAGTTTTTTAAGTACCGTATCTTGCTGATCATCTTAATACTTGTCATATTAGCATTGAAGCTCCTCACAGCAGCATGTGGGCCAAGATATAGGTGTTAGATTGCTTGTAAAATTAGGCTAAAGGGATAATCCTCATTTGTGGGTGTTCGTCTAATGAATATGAATCAGAGGTTATGTCTATTGTGGTTGATTTTGACATGCATGTGGAGTGCTTGATGTTTTTGGGAGCAAGTGTTTTGGACATAGACTAATGATGAAGTCTGCTCCAGCACTGTACTGTACTGATAGTTCATTGTTGATGATCTGAAGAATTTGTGCTGAGATTTTAGTAGAAATAAAGATGTTTGATCATTGATTAGGGCCTTAGTCAACTGGACCTTGCATGTTTAATTGAACAGCTTTATTTTCTGTTCATGTGAGAAAAATTTCTCATTCTCTGACTTTGTAATGGACAATGAGCATCATTAAGCTCGAATTAATCATTATATGCAATTCTAATGCTTGAAAGTGTGAAAACAGGATGCCGAGTGTAGTTGTCCATGACATTATTCTTCACTACAAAGAGAAGAAAATTAGAATTCCCAGTGTGGATCCTGATGAGTATTCTTACATAGTGCTTCTTAATGATGTTTATGAAAGAGCACTTCATGAAGTTACTGGGAATTTTAATTATCTGTTACATGTGAGATATGTTATTCCAAGAAGTGGCAAAACTATGGATGTGAACACTGAAGTTGTTTTTGAAATGTTCAAGAGGCATGAAAATGAGCTGTTTTTGGATTGGATGAAGAACTTTTGGAAATGGTTCCAAAGCTAGTGCTTGCTGTGCTGCCCCTGTATCCCATCACGTACGCCACAGACTGAAGAAGCAAGAATAAAAAAAGACAGCCTGATCAAGGATCCTAGTGCTGGAGTATACTTTATGAAACAAACTGTCGGAAATGCCTGTGGAACAATTGAGCTTCTTCATGCCATTGGGAATATTACTTCAGAGATAAATCTTGTTGAGGGCTCATACCTGGACAAGTTCTTTAAAACTACGGCAAAAACCCGGAGGAACATGCAACATTCCTTGAAAATGACAGAGAAATGGAAGTTGCTCATTCTGTGGCAGCTACTGGTGGTGACACAGAGGCTAGAGATAACGTGGACACCCACTTTATTTGTTTCACATGTGTGAATGGACAACTTTATGAGCTTGATGGAAGGAGGTCTGGAGCAGTTGCACATGATTCTTCCTCTTCAAGCACCTTGTTGCATGATGCAGCTAAAGTTATTCGGAAGATGATTGAGAAAAACCCAGATTCACTCAACTTCAACGTGATGGCCATTTCAAAAAGGGTTTGAGGAGAATAGACGATGCAACATGAACATCCATTGCTGCCATTGAGAAGTTGACCCACTTGGCTAGGACTGTTATTTTGCGCTAGTCATTACATGTAATGACAGAATCAGTTTTACCGGAATTATTAAGCCCTGGAAGAAGTCAGCTGTATCTTCAAAATTACCAAGTTATAGTTTTGCCTGATAAGTAAATGATGACTCGTTACTGCTCCTACATACAATGGGGGCAAATTTGGTACAAAATTATGTATCAGCACTTTTTCTCAAATTTTAAGAAAGCTTTTGCTGGTAGGGACTAAAATTGTTATCAAATATGTCATTCAAGGGGAGGGGAGTGTAATTTTTAATATTAGAGGGTATTTAAATGTAATTGTCAAAAACCTTGAGGGAGCTTTCTGAAATTATCCCTTATCAGATTGCAAAACTCATGTTTGCTAGGCCAAAGGAGCTTGTCCAAACAAAATCAGACATTTGCAAATCATAATGGAAGTGTGCCAAATCTCAAGTTTGTAAACATCCCTCAACGTGCCACATGGATGTGCAATAATGTTTGTGCTAAACTGAATACAATTGCGTGATTTTTACCCCCGTCTCCAAAGTCCCCGAATTTGCATGAAGACTTGGCATAATTTTTAATGATCTAGGTAAATATATCTTGAATAATCAAATTGAAAAAACTAAGATCTGTGTATAGTTTACTCGATATAATGGCCAAGTTCCATCAATAGTCTAAAATAAACATGATTCAAAATTGTACAAGTTCCAAAAGATACTCAAATCAGGTTTCAGGGAAAAAAATGAGTGTTAAGAAAGTTATAAAATTGCATGTAATTTTGTTATCATTTATCAATACATATTCATTATGCTAAACTGACTATGGCCAAGACACATCCTAAACTTGTAGGGTAACTCTGGATCCTATCAAAAGTCATAGAAGTATCTCTTTAGCCTTCCCCACAAAAACAGTTCAGTTTGTAAGGTACTTTTGGTATACCTAAAAGGTAATTCGCAATTAAAACTACTTACCGTGGCATTCTAATACGAAACCAAATTGGCTAGGTAAAGTGTTTGCTAGCACCCGATATTCAGCGGCACTAATGCTCAGTTAAATGGGTATACATCAAGCTATATAGGTCAAAAGAAACATAAAATTTGCACCATTAGAAACTAGACTCAAAGGCTAAAAATCTTTAAAAGACATCATTAGGTGATTCGGGCCACAAACTGGTCCAAATCGCGTCGCAATTCAATGCAATTTCCAGTTCTTAACTGTGTAGGTTACGGTTTCCAGCCAACTTTGCAAATTTTCTGGTACTTACAGACAATGAACAGAGTTGGAATTTTGTACCATTGGAAAGATTTTCAAATTAGTTTCAAACACAATTAACGGTACTTAATTTTGACATTCCTGCAACAAGTTATGGCCAATTTCCTAAAACTGTGCCAAGGTGACTCTTAGCTGCGAAATTGCTTAAAACTCAAGGTGATCTTGGTTATCTACGTTAAAATTCTTCCAATTGCTTGTGTATATCCATGTTAGATGCTTGGTTACAAGTCACTAGCAATATGTACAAGAAATCACTCCGATTTATGGCTGTCCACTCTCATTTCCCAACTTATAGTTATCAAACGCATATTTTTCAAATGCAATTGATGGTACTCAAATTTGACTTTTCCTACGATAAATTAATTATCGCCAATTCCTAAAATTGTGCAGAGGCTGACGGTTAGCTGCCAGAATTACTTAAAACTCAAGGTATTCTTGGTTATCAACATTAAAATTGTTCCAATTCCTTGTGTATATCCATATTAGATGCTTGGTTACAAGCCAATAGCAATATGTGCAAGAAATCACTCCGATTATGGATATCCACTCTCATTTTCCAACTAATAGTTATCAAACTCATCATTTTTTGGTTCATAAAGATCACCGAATCCTATTAAGTTCTCTGTTTCCTAATTCTTCAAACAAGAATAGAAAGAATCAGAAAGGAGTTTGGCGGCAGGATGAGATAGACATAGGCAAATTTTGTTTTTTCTCCCTCATATTCTTGTTACAAATAAGTTATACCCATATTTGAAAACAATTTCTAATTCAGCCACAAATTTTAGGCTTTTAAAGTTTGGGTATTTAGCAGTGAAAGAAACTGGAAACTACAGCCGGATCTGTTTGGCTAGTGACATTCCGGTGATATGTTTGGTAAAAGTTTTAAGGGCATCCCGGTGTAGTTTCATGAATAAGAGACCTGAAACTAGAGATCTTTGAATTTTAAATCCTCCATTGGCAAGTATCAGAAAAGTAATAAACTTTTCCCCATTAAATGGAGCCATGAAGTTAATCATTCGTCATTCTGTGATTACTGCAATTTTTTGATGTTACGGGTGGTTATTAGTGTATTCATCTCTTCCATAGTAGGGAAGGAGATATAAGACATGTAAGGTTCCAGGGTTCCACCTATGAGTGCACTTTTGCCTCTTCTTCAAGGTGATTAGAGATAGTGATTTGTATCTAATGGTATAAATTCTTATTAGTTGGTCCTAAGGACCTATTTTGTTGCCTATACATGTTGTTAGTTCACGTCTTTGAAACATGTTCAATTTGGTTTTTGGATAGCAATTGAAAATTCTGTTGCTTACACCATAAATATAGGCATTCGATTTTTTTTTTTTTAAATAGCATTTCGATTTTTTGATTAGGGTGAAGCTCCTAATATTGAGCATTGCACTGGGTCAGATTGGATCAGATACTTTTTGAAGCTTGACAGTCTAAATGTTGCTCAATGGGATGCCTCTGGTGACAGAAGTACTCGCCACTACCACTGAGGATTGGCTGGTTTGTATTAGGATATTAGATCATGAACACTGAGAGTAAATGAATGGGTATTTTGGTTGTGATTCTATATGTATTCAACACAGGCAGGAACGCTTTGTATTACCGACCTTATTGGATCCATCCACCTTCTTTCACCACTCAAACATGAATTATTTCACTTGTGAATCTTGAAGCTAGGCTTTTTCAGTTTAGTTCTGCCTCTCTTATATGTACAGTACTCTGCGTAACAAAGGAATTGTACCAGATACAATATAGGCTTATTAGTACTACTTCTTCTGTCTGTGTTATTACGGAAGTGGTTTTTGATTCTGGTTGCAAGGGCACCAGTTCTCCTAATTGTGATGGAAAATCTACTTGAAAGACCTGAGAATAATCCCTGTAGTTCATTAATCTAGCATGCCCATATTTGGCTTGAGTTGGCTCTCTGGAAAATTGAAGTGGAACTCTTTTGAAGGAGAAGAAAATCAAATTCTCAGCAGATGTTGGAGAAAAGGAATCCGTAAAAAATCTTGCATCAAGGAATGCTGAGTTCTGTAGAGTGGTGGCTGCAGGTGTCTGTAAAGTCAAATGTTTTTTTTTTCACTTTCTTTATGGAAATGGAATTCCACCAGATTATGAACCACATGCAAAAGAATTTTTTCAGTTTCCCCTTTATTAAGAGCATGACATTATTTACCGTAACGTTAAGCATCTTCGTTCTGAGAATGGATATTTCTCTCCTTCAGTAATTATTTCGATGAGTAAGCATACAGCCGAATGAATGAAGAATTTAATTTATGGAATCGGAGGGCAGGTAGTTCCCTTTGAATCCTGCTATTGCATACAATCTGTACGTATGTTGGGCTGCTGGATCATGTTCTCGAGGCCAAACTAGTCATTTGCTGAACTTATAAATTTTTTCTATTTTCCAGTGCCAATTGTTTCTCCTCTCGTTTTACCATATGATGATATAGGACTTTTTAGTGTGATAAAACATATATTCTGTCAACTATGTATGCAAGGAGATAAAGGGCATGGAAACCGTGGACTGTTGCTCTTATGAGTCTGAGGTGAGATGTCAGATGACTTACTTCATTTACTATAGGGCAAATTACGCTTTATCCCCTGTGTTATAGATAATTTTACATAATCTTCCTATAGTTTAAAAGATATATATATATAAAACTCTTATAGTTTGGATTAAAGTATCAAAGTGATGGAATGATCAATCGTAATGGAACCTATAAAATATCAAAATCACCCTTGTTTAAAAATTAAAATGGTTGAAGTGATCAAAATATATAAACATAATATACATGACACTCTGACCTCATATGATTTTATATATTATCATATAACCCCCTTATAGTTTAGTATTTTACCATATAACCTTCTTATGGTTATGTATATATATATATATAATTCCCTTGTGGTTAATAAATAATTTTCAACTTTTTATAAGTGTATTTTTGATATTTTAGTTGACTCCGTCATGGATTACAAATTCCGTCACTTTGACACTTTAATCCAAACCATGAGGGGTTATGTATAGTTTTTGAAATCATAGGGGAGTTATGTATAAAAATACTAAATCATAGGGAGTTAAAGTGTAATTTTCCCTTTCCTATACTTTCCCTTAGTGATAATCGGATGCCTGCATAACTTTGGTGCTCAGAGAAGCTTATGGGGAGAGATCTTTTTCTTGCCTCAACTTGTTTGAGTGCTTTTTATCAGCTTCAAAAGTTCTGCCACTTTTACATCTCCTCAGGGTTCTTAAGATATGTTTCCTACTTTTGGTTGAGATTACAAAGAAAATGTCATTAGACAAATATGTGGCAGATGTCACTAGTTGCTCTCCATTTCTGTCACAAGGGATGAAATATCTTTCTAACCTTACTTCATGGCGGAGCCAAATGATTATGAGGGTGGGCGATTGCCCCCTCCTCCTCCCTCAACTTTGAGAAAATTCTGTTTTAGATATAGCACTTTTGAAAATTTTTAAGTTACTTCTTTATTTGCACCCCCTGAAATATTTCAAATTCTCATTCTTATCAACTTTGCCCTTCAATATTTTTGAAATTCCCTTTTTTTTTATCTATATTGACCCCTTTAAAAATTTTTAATGTCTCATTCTTATTTGCATTGGCTTCCCTTAGTAAATTAAAAAAATCTTAATTGTTACAGTTCGCAATAGCGTTGGATCTAATTAAAGCTAATTAATGATAAAAATCCAAGAACAAACTCTTTTGACGTTCCTAAATTACCATACATTATAGCACAACTTAGATGTCAAAATATAATTGACATAATGAAAAAATAATATTTAACATAAGTGCCTTTTGATGTGGTGTCAAAAATTTGTAACCCTTGACCCCAGAGTATTGGCTCCACCACTGTTTACTTGTATCACCGAGACTTAACTTTGTAGTTCAATAATGCAGTAAGTTTTTCACAAGATAAAATCGTTCATGAATATTGTCTACATCATGCAGCAACACACTAGAAAATGTAAATTCTTGTGAACCAGCCGTAGAAGTTATTCTTAAGCATTCGAAACTTACAAGAGTCGAAGCATCATGAAACCTGGTTTGCTCTTTCTTTCTTTTCTTTTTTTTTTTTGCCCTTTTTATTCTGTATACTGCCTTTTTTGGTTGTTCATTTTCTTCCTAAAATGTGGGGATTGAAGATCTATTATTAAATTTGTGAATTTTTCTTAGGATATAAGTTTTTTTTAAAAGCAAATTTCATTAACAAATTGCTGGAAATTGATCCAACACGATTTGATTTATATCACTATCCTAATGACAGAATTCAAAGAAATTTTGGACTTGACAGATTAATTAACAATACCCATTCTAGTCTAAGATGTGATTAGCATAAAAACTCTGCAGTATGAAATTTGTCCTACTACGATAGCTTTTGTTCTGATAATAGGGTTTGAGAGTATTCTCGTCTTCCTTTATTAGAGAAATTCCTGTTTTACATTACCTCCTTGTACCATGTAGAATAAATAATACATCACTTCTTATTTATTTTCTTTTTCTTTAATCAAAAAACACAATTTCATTAGGATAAATCTGAACTAATGCATCACTCTTACAATGGGTTGTTTTCTTTGTAGAGCTTAAATTAGAATCCAAGGATTCGAATTTTATTAATTTCTATGAGACAAAATTTAGCCATACATTATCGAGTGACATAGAAGAAATTGAAAAAGCGTTGAATTTTTTTGAACTCTATTTATTTGATATGTGAATTATGTATCAAGTGAAAATTAATGTAATTTTTTTATAATTATTAAAAAAAGTAAATGATATTTTTAAAACTTTAAAAGTATTAGGTGATATTAACAGAAACCTTATTATCCCTCTCCTTTTCTATCCGCGTAGGCTGTAGCTTCATTGGTGGAAATAAGAAAAGAAACATGTGGGTTGTGGGGTCAAGTCTTGTAGTGACTCTAATTGTTCTCCTGGATGCCAATAATGTCACGTCCACTTTCTTCAAAATTCTTTGTAAAAAAGTTAAGCATGACACTATGGGTCTCACAAGCTTTTCAGCCTTTTCTCAACATGTTGAAGGGTAAATGTGAAAAGTAGACAAGATAATATTTATCATTCAAGGTAAATAACAATAATAATTTTAGGATAGATCAAAATAGAAATAGAAAGTATGATAGTTTTAATAAGACGAAAAATAAATCATATAAACATTACATCATCGAGTCGTACCACTTTGATTACCAAGACTACCAAAACATCAAAATCAACATTATACTAAGAATCCCTCAAAATAAAAAGCATTATGCTAAGAATAGAAACCATAAAAAATTGCATTAACCGTGGCAAGACCCGTCCAAATTTTATTCATTCCTTATTTGGTGTACCGAAAGCAAAAAGTAGTTCAGTAAAAGCCATGGGACCATGCAATCATGCACATCAAACTATAATTGTCAATGGGTCGGGCTAGTTCTAGCTCTACCTTTTAGGCGCAAAAAAGTTTATTGAACCTAAATTTTAATTGGATCAAACAGAGTTTGGACCTAAATATTAGATTCAAATTAAATGTGAATCAAATTTAAGTCATACTAGGATCAAATCCAATTAAAGTCCAACACATATATGAGTATATTGTTATATATGTAAAATATATATAATAATATCTATTCATAAAGGGAGAGGAGGGGGTTTGTCGTAAATAAAAATATTTTACTTTATCATATACTTCCTAAACTACTCTCGATGATGGAGAACTTTTGGTATAAATAAATCTATCTATCTCTGAAAACTACCTACTACCAATATGATTTTTTACCAAGTATTACGTATATTTTCATGTTCTATTTTTCAACTTATTCAGTAAATCTTAATTTTAATTAGCAACTATCAATTATGGTTATGAAGCGCAGGAAGGTTGCATCGTGCATAAATACAATATACTGTTGAGCTCGCACTGGGGAAGGGGAAGGGCTGCACCAATTACAACTTTTACAAGTTTTTAGCCCCAGATGCTTATAATACAGAAGAAATTTAGCTAACTCCAAAAAAGACAGACGGCAAATATGACCGAAAGAAAGACAGCACACAAAGATTAGGACCGAAGGAGGGGCCTGCAACGGCCTCAACCACCCAAAATTAAACCGAAATGATAATTGGTTGACAAAAACTGTACAAGAGAAATTTCGTCACAATGATCAACTTCTTTATTTAGCCCCTTGGAGATTGCTGATTAGAGTGAACTGGGAAGAAAGAAGAATAAGCTTTAAATCTTGCTAAAATCAAGATCCATTGCTAGTTTGCTGGGAAAAGTATGTACCAATCTACTGATGTATCTAATTTTCATCAACTATAAAGTTCAATGTTGAAACTATCCACTTCTTACGTATTTGGACCAATTTTAGCTTTTGCATTAGGTGGTAATATGACTGAATATTTGCTCAAGTACGATAGTTTTTTTTTTTTTTGGTTGAAGTATTATAGATTTATCCTTTTTATTTTTCCAAATCCCTTCACCCAAACTAGATTTAATTTATTTTGCTGGTTATTCTTGCAGGATCTGCTGATGGAATTTCTAACCAAGCTTGTTAAGAAAGCTGATCGCAGTCCAACTAATACTGTGAATTTTCTCCTGGAGGAACTGAGTACCTGGTGGAACTTGTCAGAAAGTCAAGATGAAGATGAAAAAGAAGCACACAAACAAATTCAGATTCTCAAAGTAGAATTAAGATTGTTGAAAACGTTTCTGATATACGTTGGAAGTTGGAATGATCTTCATAAAGATGTTGGTCTGTTGCTGCAGTCTCTAGTCCAGGATCTTGAAGCTGCATTCATGGAGGCAAGTACAGATTTCAGATCTCCTCCTGCGAATGAAATTCAAAGTAGTGTCGAGTACTTGTATCCTGTAATTTCTAAGTGGGCAACAAAAGTTCAAGTTTTTCAGGCCACTGATTAAAGCAGCTTATGATTATGTTTCATCCAAGCACGAGCTCTGTTCATCTCAATGCCAGTCTCCTTTGGTTTCTTACTCTCCCCTGAGTAAATATGTTCTCTGGAATGAATTCTCTGGCTCTCTACTGGATAATCTGGTAGATCTGTCTAGAGAGGACACATTTCATGTGCATATCAAGCCGCACATCCAAGTCATGGCCAAGATGATAAGAAACCTAAGGGTCTTTATGGCGATAGAGCGTCGGAATGCTAACCAACAAGAATATAGACACCTCTTGGCTCATTTTGGAGCAATACTTGTCCAAACAGCATATATTTCTTATGTGTGCTGGATTGATGGCTTGGATGAAAACATGAAAAATGAGATGATTCCTAAGCTTGTTGACCTACTGAAAAAGCTCAAGCCTAATGCCTCTCAAGTTACAAGGATATGCTTCAAGTTATTGGAGGATCACAAAGACAATTGTATAGAGTTTGTCGGATTTCTCATTCCTCATAAGAATCAGCTTCTGACTCTTCAAAAAGGGCTCCAATACCTAATAATGTTGGTCATCCACCCACCATCTTTTTACACAGACAATGATGTAAAGCTGCTTTCAATGGATATTATAGAAATGGTTAGCAAGCTTGGATCTTTCAGTTACTTATTTCATGCAAAGGAAACAGTAGCAGATCTCGCCAAGGGTGCTTATCCTCTACTTTTTAGGTTGCTCGAAAAGATGGAGCTTCTCAATGCAGAGCTGTTCCTCATCGAGTTGCTACAGCCCGGAATAATGGAGGAGTCTTTCGTGAAGAACCGAATTAATTCTTTCCATGATGGACTAAGTTTTTTGCAGATTTTTCTAGGAGATGATGGCAGGAAAATCCCTCAGCCCATATGGACAAATTTTGGATCTCTAGCTAGGAGTGCTGGTAATGTATATCTCGCATTTCTGCGCAAGTCAGTAACCGAAGACAAGGCCACCTTTGAGCTTCTTAAGTCACTTGAGAGGATTAAACTTTTCAAGATGGAGATACTTTTGCACGAGCTTCTAAACAGTCGTCCAAATATGATGGTCGATGTGCAGAATCAAATACAAACCCTTTACAAAGGGCTGACAGTCCTCAGAACTTTTCTTATGGGTCCACTCGAGGAGGATGGTAAATTGATCTTGGCACATGTTGAATTAGTGGTAAGGGACGTAATATCAGTTTTTTGCTCAGTTGATGCCAATACAGTCACAGAAGACAAGGCAACGAATCTTGTTCTTTTGCTTCCAGAGTTGGTAGACAAGATTGAGCCTGTCAATGCAGGGATAAAAAAGATTTATCTACGAGCACGAAGCTCATTTAAATCTAGTTTCCCGAAGACTGAGGGAGTTGGCTTTATGGATTTTCTTATAGGAAATTTGATGGAGCTGCTGAACTCCAATGCTAAATCGATTGGTTCTCTGAAATATCCAATTCAAATTGTTCATGGAGAGATGGGATTCTTGAGGTCGATACTCTGCAACATTGGAGAAAAGTGGACTCAGCACTTGGATATAAAATGTCTTGTTTCACACATTATACAAGTGGCATATGAGGTGGAATACCTTGTTGATTCATTTGTGGTTAGAGGAGGTGTTTTATGGTATCATGCGCTATGGGTTACTGATCTCCTAGAAGATATCAGACTTCTTAAGATTAAGGCTTCAGAGATCTCTATGAAGACTTGCGGTATCAATATCTCTAATGGTCCCGAGGCATTGAGAAAGGTGACATCGCCAGCAAGAATTCCCAAAATTGACGAAGAGGTCATTGATCTTGCTGATCAGAACAAAATTATGATTGATAGGCTTACAAGAGGATCACGACAGCGAGATATTGTCTCGATTGTTGGTATGCCTGGGCTAGGTAAGACGACTCTGGCCAGGAAGGTATACAATGATCCTTCAGTTATCTTTCACTTCCATATTCGTGCATGGTGTTCTGTGTCTCAAGTATACTGCAAAAGAGATTTATTGCTCGAAATGCTGGTTGGCATTATGGATATTACTGATAGTATCCTTGAAATGAGTGATGATGATCTAGACTTAGAGTTATATCACTGTCTCAAGAGAAAAAGGTATCTCATAGTTATGGATGACATCTGGAGCACTGAACCATGGTATGATTTAGAAAGAACGTTCCCAAATGATGAAAATGGAAGCAGAATATTAATCACAAGTCGTCTCCCTGATGTGGCTTTGGAAATTAAAGCAGATAGAATTCCTCATCGTCTTCGTCTACTCTCCCATGATGAAAGCTGGGAATTGTTGCAGAAGAAGTTATTCAAGACAAAAGATTGTCAAGTTGAACTGGTGACAGTTGGAAACCAAATTGCCAAAAGTTGTCAAGGACTACCTCTTGCAATTGTTGCGGTATCTGGTATCCTTGAAAGAACTGAAATGACTCTAGATTCATGGAAAAAAGTAGCAGAAAGTTTATGCTCACGCATTGCCAGTGATCCGCAAACAAGGTGCATGGAGATCCTAGAGCTAAGCTACAAGCATTTGCCTGACTATTTGAAGCCGTGCTTTCTCTATCTTGGAGCATTTCTTGAGAACAAAGAAATTCCAGTCCGAAAGTTGACATGGTTATGGGTTGCCGAAGGATTTGTACGAAGTACGGCGTCAAAAGGTGTGGAAGATCTTGCAGAGGAATACTTGAAGGACCTCATTGGCAGAAGCCTAGTAATAGCTTCGAAAAGCAGATCCAACGGTGGAGTTAAAACATGTCGTGTTCATGACCTGCTGCGTACTTTATGCCTGCTGAGATGTCAAGAAGAAAATTTTCTGCATTTAGTAACTGGATATAATTTCCTTCTTGATGCTTTTGATGATTCAGATTATGGTGTTGATCCAGATTATCATTATCCTACAAATGGCACAACATATGCAAAACGGAGGTTATCCATTTGTTCTAAGAGAAATCATTTCATCAAGTCAAGGCCTGGTGGACCACATGTCCGCTCTCTACTGTACTCTGCCAGCAGTGATTTGTATCCAAGATGTCCCTACAACATCTCCTTCATTTCCGAGAACTTCAAACTTCTCAGAGTGCTGGATTTGGAATGCATCAATATGGGTAATTCTTTCTTCAGTGGAATAGAGTTATTGGCTCATTTGAGGTACTTGGCCCTTTGTGGTGATATAGACTATATTCCAGCTTCAATAGCCAACCTCTGGAATCTGGAAACCTTGATTGTGAAAGGACTAAAAGGTAAAGTCCTACTGCCACATACTATTTGGAGCATGGAAAAGTTGAGACATTTGCATGTATATAGTAATGCTGTCTTCAGCATGCAAGACAATGAAACAGAAAATGCCACACAGTTAGGAAATCTGGACAGTCTTTCCTCCCCATCTCTCTCCTGTGGCAAACAGACAGAGAATATCATGCGAAGGTTTCTCAAACTTCGGAGACTTAGATGTCTGTTTTCAGAATCAAGGGTTGATGTTGGGAACTCCAATCAATTTCCAGTACTGAACTTTCTCACAGAACTAGAGTCGCTCAAAATTCTCTGTTCTGGTAGAATTGCTCATCCTTTTAAGTTTGACTTCCCATTGAAACTTAAGAAGTTGACTCTATCAAAATTTCGCCTGCCATGGGACTGCATTTTGGAAGTTGGTAGATTACCGAACCTGGAGGTTCTCAAATTGCTTTCTAGGGCCTTTGAGGGGAAAGTGTGGGACATGAAAGAAGGGCAGTTCCCTAAACTCAAATTCCTAAAGCTCGACACTCTGAACCTGGCCCAGTGGAATGCCTCCAGTGATCACTTTCCCAAGCTTCAACACTTAGTTTTGCGAAATTGCTGGCAGCTTGAGGAAGTCCCCTCTGGTTTAGGAGATGTCTTTACACTGGAGATCATTGAGGTGCAATTGTGCAGACAATCTGCTGAAGAGTCTGTCAGAAGAATAGAGGAGGAACAACACATGATGGGAAATGATGATTTGAAGGTTCGAATCAATCGTTCAGAATGGGATTTCTGATCATCACCAGAATTTTTGGTGGAGCTTTGCAGCATTATGTTCAGAGGTCAGTTAATTTAAGTTAAATTATGCAGTATTTGTTTCCAGGAGACAAAGTGTATTCTTTCAGCTACTAATTTATTGGCACCTCACTTGCTAGGGACTTTTGTAACGATTCAAAGCTTGCTGATTCTAGACTAGTTCTGATTACGTCAAAATGCACTATTTTGGTAGATATATATTTGCTCTCCTTTCATCTTGTCCTCATGAAAGTGCATTTCTAGGAATGTCCAATTGGTTTAGCTACACCAAGATAATCAAAGGGAGTAAGTGTTTGGAATTGTTGATCTTGCTAGCTTTTCTTTTCTTTTCTTTCTTTTTTTTAATTGTCCTTGCTGGTCAGTCCAACAAAATGAAGTATCACCAGAAGCCTTCTATTAAAACCAAATAGGTATATTGAAACAGAAAAGTTTTAGCAAAGAATGAATCCTTGAAAGCAAGCGTGGCATTAGAAGTACTAATGACATGTAAGAATAGTCATTCATGAGGGGAGTTGGCATGGAGGTACGAGGAGGTCATGGTTGTTCCTTCTGCTGCATATGTAGCTAGCAATTTTAGTTGCAGAAAGCATAGTGCTATTAACCTATTTGTGCTCTATGTTCTTGATGGAAATTGCTTTGGTACTATTCTAATCCAGGAAACTGGAAAAGGAGATGCTCCAATAATGAGCCCTAAATTAGTTAAACCTCAGAAAAACATAGATGCTATAAACATCAGAGGTGGTCTACTTCCTTGGGGAATCCAGTATGCTGAAAACTCTTTGTTTTACCGAATTTGTATGCTTTAGGCCACAACTTGGTCTTTCACTAGCCGGACTAACATGCCAATATAATTTCAGATGCCTCTCCGGAAAGAAGAAAGTGGGCGTCTCTTAGAGGTGAAGGCAATGGAATCCTAGAGTTTGAAGGATGGAAGACAATCTTGTATAAGAGAGTTCTGATTTATCACCATGGTTTCTTCAAATGTCTGTAAAATATTGTTTGGCAAATTTGTTACTCATGGGAGGCAAACCAGACATCCTGTGTTTTATTTGCTTCCAACAGATTCTAAATCCCATATTTGGAGAGTTGATGAGTACGACTGGAATTTTGTATAGTGCTGAGGATGGATACAATCAAGTGCGCATTCTTGTCCTGGTGAAGTATTTGCTTTATGGAGCTGATCCCATACGTAAAGCTCCTAATATCTACATCCAGATTATTGCTTTTCTTGTGAACCAGCAGAAGATTCTTAAACACCTATAAAAGTGGAAAGCATGATTGAGTGACTTCAAAATTTTCTTTTACTTCTTCCGTCCAGTTAGAAATGTCATATTTTTCATCTTGAAATGTCCCAAAAATTTTTTCATGTTGAGAAAATTAAAACATCTATTAGTTTCTCCCTCCTATATAGTCACTCCCTTTAATCATATGCATGTCACAATTCAAAATCAAATTTTGAATTTGAATAAGATTGGAAAGAGAAACACAAATATCACAATCAAATCATTATTTTAAAAAAATTAAATTTCCAAACATGACAAAATAAGTGAGATAGGGGGAGTATCATTTATATATTTACATAGTTTTTGGATCAGCCTTTTCTTTTCTCTTTGATTTTATTTTGGAATGACCATTTGCAACATCAAAATTTTCCTACTGGGATAGATCTTCATTTTGTTCATACGGTTTTAAAAGTATTCTAGTCTTGTATTATTACAGAAATTCCTCTTTAAGGTACGTCCCTGTACTATGAAATCAACTAATGCATCACTCTTGCAACGGGTTGTGTTATTTGTAGAATCTGAAAATACTTGTAAATGACAAGAATTGGGACTTTACAATCTCAGTATTTGAACATTTTTTTTTTGTAAGTTGAAAGTTTTGAATCCACAATCTCCTACTTACAATCATGATTCAAAGACTTGGCCAAATCGTCACCAAACGGAGCTTCCGATCCAATATCGGAACGAGATGACTCCAAAATAATAATGAATCGTCGATAACTCGATCGAGTCACCAAGAACTCGATCAAGATGCCTCCGAGATGGATAGAAACAGTCAATTCGCCTTGAGTCATCCCGAGTTAACTCGATTTTTATTATTTTTGCTAATTTTTTATTATCTTTGTTTATCATTTTTTTTACAATTTTTAAAATATTAAATATTTCAAAATTTTGTGCCTCGTCGAGGTTGTAACTGATATGCCAAAACTGATATGGAACAGTCTGGCCCACGACCACAACCGCAAGTGACCGTGGCTTTGAATCATACTTACAATCCTTCCCACCTTACCACCTAACCTAACCCTTCCCCACAATCTCATTATTTGAACTTGATTTCCTTTTTTGAGGTAAAATTATAGATTTAAAGCAATGTAGAGAAATTGTAAAAATTTTGGAAGGAGATGATTTTAGAACCCAACAGAGTTTTAAAATTTACACATTAAATACAGTATCCTACTTTACGGATTCATGATTACAGAACACCGGTAATAGAGTAGAAAACTCTTTCATACCTATTAACACGACATCATAAAACAAAAAGAACATTTTAAGACTGAAAAAACAATAAAGTTGCAAATCACAATAGAAAAGAACAAGTCTCCATTCCGAAAAGGTAATGCAACTTACCTTTCCCTGCAGTTCAACCAAACTTTATTTTACCAAACAATTTTCATGCCGCTTGTATGAAGGGGGATAATGTCCCTATACTGCTTTGTACAGGTTAGTTTATCTTTAACTAGGAGCACTCTGAATTCATTTCTATTTTCTCGGCTGCCATTTGGACTCCGTATTTTGTGGGGAAAAAAAAGAAGAGAGAGAGAGAGAGAGAGAGAGAAATATTTTGACAGACCATGATTTCATATCAAATTTTAAAAAAATCTATTTTTAAGAACAGCATTGCTATACTACGCGAAACATCAACGCCAGATTCCAAAGCAATTAATATGGACCATAGGATTAACTTTATCTGTGAAAGAGAGGGCAAATGAGAAGCGATTATAAAGTGAAGCATCTTGCTCTTTACTTTTACCACTGAAGCATCTTGCTCTTTACTTTTACCACTTAATTCGTCTAGTCGTAATCGTATTTTATATCTTTTTGCTTTTAAGAATATTCCTCTGTAATATATGCTGATTATCAAGTTTTGTCCAGGAGACCACAAACATCCATAAAACCAAAACCTCTATCACCTTCCCCAGTTTCACTTGATTCTTGAACGAATTGACCGAGTTGAGAAAATATCAGCTAAAATCAAGTTTAATTTTCAAACTCAACTGGCTTCGCATAAAAGAGAGCACTTAACAATTTAAATGAACCAAGTGCTTTATCCATATTCTAGTTTTATTACAGATCAAAGTGCTTTGTAAGGATACAGATTGCACGTAAATATAGGAACGGCAATGGGGTGGGGGTGGAGTGGGGGAACTGCTTGGTTGCCCAAACATTCCTCCCACTCCCGTCCTACCCGTCACCCGGCTCCCCACCGCTTCCCCGCAGGCTAATAGAAATTTGCCTATACATGAAGTCTAATTTTACAACACTAATTTTACATGAAGTCTATACATTAGCATGCAAAACAGCAATACACAATTCCCTAAAGGAACTGAATTTCAGCAAAACAGCAATACACATGATCTCATAGCTCTGGCATTTTATGTTTGATTAAACTGGTTGCAATATAAAATTCATATACGTGCACATGCCAAAAACACGTCGTCTACACAGCTTCAACTATTATAGATGATACAGATGGAAGGAAGTGACAAGAAGAAAAAGCAAGAGACAATTGGACATTTAACAGAAAAAGAATTATGAGAAGGGGAAATGTTGCAATTCCTGAGAAAAAAACAAATTCATAAATCTATTAGCATAACTAATCAGTAATTTGTATTAGTATAAATGTATAATTATTAGTATAACTAATCATATAATTATTATAACTACCAATATTAAATATATTATATATATAATTATAATATATATATATATTTATTTTTTAGGTGGATGATGGGGTAGGGGTATACTCCCCCGTCCCCTACCCATTTTTCAACCAGGGGAGAACATAAACCCCCGCCCTGCCCCATCAACCCCCCACGGGTACCTGCCCCAACTGCCGTCCCTGCATAAATCACACCCTATAGCAATGGGGAGTAACAACAGCACTATTAAATGCAACAAGCACACCACACACACAAAGAAAAAAATGCCACTTATGAAATCACATTTTACAAATGCTAGGATGTCTTGTGAAGTAAATCAACATCATATTTCATCTTTACTTCAGCATTATATCTGTAATACAATATATTCTCAATTTCCTAAAGCATCAAATAAATTAAAATAATGGGTGCAGATTGACAAGGTAAAATAATTGTGGACAACTAAACAACAAATCCTTAGCCTGGTAAATTGTCCCTAGCCAATAACTCAACTAAAACTACCAAAAATCCAAAAACCGAAATAATGCAAGAAAATTTGAGCTTGTGATCCTTAAGATTCTCAAATATCAAGAAGGCATTCTGATGCAAATAAGAAAACGCACCAAAGTATGTAATTTTGGACATCATTCACATGACGTTTGCCAATGTCTCCACCAATGGTGATTATAATTCTATAGTAGGAGCTTTGATCAAGAGAAGTTCTAGATGTTTCATCTGTACCAAACTGAAAACCTGTCACCAAATATCGAAAGGTCATAGGAAGAAACAGAATTGCTCCAATTGCTTATTCAACCACAGATAAGAGATATTCACCTTACCTAGTTATCAATCAACGGAACTCGTCGTGATATTCAAAGTCTTCATCTTCATCATCACTGAATATGGCGCTATAGAATACATATGGGCTGTCAATCATTTCTGTCAATGTCAGGCGTCCATCTTTATCTGAATCAGCCTGCAAAGGAGTTAATAAAACATGAGCATTCTATTCCACACCAATTACCAGAAGTGCAGATAATCAGCTGTGTGCCCGGCATTTCTTTCCTATTATCATCAGCATCCATCGTTGTTTACTACAAGGTTATCAGGTTTAGTTGGATCTGATTATTTTGCATTTTCATAAACTTCCTCTGGTAAATATCAAGACTATCAAAATCTACCCTCCAGAAATAAGAGACGAGGAAAAAACAGGTTAAACAGAAAAAGGAGATAGAGAATAAAAAGCTGAGGATGACTACATGCAAAAGCTCAGTCCTGCAACAGAAGTTCGATGAAAAGGAAGTGAATCCATTCTCCTCACACATCGTATGCAAATCCAATCACAGACATTAAAGTAATTTTATGAAAGTTCCAAAGCACCAGTAAGTTCTTTCATGACAACATTGGGTTTATTTGGATAGTGAATTATTTATAAAAATTTATTTACTTGCACCATCAATACATTTTTCAACCACCTTTTTATCTCACATATATCACATCGAAAAAGTACTACAGTATTTTTAAAAAAAAAAAATCATCCTAAATAGTCTACTAACCAAACACACTCATTGTTTCATCCAATATTTCACTTTAGGAACCCAAACAACAGAGAAATGGCTTTGGATGCAAATGGTAAGAGTCAGTAATCATTTAGAAAGAACTAGAAAAACAGAAACAACAGCAATTATAAGGTTGAAGTAACCATTATTCTCCTCTGCCATATACATCAATGAACAATCAGAATTTGTACCATTTAACCCCCATGATAAGCAAGCCCCACAAGGTATTAACTGTGTTACTAGCAGGAGTGGAAGTTTAATTTCCACCTAACCATTCAATTAGGAAAAGGATGAGCAATTTTGACCATAACTGTCATCTACAAATTTATCAATATCCATATTATCGTGGAACACCTAGTAGATGAAAAAGTCATCTTAACATCAATAGATATCATACTCTGCACACAAGAAAAGCTAGAAGCGGATCATCCAGAACTCTCCACCAAACACTCCCTCCCACATACAGTAAAGGAACAAAGTGGCAATGTTATAAAAGCATCTTTTGCAACCATAGTTCTCTCCAGGTGACCTTCTGGGACTCACCCAGTTTTGAGCATAGAAGATACAACAGTTGAACACAAAAGAACTCAAAGGGGAAGCAACACATACTAGGAATTACCAAGGCAAAACACGACATACAGGATGAAGACTCAACACGCAACAACAGCCAGATAACTTTTGATCATTCTTGAGCAAACTGATATACTCTCTATCAACAGTTATCATACCTTCTAATGAAGTAATAAGGTCTCTTTCAAGAATAAAACATGAAAAATAAAGCAGAAAAACAGAAAACGAGATAACTGAGTTAAATTATAGTAATGAAGCATACTAACTGGAGAGATAAAAAGAGAGGGATAAAGAATTCATCACCACTGTTTCTTAATAAGAACGGTCTTACATTATCATAATGCCTCTTCAAAAAATTATAAGAAATGATAAAATTGATAAATACAACCCATTACAACAGAGAAAAAAACATTTTGAATTATTCATCCACTTCTACTCAATAATCAAAGAATTTTTTCAAACAAATTGATGATGTGATTATTGTTGAATCTTGTTGGAAAGCATGCCCACAAAAGAGTGAACATGAGTTGTCAAAGTGACAACAGTTCCCGACTGAGATTTAGACCTTAACTTTGACAAGCTTTTAGTTGTAACTCCAGACAATTAGAAGATGGCAAATGAAGAAAAACCTAGAATGACTACCACAACCTGCAAGACAATGCACCTTAAGGCAGGGTTAATAGGAATCCTTTTCGTTCCTTTATACGTCTTCCAATCAGCTCATACTTAAAATAAAAAAGAAGTATTGTTTTGTTTTTTCAACTCATTATATAATCTATTTTTGGCTCGATGGGATAGCCAAGCCATTCCCCCCTTCTTTTTGATTTATGATACCAGTCCGGGAAAAACAATAAAGAAGCAAATCTATTCAATGAGCAAAAAAGGAGAGAGGGGGATTCAACTTGATAGTTTGTTCAAAACTATACTGGTTTTCAAGATCGGGGCTATCAACCACTCAGCTCCAAGATACAAGTTTTATTTTATTCCTCCAAATAGGACATGACAATAGGGTAGATTCCCACTATCTGTAGAAAGACCTCCGGTGGGAATCTATCACGTGCCACTCAATCAAAACAACTACGTAATAGAACAACTCCAAACCAACTAAATATTCCCTTGTCAAATGAAGTAATAAATTGCTAAAGTCATAGCGGTTATAAAAAATTATGACCATAAAATCGCATCATAAACCTACATAATAAAAAGCCCAAGAAAAACACATCAAACTCACGTTACTACTGAGTACCATTTATAACAAATACTACTAGGTGAATTATTTCAACTCTGAAACAAGCTTCATGTTATCAAACATCCCCTTGACTCTTTGTTGGCAGCTTATTCAACTCGTACTAAAAAGGGAACGCGGAAGGAAACGAAAGAAACAAAGAAAAAAGAAAACAAATATCTGAATCCCACTTCATAACAAGCCAGGGAGAACAAACTTTTAATACCATGCATTTGACCATACTAATAGACTTCAATACACTGAAATGCCAAAAAGCTAAAATCAACAGTACTAGCTGAAGGAAAAACAACACATTAAGAAAATTAGAAAATATTTCTAAGAAGACAACTTAACCAATCTGTGTAACAAAATTTTTCAGATAAAATCACACTGTTTGGCTACAGTTATGCTTTTAGCTCCATCTTTATCCTTTAGCGATTTCAAATCCAACTTATATAGACCAAGAAAGAACAAACATCATCAAAACTAATTAGTACCTGTTGTATGACGTAGTCTGCCTGTTGTTTAGCATAATAATGTTCAGACGGATGAAGCTTTCCAATAATTGGTAGCAGTTCCACATCTGACAAGAACCTACAGGGCAGAGTTTTGGGTTATAAGCAACTAATCACAGCATATAACAAATGATAGATTATGCAGTATATTTTTAAAGGACATCTAGTTAATTACCTGTCGCCATCCTTGTCAAGCTGGGAAAACAACTTCTTGGCTGGGGCTTCTCGTGAATCATCAGACTGGTGCTCAGAATTGTGATCCTCTTCATCATAGTTCCTTACCAGGTCAAAAAGCCCATGGAAAAACTCTTTGAAGCTGACCCTACCATCTTTATCAGAATCTCTTTCTCTGAAATATTTAATGATGGAGAGACATGGTCCACGAAATCAGAATAGGTTTGGGATGGTAAGAAAAATAGGCAATAGTACAAAAGAGAAAAACCAAACCTTACAAGCGAAATGTGCAAATGATCAAGTGATTAGGAATTGATGAGGTTATGGAGAACATGGTAACTTAACAAAACCATCAATCCAAAGTTGGAAACTTTCTAGTAGTTGTCTCGTTTCTTAATCCTTAAGAAGTGTCAAAAATGAAAATCTCGTGCAAATGAAGATGAGCCATTTGTAGAAAATTCAAAATATGTATGGATTCTCATTAGTGTAAGAGTACTTCCATAAAGCATCAAGTTCATAACAAATTAAAGCAAAGTCTTACCAGTCAATGGCTTTCTTGTTTCTTGATTACAAATAAAAATCGCAACATTGAAAATTTCAGTTTAACCAATGGTGACATACTGTACAGGGAAACATGCAAAAGTACATGGCTTTTCTCAGAACAAATTTAAAGTACTCCGATAATTAGTTGATAAACAAATATCATCTGTGGAATAATTGTTTCATAATTTCCAGACAACGGTATTACCTTCCAACACACTATGAAAATCCATCCAACCAACATTAAGAATATTATTCAAGCACATGGTTCGAAACAAGTATCAACACACAAAAAAAGAGTATAAGGATTTAAAAAAAAATTCTACTGATAAAAAATTTCCTGCTTTCCCAGTCATATACATACACACTTGAATCAGTAAACATAGATGTGTACACGTGTGTGTGTGTCTGTGTGTGCACATGTAAATGGGCAAAGAAGAAGGGCTCAGCAATTCAGCTGGCATACTCAATGCATTCACATATCACATTGCTCCTAGTAGTTGCCAAGAATGGTGGGCAGAAACGAACAAGAAGCAGAAGCAAAAGGACTGCACGAGCAACAAACACTCAACAGAAATTGCACTTTCAGGTTGTGAAACAGACACTCAACAGAAATTGTCATACCTGATTTCTTCCTTGCATAACCAATTAAGTAGTTTGGGATTTTTTGTATCAGCTGGATGCAGAAAGCTACAAAATTGCAATGAAAGTACCAAATAAGTTGATGAGAACATTGAGATATTTAGGACAGATGGGCAAAGAAAAGATTTATTTTACATCTTCCTTTTGTTTTTAAGAGCAACTCCAAGCAGAACAAAACTTACTCATTAAACTCTGTAATATTCAAAAGACCATCACCATCTGCATCTGATGCATTAAAATGCTCTTCTTTCCACCAACCCATATCAATTCCCAAGGAATCACTACCTGGTGAAATTAAATTATCAAATAAAATTACAAAAAAACCCTGGAGCAAAATTGGACCACCTCATCCAAGTGCACTCCTTTTAAAACATTGAACAGAATACTGAACAGTAAGTATTAGGGTCACCCCCTGCCATCAGCTGTTCAAAATATCCAGAAATCTCTTATATCCATAAAAACATTTGAATGAGCTGTAAAGTTCAAATTCATGCCTGCCCCAAATCATGTCACCAAAAGGTCCATGCCAGAAAGGAGTGTAAGTTTATGTCCTGTGAATCTGTGTGAGCAGAAAGTCCACTGGCTCTGCTTGATAAAAGTAACAGATGCTACTGTATGATTAAGGAGACCAAGCTTTAGTAGTACCCTAACAACTTGGGAGGGGAGGGTCTCACCAAACCATACTTAATTCAATTAGAAAAATAGATCATATCCTTCAATTAGCAATTCTCATATCTGTGAAAGGTAGGTTCATGCTTTAATTTTCATATGTGCAATTCAACAGCCAAGTCTTTCTGCACTTATATACTTCAAATATATGATGCACCCAAAGGCTTCATGGACCCAAATCTACAAGAATCCATTATTACAAGGATAACATCTCTAATAATGTCAAAAAAGTAGCTACTTCAATGCACAAACAGAATTTTCTTTGTTCGTTTCATGAAACTAAATAAGAACCTAAATGCAGATGGCTTTCAAATGTAGGCAGAAAACGCGAACAGAACCACGTCACAAGACAGGAATTGCTTTTCTTTTCTTATTCAAGAAGACCATGTTGCACATCTATGCAATATCATACTCTAACGTCAATCAGAGTTACACCTACTAGACTTGCTCCATTGCTTCTCTGCGCTAATTGATTGCATCAGTTTTCCCATCAATTTTATTTTGTTAATCCAATTTTCCCTATATATGTTACCAATCGTTCAAAATCCTAACTTCATGCCCACCTAATCCAAAATCCAGTAAATTAAACTAGCTTCTAATGCACTGAATCAACAATGCTCTGCTGAAAAATGGACAAAAAGAAAATGACATTCAAGCCTACCTACAAACATAGACAATCACATCAATTATAAAAAAGAGGAAGTTCAAATATTTCAATTACCCGAAGGTTTGACCCAACTGGGAGGCTCATACTCAGAAAAGGACACAAGCCCATCTTTATTCTTATCATGGATCTCCAACTCCCTCTGTGTCCTGTGCAAAACCTCCTTCTCACTCTGCGCCAAGTTCCACCGAGTCAACTCAGGCTCAGTCACAAATCCATCAGCCGGGTCCACATCAATCTTCGGGAACAAAAGCACCAACCTATGAGTCACATTAAACCTCTCCTCGTCATTCAAGTAATCCTCAGCATCCATAAAATCCTCCCACTCGGGCTGCGATTCAGCAGCCATTGCTTCTCCGTGTTGACTCATCGACGACCGAGTCAACTCGGGGTGGTGACTTTCGAAGTACTTCTTCTCCCATTCTCTGTCCTCCCGCTTCCGCTCAATGTCCGCCACTAAAGGGTCGAAAGGGACGTGACGTTCATGGTGATTTAACGACGGTGGTGCGAAGGTGAAGTTGGAACGGAGCTTCAGACGGCGGTGACGGTGGCTGTGACTATGGTGGTTGGAATTTTGAGGGGATTTTGAGATGAGGAGGAGGAGAACTATGGCTACAGTAATGTAGATTATCACCGATGTTTTTCCCATTCTCTCATCGATTATCAGTAACCAATACTTGAAGTGAAAACAAAAATAGTATAAATTATACCAAGAAAATCAGTGAAAAAAAAACCACACACACACACGCAGTGAGAGGCAGCGAGAATTGGGTGTTTGAGACTTTGAGGTGGGTTTTGGAAAAGGAATAAAGCGTTACTATTTACTTTTAGAATTTGTACTGTTCACACAGATTCTGTAAAGGTGGTAAGTGATCGATCGAGGAAGGAATATTATATCACAATTTGGGTTAATCACATTTAATCCCTGTACCCTATTTTTTAATTTACCCTCTAACTTTTAATTTTACTCACTTAACCTCCTTGCCCTTGCATTATTTTGACATTTTATTTACCTTATTTTCCTTTCTTTTATTTCTTTTTCTCTTTCTTCTTTATTTAATTCTTTCTCTTTCTACAAAAATCTTCACATTAATAATTGAAATTAAAAAAGAAGAATTACAAAGATCTATCTTCTCCTTAAATGATTAAAAAAAATTCAAATCATTTTCCTAAAATACAATTTTTTTAGCCTTTCAATTCTTTTAATTTTGGGTTTTCCCCTTTCCTTTCTAGTTTCTCATTTTATTCTAAAGAAAATATCATAAGATGAAATTGTTTTCCTTTCTTTTATTTCTTTTTCTCTTTCTTCTCTCTTTCATCCTTTCCAATAGAAAATTCTATTTCAATGAAAATTTTTGTTTTGAATTTGTAATTGCATATTTTTTGTATAATGTCATGTGTCACAAATTTCAATTGATGATTATTAATCAGGTCACAATTTCATCTTAAAATATTTTCTTGGGAATAAAATGAGAAACTAGAAAGGAAAGAGAAAAATCCAAAATTAAAAGAATTGAAAGGCTAAAAAAAATTTATTTTAGGAAAGTGATTTAAATATTTTTTAATCATTTAAGGAGAAGATAGATCTCTGCAATTCCTTTTTTTAATTTCAATCATTAAGGTGAAGATTTTTGTGGGAAAGAGAAAGAATTAAATAAAGAAGAAAGAGAAAAAGAAAGGAAAATAAGGTAAATGAAAAGTCAAAATAATGTAAGGGCAATTTTGTCCTATAGGGGGTTAAGTGAGCAAAATTAAAGATTAGGGGGTAAACTGAGAAATGGGGTATACCTTAAGGGGATTAAATGTGATTAACCCTTACAATTTACTAGTTTCTAACCCGTGCAAGGCACGGGAACATTTTACTTTTTTTTTAATGTCTTATGGGTTCATATATGACTGATGAATAATACTAAAATAATTATCACTTAAATTGATTGTTAATTTCTATTTTTAGTCAATACTTCATCATGTAAAAATTTTATCATATAAATATACATATAATTCATGTGTTAGTATATGTGTATTTTATTTATCAATTTCTTTTTTGCAAAAAAATAAGTACAATTATTCTAAATAGTTGTATGTACAAATTTGCAGTGAATTAATGGTGTAAGAGTATAATTATTAAGAAAAATGATGTCTCAAAAATTACCAGGTCACGTCACTTCAGTGCTAAACATGTTTAGCTGATATTGTCCTAATAAACTAATTGATGCTAATACATTCTAATTAAGGAAGTTGGGCGATGATGTTTGTTATGGACTCAATGTTATTGCATAGTATTTATGTCCTTTAAAAATTTATTCCAGGAAAAACCATCTCAGCAATGATGAATTCAAAAAGGCTTAGACGTGAACCATACACAGAATAAAAAAGCAAATTGGCAATGTGGCATAAGATGCAACATTGTTGTGATCCAATGAAATACTCAATCTGAATTTCTGAAGGGGGACCTGTGTACTTATTAATTGAATCTAAAACTGAATGTCGAAGAGATTGTATACAAACCAAAAGTACCATCAATATAATTGTCAAATTGCCAACCTAATGAAACAATAAAATTGTCTAACTGTTTATTAAAAGCAACATCAACTTAATCTAATGAAAATAAATTAAATAGCAAATTATTCATTCGTTTAATTCCTAGCTCATGGCATTGAGCATGGACAAATCAGTCACCTATTCCACATCTTCATCATCTGTTCCGTTCTCAATACTTGAACTCATAGGTCCTTCAAAATCATAAACATGTATATTAATCAATAAAGGAATAATATATACACTGGAGTCTCAAATCATTTGAAGTTAGAAGCATGCTAAGGTTTGGTAAACTTCAAATTCAAAGTAAAGAACTGATTAGAGGTAAATAAAAACTGTCATGAAAGTTAAGGAAATAGAATCACTTTGGCTCTTCTATGAATATGCAAGGTTCATCAATATGTCATTACCTATATCTATGTAACAATTAGAATTGCAACAAATACATTAGAAAAATATAGCATTATGGTAACTTGGTAACTTTATTATGATAACTTCAACTCTAGGTACTGTGATTTTAATTCAAATTGATATTGATACGTTAAGAATATATTAATTTGCAGAAATTGTTACCTGTTTGGCTTGATGGACATGTTCTTCAGTATTAAACTCCGACATTATGTTGGTTCCAAATTTGGCATCCATTTCTCTGCGCCAATGTATATTTCATCAGATTGTTGAACAAACTCTATACTTTCTAAAGATAAAATTTTGACTTGCTTAATATATTTAAATAAATGTCTTAAAACATTGTGCAATACCTCTTTGCCGGAGTGCTTTCTAAGAAAAGTTCACTTTGAGCAACCATATCTTTTGTTGAACTTATCTCTTGATATACAGAGGTTCTACTTTTGGCATTTGGAGGAGTGCTTGTGTTGCAGTTCATGATACTATTTTCAATTGCATATTCTTTAGATGATTTTTCAACCTATAAGTTATAACTTATAAAATTATTAACTATGAAATAAAATGGAAAACAAAATTTAACAAATCACTTTTGATTGAAACTTTAAATGCAAAAACATAAAAAAAATAAAAAAAACTTGTTTCTTTAGAAATTCTTCTTCAAGCTCAAAGTTCACATCAAAAACCTTTGTTACTGTAAATTTCTTATAACCGTACAAAACATTGTAGTCGGTGACTTTTACTTGATAAATGAAAGTTTGGCTCTTTGGTTTCTCAAATGCAAAACCTAATACATCATAGCAGTCCATTTCATCCTGTAAAATATGTAAGGTGGATTAGTATTGATAAGCAAAGGGATGATAGGATTATTTGAATAAACTGTTATAGAAATATATTGTATAACATTACCTTCTCATAAAGTTCAATAAGATATCCCACATTGTAGTTGATCAACTTTTCTGCTTCTTTATCAAATATGATAAAAATTGCAAAAGTGGTGCTGTCTTTCACTTCAACTGTAAGATTATACCTTTGAAAAAATAAAATTAAAATAATCAAACTATGATGTTACATCAGTACCGAGTATTAGTTATACTAATGCAAATTAGAAAAGTTTTGAATACTCATGTGAACCAACCTTCTTCCTACAATAGCGGCAAGCCTTGTAATACCAAGGCTCTTTCAAATCGACTATCATTATAGTTGCTTTACACGTGTAAGTTTTGTCCTAATTTTAACATTAAGGTTAGTACTTAAAACTATTTATAATCAATTGTAATATTTTACATTCTTCTTTAAAAAATTTTAAGGCATCTCACCTGATTCCCATTATTTGAAGCACAAGTCTGGAGCTCAGAAATAGATATTCTATTTTTGAATAAGAACTCTTCAAGAGGCACTTGTTGCTTTTGAGGAATGATTAATTATTCAATCCTATTCGCAACTTGTCCCACACTGAACAATTAAATTATTAAAATTCTGTAACATGAACAATATTTGATTGAAAAAAAATAGATGAAAAGCATAATGATATCAGCTCTTACCACTTCAGATATTCATCAACTTCAAGAATTTGAAGACTCTTATACACTTTTGTAGCAGTTGTTGTTGACAAATTGAAACTTCCTTCAATTTTTTGACTAAAATTTTAAAGATGTCATAAAAAATGCATACTAAACAGTGAATAATGCAATGATATTTTTTAATTACCTCTGAAATTGTTAACTGTGTTTGATGTAACTATGAGAATGCAAGGTTCAACAACTTCTTCATCAATGAGATAAGCAGTTTGAAACTGTAGTGTGATATTCATCTTTTAACCCCTATATATTTGTAGATACATGTCAAATAACTAATTTATAAAGAAACAATAAAGAATTAAAATGGCTTTAAGTAATTCATATTTGATGTTATTCACCATTTGTCGATCAATTCAACTTCTCTTTTTTTGAACCTTTTTCCCACTGCAATTCTAATCCATTATAGGACCTTTCTTGGTCAACCTTCCGATTACATCTATTAAAAAGAAAATGTAATACATTAAAATGACATAATCAGTTTGTGCATTATACACATACATTAAAATGCCAATGTGACCCTTTTTTTAATACCTGTAAGATACGAGTCATCTTGAAAGCATCAAGGAATATCATCAAATGGGACAAATTCAAGCTTGTTTAGTTTAAACTTATCTTCTTTTTCCAATAGGCGTTTGATAGACGTTAAAATAGTGAAATTTATCATGTAATCATGATGGGTCTATGACTTCGCTTGCTTTTTGAAATCTGAAAATTACGTAGGATGTGCTTTTTGAAAGCTAAAAATTCTGTATGATGTAAATTCCTCTTTCCAGCAGTAGTTTTCCAAACTTTGCAGCTTGATTTGCACTAACAAACGCAAGAATGTGGTTGTCCTACAAATAGTCATACTCGTTAGAGTTAAAAATATAGTTTACTTCGAAATGGCATAATGAACTGAAATTAAATTACCACTTCATCTAAGAGTATGATCTCCAACCTAATTAGATTTCTAGATTTTGTACTAATAGCATCCCACATTCTAGTTACCTTCACCTTAATGATCCAATCATCTTTCATTGGAGTTAGATCGTTCAGCAATTGATATGAACATGCCATGACTCGAGACTAATACCTGCATAAATATAGAGAATCTAATCAAACATATTTCACAACTAAAAATGTTTTATGGAATATAAGAATTACAAATGATATTAATCATAAAAGTAGATATAGTATAACCACCCATGCAAAAGTATCAAAAATCTCTTTGTAAACAATGTTTTTCGTGTAACAATCTTCACAAGTGTCATCATTATTTAACAAAAATTTTAAGCCATCATGTGAAGTTACTCTAGAAACAGCAACATATAATAGACCATGGCTAAAAACAGGCTTCGGCAAACAAAGTTTTACTCCGTGAAAAGTTTGACCTTGGCTCTCGTTAATAGTCATCACGAAACAAAGTTTTACTAGTAATTACCTCCTTGAGAATTCGAATGGCCACTTTAAATCAGAAGGTGTCATTTCTATCCTATGGATGAAATACTTTTTTCTAAGATTACTGCTAGTAATGATCTCAACTTCAATTACCCTTTCCATCAACTTTGTAACAATCATTTTGGTTCCATTGCAAAGTCCTCTATTTTGATTCAAATTCCTTAGAAGAATTATTGACTCCCCAATTTTTAGCTGAATTTCATGATTTGACAGCCTTAAAAAATTCAAACTGTTCAAGAATTTAGTTGGATATAAATTAGATTGCTCTTCCGTTAGACCTGTACTGGGACAGATTTTGTCAGAACTAAGATAAGTTTTATTTTCCTTGGAATAGATTGAAGGACATATAAGTTGATTTCATCTACAACATCATTAGTTGATGCTAAAATGGCTCTATCTCGAAGATAGGATGGATCGCTATAGTTTGATAATAAATGAGGATACGTGCTATTAATAATTTCTTCCATTGGATTATGTCCCTTTGGAATCAAAAGATCATCAAGAATCTTAACCCAAGAAGCTTCATTATCCTCTCCCATTGAATGGCTTTCAAGTTTACCATCTCCAAGATCTAGCACCCACTGCCAAAAATCTCTGAGCGAATTTATGCTTTCCAGATTTAATGATGTAGCCATCTATCTCATATTCGCAGTTAAGACAAAACTTTACGGTGATCCTAAATCCTGGTAGATTTATTAATTAAGGCTCCAACTACTTCTTCTCTACCACTTTTAGGAACTAATGTAGTATTGGTCTAAAATCACCTCCTAGAACCATAACTTTCCCTCCAAAAACCTTGCTTTCAGAATAAGGATCGTGTACATGCATTATATCTTTGAATGTAGTATCAACTGCCTCAAATGCATTTCTGTGTTCCATTGGAGCCTCATCCCATATAATTAATGATGCTTTGCATATTAATTCTATCAATTGTGATCCTTGTTTAATATTATAACTCGGATTACCATTAAGTTTTATCGGAATCTTAAATTTCGAATGCAAAGTTCTTCCTCCAGGTAATAAAAAGAAAGCGATGCCTGAAGATGCAATAGCTAGAACAATTTTTCCTTCAGATCGTAATGTTACAATTATAGTCTTCCTTAGGTAAGTCTTTCCAGTTTCACTGCTACCATACACAAAAAAGAGGCCACCTCTTCCCGTCCTTACTACATCTATAACAGCATTATAAACATTTTGTTACTTGGCATTTAAACCACTATATAAATTTGCATGTTCACGAGCAAGAGCTTCTCTATTGTAACTCAATTCTTCTATAATTAATCTGTTTGTAACAACATTTGTCAAAGAAATATCTGAATAAGGAATAGAGAAGAATTCTTTTAATGTTCTATTATTCCTATTCATCAGTTTCTCAATCTCAAAAAGGGAATAGTTCTGGTTGTTGAGAGGTTAAATTTAAATCATCACCCTATATATGACGTTGGCGATATATGATATCATCTGATGGTGATTCCCAATTATGTTGCCACAATTGCAAAGGGTCAACAACTTCACAAAATAATAAAATTGTCACAAAAAACTCTCATAGTTGATGACCAGTTTATAGGTGGATGCTTCAATTATTACTTGATGCCATTCATCATCACCACTAAATAATTCCACGGCTTGACACGCAGCCATAAATGTGGAATAAATTACACCATTGACGATTCTAGTGTTCTCAAATATTTTTGCACCTTTAACAATATTCAGAAGCATACAAAAGTCGAATCTTTCACCATATGGTGGATGGGTATAATAAATCCTTCTTATAGATATGTTTCACTTTCTCAAATATCATTTCTTTGCTTTTACTTGCTATCGTAAGAAAACTGGCATAGGTAAGACCTCTATCTATTGCATTAACCTTGTTAGATTCTATCCATTCTATAAACATTATATTTATTCTCTACCGGAGAGGTGGACCCGGCTATATTAGGGAGCTCGGGAGTCATCCTTTCTCTCTCTCTCTTTCGTGTGGGAAGGGTTGGAATTTTGTAGAATCCAACTCTCCCTGTTCCTTAAAAGTTTGTGTGATGTTTTTACACTGTCATGTTGGGAATAATTGTGGTAATGGAAGCTTTAATTCAATTCAAGTCGCAGATTTTTGTTTACTTGTCATCTCTCTCTCTCTCTCGTGGTTAGGATTACTTTCATTGTCATAAAGGGATTGAAGTCCCTCTCGTGCTATAGTGATATGTGGGAAAGAGATGTGGAAGAGAAGAGAAGAGGGGGACCTTTGCTATCTATCTATTCAACTCGGGGTGGTGACTTTCCAAGTACCTCTTCTCCCATTCTCTGTCCTCCCGCTTCCGCTCAATGTCCGTCACTAAAGGGTCGAAAGGGACGTGACGTTCATGGTGATTTAACGACGCTGGTGCGAATGTGAAGTTGGAACGGAGCTTCAGACGGCGGTGACGGTGGCTGTGACAATGGTGGTTGGAATTTTGAGGGGATTTTGAGATAAGGAGAAGGAGAACTATGGCTACAGTAATGTAGATTATCACCGATGTTTTTCCAATTCTCTCATCGATTATCAGTAACCAATACTTGAAGTGAAAACAAAAATAGTATAAATTATACCAAGGAAATCAGTGAAAAAAAACACACACACACACACGCAGTGAGAGGCAGCGAGAATTGTGTTTGAGACTTTGAGGTGGGTTTTGGGAAAGGAATAAAGGGTTACTATTTACTTTTAGAATTTGTATTGTTCACGCAAATTAGGTAAAAGTGGCAAGAGATTGATCGAGGAAGGAATATTATATTACAATTTACTAGTTGCTAACCCGTGCAACGCACGGGAACATTTTACTTTTTTTTTAATGTCTTATTAGTTCATATATGACTGTTGAATAATACTCAAATAATTATCACTTAAATTGATTGTTAATTTCTATTTTTAGTCAATAATTCATCATGTAAAAATTTTATCATATAATATACATTATAATTCATGTGTTAGTATATGTGTATTTTATTTATCATTTTTTTTTCAAAAAGTAAATACAATTATTCTAAATAGTTGTATGTACAAATTTGCAGTGAATTAATGGTGTAAGAGTATAATTATTAAGAAAAATAATGGAAGTGTTTGGATATCTCATTATTTCAAATAATATTTCGCTTACATTATATACACATTTTCCAATTCACCTTTTTATATTCCCAATCATCTTTTTATCTCACATATATCACATCACAAAAAGTGTTACAGTAATTATTCTAAATAATATTTCAAATAATACTCTATCCAAACAAATAGAATGTCTCAAAAATTACCAAGTCACGTCACTTCAGTGCTAAACATGTTTAGCTGATACTGTCCTAATAAACTAATTGATGCTAATACATTCTAATTAAGGAAGTAGGGCGATGATGTTTGTTATGGACTCAATGGAGTCTGTGAATTTCATTGCATAGTATTTATGTCCTTTAGAAATTTATTCCAGGAAAAACCATATCAGCAATGATGAATTCAAAAAGGCTTAGACGTGAACCATATACAGAATAAAAAAACAAATTGGCAATGTGGCATAAGATGCAACATTGTTGTGATCCAATGAAATACTCAATCTGAATGTCTGAAGGGGGACCTGTGTACTTATTAACTGAATCTAAAACTGAATGTCGAAGAGATTGTATACAAACCAAAAGTACCATCAATATAATTGTCAAATTGCCAACCTAATGAAACAATAAAATTGTCTAACTGTTTATTAAAAGCAACATCAACTTAATCTAATGAAAATAAATTAAATAGCAAATTATTCATTCGTTTAATTCCTAGCTCATGGCATTGAGCATGGACAAATCAGTCACCTATTCCACATCTTCATCATCTGTTCCATTCTCAATACTTGAACTCATAGGTCCTTCAAAATCATAAACATGTATATTAATCAATAAAGGAATAATATTTACACTGGAGTCTCAAATCATTTGAAGTTAGAAGTATGCTAAGGTTTGGTAAACTTCAAATTCACAGTAAAGAACTGATTAGAGGTAAATAAAAACTGTCATGAAAGTTAAGGAAATAGAATCACTTTGGCTCTTCTATGAATATGCAAGGTTCATCAATATGTCATTACCTATATCTATGTAGCAATTAGAATTGCAACAAATACATTAGAAAAATATAGCATTATGGTAACTTGGTAACTTTATTATGATAACTTCAACTCCAGGTACTGTGATTTTAATTCAAATTGATATTGATATGTTATATTAATTTGCAGAAATTGTTACCTGTTTGGCTTGATGGACATGTTCTTCAGTATCAAACTCCGACAGTATGTTGGTTCCAAATTTGGCATCCATTTCTCTACACAAATGTATATTTCATCATATTGTTGAACAAACTTTGTATTTTCTAAAGATAAAATTTGGACTTGCTTAATATATTTAAATAAATGGCTTAAAACCTTGTGCAATGCCTCTTTGCCGGAGTGCTTTCTAAGACAAGTTCACTTTGAGCAACCATATCTTCTGTTGCACTTATCTCTTGATATGCAGAGGCTCTGCTTTTGGCATTTGGAGGAGTACTTGTGTTGCATGCAGTTCATGATACTATTTTCAATTGCATATTGATACGAACCCGTCCAAAAATATGAACTCGTATCCCACCAAACCCTGGATGTAGACGAAGAATCAAGTTGAATTGCGGAAACTCTTGACCCTTTTAAGTCACAAAGCTATGAACTAAGAAAATCTCTTAACCCACAACTTAATAACTTAGCGAACCAAAGTTGTCTGTAGAAGAATGGCACAACCAAGATGGATACTTGATTGAGAAGTTCGATTGAATACTCTTAAGAAACTCTCAAGTATTCAAGATAAGTTCTCTTAGACAAGAGAAAAGTGATAAACTCACGTTATTTCTTAAAAAACCTGATTAGCCCTCAATGTTTGAAAACTAGGTTATTTATAGCCTTACAATAACTCAAACCCTAATGTGATTTTGACTAATTAACCCTAAAATAATTAACTATAATTTGGCTTACTTAAAGCGTAATCTGGCCGAATTAAATGCCCTAATAAAATGACTAAAAATAGCAAGGAAATTGACATTTAAACCCTTACTTACATTACTAACTAACGACACAACTAGCTAGACTAAACTAGCTCGCTTCTAACTCTTCAAGTGCAACCAGCAAAGTAACACATGGAAGCTCTTCAAGTTGAAAGCCTTCAATGGTCCGTATATCTTCACCAATGCGAATTGGACAGATTGGACACGATTTAAAGCTTGTTGAGCATGACCAACTTTGAAGATTAAGTAAACGAAATCTTCATGGATTTGGAAGGGAATCAGTTGTTTATGTTTGCATCATTCCTCTCCTCTTGAAAGCGATTTGTCCACAAATCGATAGTGTGCTTAGAAGACAACAATGTTGGAAATAGATAAAGGACCACGAGCCAACCTACATGTCATTTGGTCAGCCTCAGGTTGCTTTCGAACAAAGACATTCGCCAAGACAAGAAACAGCTTGTGTAAAACTTGTGGATACTATGTAGCACTCAAAAACTCTCATTCAGCCTTTTCTCATGGTTGGTCAAATTTGGACCTACACAATAAATCACACAATTAGTATTTGTAGGTATAAAACTACTCACAAACTTACCATTGGCATTCACGAGATAAGGATTTTCATAGTGATGCTCAATTAGCTTAGAAAAATCCTGAATTTGGTTATGCAAAGTTGTGTAATTCATCACTAGTTGTTGTCTATTTGGCACAACTTGCACATCTTGAGATGGAACAATGAACCAATCTTGTTGCACATTTGTAGAAGCATGAATCAGCAAGGTAAGAACAACATTCGGATCTTGATTGGCACACATGTTCACATCATCCAACATAAGAGGCAGCAATGAAGTGAAATTCATTCCATATGGAGCACACAGACTAGCACAAGTTAAAGTTGACAAAATGAATACTTGAACTCTAGATTTAGGAGGCGGAATTATGCTTGCAACATCGCAATAGTTAGCTAGTAACAAACTCTTAAAGCCAATAGTAGCAAGCTCCAAAGTACGCCTTGGTATTGATGGCACTTCTTGAGTAGACATTGGACATAACTGGACAGCTTTACAATTTATGAAAGTTGGTAACGCTTGATCAACCACAATTCCTTCAAAAGAAACAAGAGAATCAGATTTAAAAATCTCAGAAAATCGAAAAGGAAGTAATGGAGTATCATTAGATGAATGATAAGGAACTATAGAACAAGACTCAAGTAGAGTTACTCCCTTTGAAACGTGAAGAGGCCGATCAACAAGCACATCAACTCTCGATGAGAATTTGATCATTTGTTGAGAGCAAAGGGACTTAACACTTAAGACTCCAACTCTATGAAAGCTCTTTAACTCTCCAATGGATGTAGGAATTAAACAACTTAACATCAAGACAATTGCACTTCACTTAACCTGCACAAAACAAGAAACACTATACAAAGCAAAGTTAAAATTGTTAGTACAATAAGAAACTCTCCTTACATCCTTAAATTTTGCAATAAACGATTGCTTTCTCTCTTTTCTTTCCACTATGGTTGAGGCACCCATGGATTTTTCCTCACTCAATTCTTTTGAGTGGTGCCTCTCTTTCTCTTTTACATTTCCCTCAATTTTTACTTCAAGTGCACTCTCAAGTTTTACCTCACACTTTTCATTAGCAAGCACAACTCGCTCTTTCTCTTACTTTTGTTGTAGGAGGTGCTAATACGTCATCTATGGTTGATGTAGTTGCATGCTTAGTCTTGGAAGAAATTGATGTAATCTGCTCCTTTTCCCTTTTGAGCGACCTTTCTTCCTTTAGCTCACTATATGTCGACCTACTATGAGAATTCTTAAGCTCCATAACTCGGTTATGGTCATGAGACCTCTCAAAAGAACAAACTAATTTGGTTGAGGTTGAACTCCTTTTAGATGCTCGGCATGTCCTCTTTTGGTTTGCCATATAGCCATCACAAGTGCGTTTGTATTTCTCATAAACACTTTTCGCACGATCACAATCCATCTCCTCCTTAAGGGCACGAAATTCATGGTTTGACAGCACCGCTAGATTGAGTGGAACCCCTCCTCTTGAGAGATTCGTTCTCAATTCTATCAAACTGTTTATGTATGATTTCGATTGACTTGTTTAGCTTCCTTTCAATGTCCCCCAATATAGATTCCAACATAAGTGTAGGATCAAAGTGGTATGAACTTCCTTTGGTGGACATCCTTAACCTGCAAAAAGGTTAGCAAAAAAATAAAAACAAAGGAAAGTTTCCTCACAACACACCCTCACATGTATGCATTCGCACTTGTGCATCACTTAAGTGTTTAAATACTCTAATGATCTCACCAATCACTTCTCAAGTTGTTGATTACCTCTCTTAAAGAAAATAGAATTTCCTCAACGAGTTTCAATCAAACTTTCACCCAAGAATCACCCAAAATGTGGCGGATTAATTACTGGAAATTTAGGGTGGAATGGACTGTTATAATGACTCAAAAAAAGAAGTCAAACGTATGCTGGAAATTCCTAGGTTTCTGTCTGTAAAGAATAATTCAAGATTAGGAAAGTGTTGACTTGACTAATGACTCAATTTAGGAAACTATGGACTATTCAAGAACCAAGACTTGGATTCTTTTGGACTCCTTAGACACGATTTATAGACTGGAAAAAGACTCAAAAACACAAGTTTATAGAGCTGGACAGATTATAAAACTCGGGTAAACAAGAATAAAAAATGGCAGAAAATTTTTTTTGGAACCTAGAAGATCCTTCTACCCGATTACACCTTTGGCTGGAAATTTGGAAGCTCAATTCAATTTGGTTCTTGGGTTTATTTTGGAAAGGTAAGCTGCTGATTTTGGAGCTTTTACATGTGTACCACAGATATGAAATCTAGTTTGGATTAATTATGTGATGACTAGGATTTGTTTACAACCTAAGTCAACTTTGAATCCAAAACAGATTTGTCTTCTTGTTTCAATCCAAGAGTGATCCGTTTTCTTTTTTCTTTTCTTTTTTTCCACTAACAACTTTTTCTTTTCCTTTCTTTTCAATTCGGATCAAACACTCAAGGAACAAGAGATTAATCAGCCGCAATCAAGAAACAAGAATCAGTTGCTACTTCATTCAAGAAATAGGAACTAGGGTTTGTTTTCAAAGTTCAAGATTGGTGCACCTTTGATTCAAGAATTCAAAAAACCCTAATTGTCAACCCAAGAACTTCAAGATTGCCAAGAAAGCATCCAAGGAAGTTCAAAAAATTCAAGATTCTTATCAAGAAATCTTAAGAACTTGAACACCTCCAAGATTTTTAAAGTAAAACAGCCACGAAAGATTCAAGATGCAAAAGGCAGCCACGAATTCAAGGAAAAATAATGACCGGATTCTTTCTTCTTTTTTTTTTTTTGACTCTAAACGATTTCAAAACTCAAGAAACAAGACAACAAGACTCCAACAAGATCAAGAAACGCGATGCAAACAAGAATAGAGATTTGGGCAGCCAAGAAACATGTGAATAGACTAGCGGACCTACTAGATGCAACACGGGCAGCAAGTAAAAGATTCGAACAACAATAACAAACAAGAAACCCTAGTGACTCTATGAGCAATAAAAACAACCAGAACTGAAAACAAAGAAACTTACGAAGACTAGACAAGATATATTTCATGTTGTCAATTAACTCTGATACCAAGCTGATACGAACCTGTGAGGACCCAAAAATTTACTTATTTTTATCTTATTTTACTGGCTTATTTAAATATTTATTCACTCGTTTTCTCCGAATAATTTATTTCAACCCTTTTAGAACCATTTACATGGAACTACGACTTGCATACATTTTTAAAATGTCCCGTTAATAAATCTAAATTTTGGAAGCTCGTTTAGCGAGATTTAATGAATACGCGTTTGGAGGCAATATTTGATTTGAGAGTACAGTGACTTTGGAGATTTGAGAACTCATGCGTTAATCTTAAAATAGGTATTTTTACGATTAATTATCCAAGTATTAGTTAGTTATACTATCGTTACAAGAATTTCTTAGAAATTGCACTTTATCGCGCACAAGTTGGAAGTTCGCGTTTTCGCGCGCGCAACTAATTGGAGGATTCTAGAAATTATTGATAGACTACTAAAAGTGAATAATATTAGTATTAAAGTAAGTGCATTAGAAGTATAATACACAAGTGAAACAAACCCGAGAGGAAACGAGCACGAAACGCGCGCGATTGGAGGGTTGACTTTTGCCAACCACCAAGCTTCTTCAAGAAGCTTTATCATCAGCCAATTCTCTCTCTTCCTTCATCAAGACAGCCGAAACTTCAAGCCAAGGAAGAGCAAAGCTTTCTTCTTCATTTCACTTCAATCCAACCAACCATTTCACTCCAAATCCACCACATAAACTCCAAACCACTTGAAGATTCACCTAGGCAAGGAGGAGAGCTTCATTTCCATGGTTTCTTGGAGTTTTCTTGTGGCCAAAAATCTGACCTTTAGCATCTAAGAAGGTACCAAACGATCCAACCCTTGAAACTTGCTAAAATTGAGTTAGATTGAGCCAAGAAGTTTGTAGTTTCTTGTGGGTAGCTTTGTTTGGTTGGAAATCTTGTGAGTGGGCTCTATGAAATCCCACAATGGACTTGATGAGTTGATTTGATGATATTGGGTGTTACTTGTGTTGGATTAGTGCTTAATCTAGTGAATATAAGTTGTATTGTGGAAGAAACTCAAAGGAAGTGAAATGAGAAAAAGGGACGGTTCTGTCCCTGTTTTGCCGTGCCTCTTGGTGCGAATTTTTGTGGTCCAATTGACTTGATTTTGATGTAAATATGCTGTATAGGTTGTGTGGAAAGTTTCCACCAAAAATCACTTGATTTGGATGGGTAAATGTTTAGATTTCGAAATGGTTTCAAAACTGGAAATTGTGTCCCGTATTGCTCTGGCAGTAAATGTCAAATGACCATAACGCTTTGCTCCGACGTTGAAATCGAGTGCCGGTTGTGGCATTAGAAACTAGACACTTCCAGTTTTCTAACAGTATAAAATGCACCCCCTGATTCCACCTGAGTGAACCGTACCAACCGGTTGAAGATGCCTGCCCTGTTTCACTAATTCACTGGAGGGCATGTTATGAGCTGCAACTTGATGCCCGAATATGAGCTAGTTGTGGACAGAATTTTAAAATGATTCCTTCTGTGAAATTAGAGATTTATGAGTGTAGTTTCCAAAGCCACCAACCACGCTCAATTCCAATTGAATTGAGTGAGTTATGGCCGAGTTACGAAACTGCCTCAGTGAAAGAAAACCCTAATTCTGGGCTGATTATGGCTAATCTTGATTTGGGACTTATTATTTCGAAATTCTTGGTGTTAAACACCTACCAAATATAATTTGGAGGTTTCTTAGACCTTGTCTTCATAAATGAACCATGTTTGAGAAAATTTCATTGGCCAAATGTTTGAGAAAAGGAAAATGGAAGTACAAGGCAGCTTTGCCTTGGAAATTTGGAAACTTTAGTGGCTTTGTTAACTGACTTCCAGTACGAATTTTTATATGAAATTGACAGAGGAATAGCCCTTATACGGTAGGATAACACTACCAAATTTGGTGCCATTCCAAGTCTATTTCGATGCCCAACTAGAATCCTAAAGTTTGTGACTCAAATCTGGAATTTGCCCAGTGGACTTTATTTTTGTACCAACTTTGAGCTGCTATATCTTGGCGTTCAAAGCTCCGATTCTTGTTCTGTTGTTGTGTTTTAAACTTTGATTGTAACTCTAATAGATTTTCAAAATTTGAAAGGCTAGTTCGCATTCTGTGAATTTTGCCGAATTTCCAAAGTTCGCCCAAAAACCAACCTTGAAACTGTCTTCGGAATCCAAAACAGCCACTTGAAGCCTAAATTTGAGTGACTTCTGTTTTTGAATCATAGAAAAGTTTCTTCTAAGAATTTAGTACTTTGGAAGTAGTTTCCAACGGTACCAATTTTGGACCTACGGAGAGTGAGTTATGATTTTTCCAAAAGTGCACCTTAAATTTTGAAAAATTTTCAAACTTGACAGGAATTGAGTTTCGAGACTCTTCCCTATCCTTCAATTACTACTTGACCATTTTGGATTTGTTTTCACGAAGGAAATTAGTTTTCCTTGTACTTTTAAACACCACCTTTGAACCTTGAATTTGAGCAAGTTAAGGGCTCATTTTTATAAGATTTCTTTAGATTGTACAAGTGTACAATCTCTCTCTTGATAATTGGGGATTTTAAGTGATAGTGTGTAATAGATACCTATTATTTGCTCAGGCATTCAAGGGGACCTTCAAGAGGACCTCACAACGGACGCATAAGTACTCGAATTGTGCAACATTACTCTCCTATTGACTAGGTGAGTGTCAAGTGTGTGAAAATGTGTTACGTATTTAATTGTTGTTGTAACTGAATATTTTGAAAATGCTGAGTTGAGTGTGTACTTTACCGCAACTCTTCTCATTAAGTTGAGTTACTTGAATTACTTGACATGAAATACTTGCAGTGAATATTTACGTGAAATGTGCTTGAATTACTTGAAGTGAATTGCTTGAAGTGACTTGTTAAGTGAATTAAGTGAAGTGTTCAATGATTATATGCTATGGCTGCATAAGTTGATTGGAGTGATCTCCTCAACTCTTAGTGACACTAGTGGGGAACGCCCTTGTCCTCTCTTCTTTTAATTATGCGATACTTGTTACTTGAATATATCTTATCGGTAATTGTTCATAAACATGTCTAACTCGTAAGCGTTGAGCGGATGCAAGTACCACACCAATCTGGGTGGGAGGTGCCTCTCATACCGTCTCAGTGCTATAATCGGTTCACTGAACGATAGTAAGTACCACATCAATTTGGGTGGGAGGTACCTCTCATGTTGACTCAAAACCCTAAACAATTAATCGGTTCTCTGAGTGATAGTAAGTACCATACCGATTCGGGTGGGAGGTACCTCTCATGTCGTCTCAGAACCACAAACCATCTAAGTCGGTTGGAGCGAGGTCTCATCGACCACTGAGCGATAGTAAGTACCACACCGATTTGGGTGGGAGGTACCTCTCATGTCGACTTAGAACCATAAACAAAGTATAAGTCGATTGGAGCGATATCTCATCGACCACTGAGCGATAGTAAGTACCACACCGATTCGGGTGGGAGGTACCTCTCATGTCGACTCAGAACCATAAACATATAACTGATTCACTGGGCGATGGCATGTACCACACCGATTCGGGTGGGAGGTACCTCTCATGTCGACTCAGAATCATAAATGGAATAAGTAAAGTTCTACGGACTTAATTACTCACTCGGGTGACGGAGTGTCATCACGAGGAGGTATTAGATTGAATTTTGACAAAACAAATGGAAATGAGCTGTTCTGTGAAAATTCACGAATTACTTAAATGACATAGCCTTATTTCTCGCTTAACTGATATTGTTATTCAAATTACGTGTTTTGCATGTTTTCTTGGCCTCACGAGCATTTGCTCACCCTGTTAGATTTTTTTTTCCTTAATAGGAGCCGAAATGGAAGGAATTCCGGAGAGGTCTACTTGATGGCCTTTTTTTTATTAGAATATTAATGTAATTGATTAGACGACTTTTGGGAGACTGTATTTTGGAAAAAGTGATGTACTTTTGAGAACTTGAGTTGTAACACTTGAAAGTTTGTTTAAGGAAGTGACTTTTCTTATTTCGACTGTCATTCCTTAGTTGTTTATCTTAAGTTTGAATTGAAATTGTATCGAGTCCTGGCGAGAGTTGGGCAGGCGTTCCGCGGATACCCTTGGGTTCGCCCTTGGGAGAAGTGGGAGCGTCACAGAACCTGCCTAAAGGTATGAAATCGTATCTCACAAAACCTTAAACCTAGACGAAGAATCAAGTTGAATTGCGGAAACTCTTGACTCTTCTAAGCCACGAAGTTATGAACTAAGAAAATCTCTTAACCCAACTTAATAACTTAGCGAACCAAAGTTGTCTGTAGAAGAATGGCACAACCAAGGTGGATACTTGATTGATAAATCAATTGAATACTCTCAAATACTCTCAAGTATTCAAGATAGGTTCTCTTGGACAAGAGAAAAGTGATAAACTCAGGTTATTTCTGGAAAAATCTGATTAGCCCTCAATGTTTGAAAGACTAAGTTATTTATAGCCTTACAATGACTCAAACCCTAATGTGATTTGGACTAATTAACCCTAAAATAATTAACTATAATTTGGCTTACTTAAAGAGTAATCTGGCCGAATTAAAGGCCCTAATAAAATGACTAAAAATAGCAAGGAAGTTGACATTTAAACCCTTGCTTACACTACTAACTAACGACACAACTAGCTAGACTAAACTAGCTTGCTTCTAACTCTTCAAGTGCAAGCAGCAAAGTAACACATGGAAACTCTTCAAGTTGAAAGCCTTCAATGGTCTGTATATCTTCACCAATGCGAAGTGGACAAATTGGATACTATTTAAATCTTGTCGAGCATGACCAGCTTTGAAGATTAAGTAAACGAAATCTTCATGGATTTGGAAGGGAACTAGTTCTTCATGTTTGCATCACATATTCTTCAGATGATTTTTCAACCTAAAAGTGATAACTTGTAAAATTATTAATTATGAAATAAAATGGAAAACAAAATTTAACAAACCACTTTTGATTGAAATTTTAAATGCAAAAATAAAAAATAAAAAAAAACATGTTTCTGTGGAAATTCTTCTTCAAACTCAAAGTTCACATAAAAAACCTTTGTTACTGTAAATTTCTTATAACCATATAAAACATTGTAGTCGGTGACTATTACTTGAAAAATGAAAGTTTCACTCCTTAGTTTCTCAAATGCAAAACCTAATACATCATAGCATTCCCTTTCATCCTGTAAAATATGCAAGGTGGATTAGTATAGATAAGCAAAGAAATGATAGGATTATTTGAATAAACTGTTATAGAAATATATTGTATATTATTACCTTCTCATAAAGTTCAATAAGATATACCACGTTGTAGTTGATCAACTTTTCTGCTTCTTTATGATAAAAATTGCAGAAGTGATGTTGTCTTTCACTTCAACTGTAAGCTTAGACCTTTGAAAAAATAAAAATAAAATAATCAAACTATGATGTTACGTCAGTACCAAGTATTAGTTGTACTAATGCAAATTAGAAAAGTTTTGAATACTTATGTGGGCACTAGATAAGGAACATCTCATTTACAACGATTGCAATAAACTTTCAAGCCATCATCTTCAACCTTCTTCCTACAATAGCGGCAAGCCTTGTAATATCAAGGCTCTTTCAGATCAACTATCATTATAGTTGCTTTACACGTGTAAGTTTTGTCCTAATTTTAACATTAAGGCTAGTACTTAAAACTATTTATAATCAATTGTAATAGTTTACATTCTTTTTTAAAAAAATTTAAGGCCTCTCACCTGATTCCCATTATTTGAAGCACAAGTCTGGAGCTCAGAAATAGATATTCTATTTTCGAATAACAACTCTTCAGGTGGCACTTATTGCTTTTGAGGAATGATTAATTCTTCAATCCTATTCGCAACTTGTCCCAAACTGAACAATTAAATTATTAAAATTTCTTAACATGAACAATAATTAATTGAAAAAATGGATGAAAAGCATAATGGTATCAGCTCTTACCACTTCAGATATTCATCAACTTCAGGAATTTGAAGATTCTTATACACTTTTGTAGCTGTTGTTGTTGACAAATGAAAACTTCCTACAATTTTTTGACTAAAAGTTTAAATATGTCACAAAAAATGCAAACTAAACAGTGAATAATACAATGATATTCTTTAATTACCTCTGAAATTTTTAACTATGTTTGATGTTATTATGAGAATGCAAGGTTCAACAACTTCTACGTCCATGAGATAAGTAGTTTGAGACCATAGTGTGATATTCATCTTTTGACCACTATATATTTGTAGATACATGTCAAATAACTAATTTATAAAGAAACAATAAAGAATTAAAATGGCTTTAAGTAATTCATATTTGATGTTATTCACCATTTGTCGATCAATTCAATTTCTCTTTTTTGAACCTTCTTCCCACTGCAATTCAAATCCATTATAGGAGCTTTCTTGCTCAACCTTCTGATTGCATATATTGAAAAAGAAAATGTAATACATTAAAAAGACATAATCAATTTGTAGATTATACACATATATTAAAATGCCAATGCGACCATTTTTGATACCTATAAGATGCAAGTCATCTTGAAAGCAAAAAGGAATATCATCAAATGGGACAAATTCAAACTTGTTTAATTTAACCCTATTCCATTTTTCCAACAGGCATTTCACCGAAGTTAAAATAGTGAAATTTATCATGTAATCATGATGCACAAGTTTATCACTTTGCTTGCTTTTTGAAATCTGAAAATTCTGTATAACGTGCTTTTTGAAATTTGAAAATTCTATATGATGTAAATTCCTCCTTCTAGCAATAGTTTTTTGAACTTTGCATCTAGATTTGCACTAACAAAAGCAAGAATATGGTTGTCCTACAAATATTCATACTCATTAGAGTTAAATATAGAGTTTACTTCGAAATGACATAATGACCTGGAATTAAATTACTAGTTCATCTAAGAGTATGATCTCCAGCCCAATTAGATTTCCAGATTTTGTACTAATTGCATCCCACATTCTAGTTACCTTCACCTTAATGATCCAGTCATCTTTCATTGGAGTTAGATCTTTCAGCAATTGATATGAACATGCCATGACTTGGGACTAATACCTGCATAAATATAGAGAATTTAATCAAACATATTTCACAACAAAAAATGTTTTATGGAATATAAGAATCACAAATGATGTTAATCATAGAAGTAGATATAGTATGACCACCTATGCAAAAGTATCAAAAATCTCTTTGTAAACAATGTTTTTCATGTAACAATCTTCACAAGTGTCATCATTATTTATCAAATAAACCATCACGTGAAATTACTCTAGAAACAGCAACATATAATTGACCGTGGCTAAAAGTAGGCTTCGGTAAATAAACTCGACTGTGAAAAGTTTGACCTTGACTCTTGTTAATCACAAAACAAAGTTAAACTGGGAATTGCCTCCTTGAGAATTCGAATGGCCACTTTGAATCAGAAGGTGTCATTTCTATCCTATGGATGAAATGCCTTTTCCTAATATTGCTGCCTATAAAGATCTCAACCTCAATTACCCTTTCCATCAACTTTGTAACAATCATTCTGGTTCCATTGCGAAGTCCTCTATTTTGATTCAAATTCCTCAGAAGAATTATTGGCACCCCAATTTTTAGTTGAATTTCATGATTTGGCAGCCTTGGAAAATTCAAACTGTTCAAGAATTTAGCTGGATATAAAGCAGATTACTCTTCCGTTAGACCTGTACTGGGACAGATTTTGTCAGAACTAAGACAAGTTTTAGTTTCCCTGGAATAGATTGAAGGACGTATGAGTTGATTTCATCTACGACATCATTAGTCGGTGCTAAAATGGCTCTATCTCGAAGATAAGATGGATCACCATAGTTTGATAATAAATGAGGATACGTGCTACTAATAATTTCCTCTATTGGATTATCTCCCTTTCGAATCAAAAGATCATCAGGAATCTTAACCCAAGAAGTTTCATTAGCCTCTCTCATTGAATGGCTTTCAAGTTTACCATCTCCAAGGTCTAGCATCCATTGCCCAAAATCTCTGAGCAAATTTATGCTTTTCGGATTTAATGATAGATCCCTCAATCTCATATTCGTAGTTAAGACAAAACTTTACAGTGATCCTAAATCCTGGTAGATTTACTAATTGAGGCTCCAACTACTTCTTCTCTACCACTTTTAGGAACTACTGGTAGTATTTGTCTAAAATCACCTCTTAGAACCACAACTTTTCCTCCAAAAACCTTGCTTTCAGAATAAGGATCGTGTACCCGCATTATATCTTTGAATGTAGTATCAACTACCTCAAATGCATTTCTATGTTCCATTGGGGGCTCATCCCGTATAATTAATGATGCTTTGCATATTAGCTCTACCAATTGTGATCCTTGTTTAATATTACAACTCGAATCACCATCAAGTTTGATCGGAATCTTAAATTTCGAATGTGAAGTTCTTCCTCCAGGTAATAAAAGGGAAGCTATGCCTGAAGATGCAATAGCCAGGACAATTTTTCCTTCAGATCATAATGTTACAATTATAGTCTTCCATAGGTAAAGTCTTTCCAGTTCCACCACTACCATACACAAAAAGAGGCCATCTCTTCCCGCACTTACTGCATCCATAACAGCATTATAAACATTTTGTTGCTCTGTATTTAAGCCACTATACAAAATTTGTAGCAAATGCTTCTCTGCTGTAACTCAATTCTTCCATAATTAATTTGTTTATAACCTCATTTGTCAAAGAAATATCTGGATAAGGAATAGAGGAGAATTCTTTCAAAGTTCTATTATTCCCATTCATCAGTTTCTCAATCTCAAAAAGGGTATAGTTCTGAATTTGTTGAGAGGTCAAATTCAAATCATCATCTCTCTATATATGACGTTGGCGATATAGAATATCATCTGAAAGTGATTCCCAATTCTTTTACCACAATTGCAAAGGGTCAACAACTTCACAAAATAACAAAATTGTCACAAAAATCTATCGTAGTTGATAACCAGTTTGCCAGGTGGATGCTTCAATTATTACTTGATGCCATTCATCATCACCCTTCAACAATCCCATGGCCTGACAGATAACCTTAAATGTGGAATAAATCACATCATTGACGGTTTTAATGTTCTCAAACTTTTTTGCTCCTTTAACGATATTCAAAAGCATACACAAGTAGAATCTTTCATCAGATGTTGGATGGGCATAATAAATCCTTCCTATGGATATGCTTCACTTTCTCAAATACCATTTCTTTGCTTTTGCTTGCTATTGTAGGAAAGTCAGCATAGGTAAGGCCTCTAGCTATTGTATTAACCTTGTTAGTTTTCATCCATTTTATAAACATTGTATTTTTAACACCTTCCCTGTTAATCACATCATTCAAATCATCTTCATCATCGAAGACAATAATTTGCTCATCTAGTAGATGGAAGCTTAATCTTTGGACTGCTAGACTTCAATATTAAATGTCAAATTCAAAACTTCTCCAGCATGCTTCGAATACAGAAAAATATTGACAATCTTAATACTTTTTTATTTCATTAACTTTAATGATAATTTGATTTCTAGTGGCTCCATTAGTGGATACATTTTCTTCTACAATGAAAGTTGATCTATATTTTCTCTTGTTCACATACCTGAATAAGTATTTGATAGACTGCTCTTGATTACACCACTCAACATTAATGTGAGCCTGAAACTTAACCCTAAGATCAACATTGTGTTATATAACCCATCTATTATCGATTAATATCCCCTCTTTCATTGCTAATCTTCCGTTGTTTCTTCTTCTGTACACTGGATAACCATCTTCAGAGATTGTTGTCTCAGCATGGAAGTTCTTTGGCAAGCATTTGGAATATTTACGATCAGTCATGTATGGAGAATTCAAATAACCAACACCACATGGCCCATGTATCATATACTAAACCACTAATTCAAATGCTAATGGATCAGAATCTTTGTTTGGGAGTTCAACTAAAATGATTTTATTTATATCTGATGCACTACACGGTTTAGCATCAGCATATAAAAAAAGTAATATATGTACATATGACAGCCCTTTTTTTGGAACTAAATTGTATATATAGCTGCAAAAAATAGTTTAAACAAGTTTAGTTGAAAAATGCAAATGAAAATTTGTTGATGAAGAATATTTCAAGTTTAGATTTACCTGTGATAACACAGCCAAAATGTTGTTCTTCTACCAAATTTCTCATTAACTGGTTGGCCTTTATTTTAAAAACATGATCAACAACATCAGGTCGATCATTCTTTTTTTGCCCCGAAATCAAGTTTAAATAGTCTTGAATTTCTGACCATTTTGGATTGCAAGTAAACATGATGAAAAGGTCAGGAGGGCTTATCTAATAACAAATAGCCATTGCATTTTGATAGTTTTGGACCATATATCTTGACCTACGTGTAAAAGTTGATGGCAAGATAAATCTTCTTCTAGTAAAAGCTGGTGTTGTGTTTCCTCCAACCACTATATCTCGTAACCCTTTATACAAATCTACTCTAAGTTTTATTTTTTATTTTTTTCTGACCTAATTTAAATTTGATTCTTCAATTGAAGTGTATACATCAACACCATATTGTTGGCACAGATGTCCTGTAGAAACTAAAGTGTCTGCCTCATTAATTCTATTTCGTATCCTGTAAGCGTAATATTTACGCATGTTGACAAACCTTCTTTTTTTTCATGATCCCGTCTTCATGGATGTTATTTAGCGGAATATCAATTCTAAAACCATCTTCTCCATAAGGAAAGATAAAGGAATACTACATTGCCATGAAACTTGGATGCAATTCAGTTATCCTTCTCAATCCACCACCCCTTTCTTCAATGATAACATCCCAATTACACGTTGGTTGTTGACCATCTCCAACAATTAGTGTAGCAACCTCAGATGTCATCGGTAAATTATATTATCTCCCATCTCGTTGCTGATTACTAATCAATCTAATATGGACATCTCTACATTCTGAACTTTGAAAACTGTTCCTGGCCATTCTAAATACTTTAACCAAAGGATTGTGTTTGTCCACCATTTGTATCAAGCCTTCGATTATTGTTAAGTCAAGACCACTATGTTCTTCAGATGAAGATAGGCAGCGAATTCTATTGTTGATTTCATTTTGTGTGTCATGAATATACAATTGTACCCACCTCCTGACTGGCCAGAATTTAGCAACAATGAACCAATCAGATGATGGTTTTGACCATTTATGCGAAAAAGCATATGGTCCACCACCATTGTTTATCTATCTGTCAATAACTCCCCTAGAAGAAGTGAAAGCTAACATCATATTGTAAAATCTAATCTTTTTCTGAAATTTTTTGATAAATTATCCCCATTATAAGTCAGTAGTCTTTTCAAGAATGTAGGAGGTTCACAAAGTACCAGCAATTTAATCTTTCCTTATCAACAACATTGAGAGAATTTAAGTCTTGTAGTGTCAACGGTTTTATTAGTTCTCTTTTCATGCCACATAATAGCTCCACAATCCTCACATACCTCGGTTGGCGGTCCAAAACTCCAAAGTTTAATTGATCTTCCTACAAAAGTTCAAAATGATATTGTTTGATATGTTCTAATAAATTAAACATATGTACTAAATTTATATATGATACATACCTTGAAGAGGTGACGGACACATATCATTATGGATGAGCCATTAGTTTGACCATTGGTATCAGATTTCATTTGGCATCTAGTAATATCAATATATCTAGAGTGATGTGAGTTGGATGCCAAAGGACAATGAATTGTTCTTGAAGACTGGTCGATTGAGAGGTGGCTTATATTAGAGAAGGCATTGTTGAATTGATTCTGACCAACAATGCCAGCCTCAAGAATATTGGATTGGTGATTGGCAGAAGTTTGACTGGAAAATTGATTATGTTGAGGAGACAATTCTAAGTGAATAGGAACATCAAAAAGTTGAGAACAATCTAATTCATAAATTTCAGATGAATGATTGTTTGTAAGTTGGGTAGTTGAAGTTGTTAGAGAGCTATCTTGGTTTATGACAAAGCGTGACAGAATATTCACACCAACCGATCTTACAGGAATGTTGCAATTCATTGAATTGTTCTTTACCAAATGTATTTGGTTCTGATAAGGAGCAAAATGCAATGATGATGATATTGGAAGGTCATGATTTCAATTTAGCAAATTCATGCTATGTCTTCTTTATTGAAGAATAGAACTCCTGTGAGCCTGTTCTTTTTTCGCTTACTGTATTCATTTTATTTGATCTATATAATATGTCATTCTTAGATAAAATTTAGAAAAATTGGTCATGGTACGTAAACTTTTCTTGCCAATAAGATACAAACTTGCATATCATAGTTAACATATTCATGTTAAAAAAATTATTCATTGGAATGTAACGATATAATGACTTTCAGCCCATAAATAGGAAATGTAAGATGGACTCCCGGTTCAAGACCCGCTCAAATTTTATGTTAACCGGTCAGAAGTCATGGCATTTTGGTCGACATAGGGGCCTCCATTCGGACCATCCACCACAATCAACAACCCTAATTTCGCCTATGTTAAGGAGATATTGTCAGAAACTTTAATTCAGGAACCGATTATGTTTGGACAAGGAAGTGAATGGTGCGATCAATCACTTCAATTGCACGTATGTTTTCTTTAACTTTTGTCCTTCAGTTTTCGTATTATGATACTACATTTTCTTTTCGCCACTGTTTAGCAAGTTTTTAATATAGTTGCTTTCCAAACTAGAAATGCCTTTTGAAAAGCTAGCATTTTTGCTTTTAAAAATTTGAGGATGGTTTCTAAGACATGCTTTCTTTATTGAATAGGACTGCCCGTTTCATAGGAAAAACAAAAGATTAGCTCCAGTGCTAAATGAATTCATACCATAACTTGGAGGGAGCAAAATGAGGAGAAACTTATGTGGATGGAACAATTGAGGTGAATATCTACTACCCATCACAAGATAGACAAGACTATGTTATATGTTCATGCATTTGTTTTATATTCTTGGATTATCGCAATCTTTGACGGGTTCTCTTTCTTAGTAGGTGTCTACCAATTCAATCTCTAACATTTATTTGTTTCCCAATATAGTTGCTTAGTCTTTATCTCTTTTGATGATTATTTCTTACTAAATTTGTTGCTATCTATTCATAACCCATTTTGTTGCATTCAAATGAAGCTACAGACTTCTATTGACAAGATTTGAAAAACTTGTGTAATAAGTTCATGTTGTATCACACAAGTTATCAAATCTATAATTTATTAAGGACCAATTTTTCATTACCTTCAATATTTGAAACGAATGAGTCTTTTTATTATCATAACCTTAATATCATGCACCATATATCTGGAGACTGTGAGACCCTGAAATTTTACTTGTTTTATAGATCATATTTGAACTTACTTGCCTTGAATTCTTGGTTGATTTACTGGTTCAATCATGATTTTTAACCTATTACCTTATTTAACTTGATGCATATTTAATTTGATGCATGCTAAGTTTTATAGTGCATGATACTAGTGTGACCAACTAGTGAGGTATGCGTGATAAATTTGGAGGATTAGAGAGAGTTTTGTGCAAAAGAAATTATGTGACAAGAGGTGTTAAGAGTTAATTAGAGGGGCATTAGCTATGTTAGTGATTGGAGACAATTGGAGAGACAAAGAGATAGGTTTGAATCATGTGGCACCACTTGTCAACCATCCATGGAATCTTGACCAAGACTAGAGTTCCTTCTTATCCAATCTAGGCTTTCTTTTTTCACTAATCATGCTCATTTTTTTCTTGCTTTGGCCGAAACTAGAGAGGAGAAAGGGAGAGAAAACAACTCAAGTTCTAGCCTTGATTTCGTACTTGATTCTTCAGAAATTCAAAGAGTAACCCTAATTTACTCTGATAGATCTTGAGTGAAATTTGGAGGGAAACTCTTGGTGGAGTTTTTGGAGGAAGAAAAGCTCTTGTTTTGCATTTTCTCTTAGGGTTTTGAGGTAGTATACTAAAAAACTTCTCTTCTTTCTCTTATCTTGCATTTTAGTTGACATATGACTTGATTATGAAAGATTTTGTGGAAAATTTTATAGTTTTATTAAGTTTATTGAATTTTCCAACCATGATATGCATTTTTCAGCCTTGCGATGAATTTTCTAGATTTGATATGAACTTTTAAGTTTTGATATGGGAATTTCTAGTTTTGATATGAATTTTCAATTTTACTAGGGGATGTGCTAGCTTTTATATGAAATTTTCAATTTTGATGTAACTTGGTTAGAGCTTTATATGTATCCCAAATTGATAGCTTTCTTGACCTAGAGCGGAGACCATATACCCCATAACAAGTGACCTTGATTGTTAGAGGTTTTGCCATGAAAATAGGGTCGAAATTTAGAAGATTAACTTGAAGAATTTGGAGACATATTGCTGGAATTTTTTCCCTTATTGGTCAAATAGAGAGAGTGAGAATTGAGGTGTAAATTTAGGGTGAGTTGGATCTACTTTACTTAAGTTAATTGCGACCACCTTGCCTTCACACATAGGTTGGATTTTAGTGAAAACCAAGTGATTTAAAGGAGGAAAGTAATGGTTGCCCCAAACATGTTTTATAGTTGGAAGAATCTTAGTTTTATTGCTCGCATTTGTATGGTGATTTTAATACACTTTTGCTCAAGACACTTGTCAAGATTTTGATCTTCCCATGTATGTTGGTTTAAGTCAAAACAAAGAGGGACAAGAAGAGGAAAATGAGTTTTCTCCAAAATGTTTCTTGCTTGAATTTGCCAGCTTTGCACCCCAAAGGTCTTGTCCTATTTTCATTGAAGTTTTGACTATAAGTGATGTCCTTGTGCTCTATATGTTACTTGAGACATTGATCTATCATACATGAGGGTTCTTTTGCTAGATTTGAACTAGAAAATTTTGCATTTTTGATAGCTATATAGGGGTTAAACCTGCAAATTGCTTTATTGGCTAAGTGAAGTTTCGAAACTCGTAGTTATACATTTATATTGGCATGAAGTGGCTAGACTCTTGATGTATGATATGACCACAGGATTTAAGAGTGACCAAGAGAAAGAACCAGGGTTTGAAGTCGAAAGATTGTGATCAATTGGTGAGTGTTCTAATTACATGTTCTATGTTACTTGTTGATCAAATGTGACTTGTTGTTAGAAATTGCTAGGGATTCTTCCTTGTTATTTCATAGGCGAGTGTGTACTTTATCACACTCGACCTAACTTGACTGAGTTTTTGATATCTTGTTTATATGTAAATGGATATACATGTACAAGTAGCTTGATATACATGTGACTTGTAACTTGACTTGAAATACTTGACATGCTGGGTTTACTTGACTTGATCTTGGTTAGGCGAGTGTACACTTATTCGCACTCGACCTCCGTGAACTTGAATTACCTGATCTTGCATGCAGAATGGAATGTACATGTGCATGAATATAAGCCGACTATATATCTTCTTGCAGTGATTGAATTGGGCTGATCGTTGGCACCCTTATCCGAGATGCCAGGTAAGTTAGACAGCCTTGAGTTACTTATACGTATGCATGAATGTAGATCGGCAACTGTTGAATTGGGCCCTTCGTTGGAATTTTTACTTGAGACCAACCTTAGAGCGGTCGGGTAAGCTGTACAACTTTGGGTAAAGGAAGAATTTCCTAACCTGTTTACTAGTGATTTGAACTCGTGACTTGAACTCATGACATGTTTGAATACCGGAGCGTTAGGTAATAGCTAACGTCTCTAATCGTGACATGCTTGAGCGTTGAGTGACAGCCAACGACTCCACTCGTGAATATTTAAACATTTGGGGTTTCAACCCCAAATCATGAATACTTGAACACGTGGGGCTTTAACCCAACCCCATGACTAGTTGGTCGAATCGAGTTGGCAAGAACTTTGATCGAGGAGATTGACGAACTATGGGTACTTGTTTGATAAGGCGGGCCTAGTCATGTAGTAGTAGAAACGAAACTGGAGACAAGTAGTAGTCTACGGACATTATAATTGGTTGACAGAGTGTCAACAGACCCTGGACATGCTGCTGTGGAACCTACTCCTGAGAGTAGATTATATCCTTTGACATGAATGTATTCTTATTGTACATTATTGCATGATCTATCTGGTTTACCTGCTTTACTGTACATTATGTCATGACCTATCTGGATATGACCTGTTTCTTGATATATATCTGTGAATTGTATCATGTTTGCTAGTTTACTTGCATGTTTTCTTGGAATTTCACTAGGTAAAAACTCATTCCATTAGGTTATTTTTCTTACAGAGAGCGAGAACTTGAGAGTGGGAATTGGAGGCAGAACCTTTGTCTAAGTTTTGTTATTACTCGTGTGGGTACTTCTTAGGTCTATATTCAGACCTGTTTGATTTTATTTTATAAGGTTGAATCCCTAGCCCTTTTTAGGGCTTGTCTGGGCATTCGATATCCACGAATGTATATAAATAAGGTTAAAAGTGCTATTGCTCTTGTTATTGAGATTATTATTATTATTATTATTATTATTATTATTATTATTATTATTAATGTGCATGAGTGAGTCCTGGCGAGAGTTGAACAGGCGATCCGCCAAACCTTGAGATTTGCCCTAGAGGGAGGTGGGGTTGTTACAGAGATTGTGGTCAAATTAGCAGATGCCAATTTTTCTACATGTGTGTGATGAATATAGAGTTTTTAATTACCATTTCTCAGATAGGATAGTTATTTGAATCCAATTTTAAATGTGCTATCCGATAATAATTTAGTAGGCACATTTAATATACTGTGTGTTTTGGAGTGTAGTCTGATGAATTTATGCTTTTAAGATACTTCAGTGTGACCTTAGACTATACCTCTCTAATACCAACCCCCTGGCCCAAAAAATACCTTCAAAATTTTTCCTGCCCTCCTCTAGTTCTCTGCCCATTTTCCTTTACTTATTTACCAACCCCGTCTTGGAAAAGTTGAAATTCAGTCTCTTAAATTCTATTTTGTAAAAGGTTAAAATGGAAGGTAACAGGAACACAAGTTTATCGAGTAATGGAGGTTTGGTGGTACTTGCATTGCTAGCTCAACCCAGAGGCGGCTCTAACAGGTCTCATCAACAAAGCACAATCCTACCAAGGGCTCCAGTTGTTGGTAAATTTAATTCATCTTAACCAATACTTGAAGTGAAAACAAAAATAGTACAAATTATACCAAGAAAATCAGTGAAAAAAAAGGGGACACACATAGTGAGAAACAGTGAGCATACGGTGTTTGTGGTGGGGTTTTGGTGAAGGAACAAAGGGTTACTATATGCTTTTTAAAAGTTGTACTATTCATGCAAATTAAATAAAAGTGGTAAGTGGATTGATCGAGAAAGGAATATTATATTACAATTTATTCATTAGAACAAAGTAATAGTTTGATAATTAGTAAAAATGATGATTTTTCATAGTTTTCATTATCATCATTTTTGTATGAATTAATTTTACGTACATTGACAATCTTATATACATATACATACACACACACATATAACACACTAGTAAAGTGCTTGTGCATGTTAATAAAGTGCACGCACCTGTTTGATCGTACTAAAATTTGTCTTATTTTTACCTATAATATTGTAGACAAAAGATTAGCAAAATGAAAGTAATCAAAATAGATTTTATGAATTACCCTTTTCTTTATTAACAAACTGTTCATTTAATTCTTTTTTTTCTTATCAGCACCTATTTTAAAATGATTTGTAATCTTTTCATTCTTTTTATAAAATTTGTCTTAATTTGTTCACACATAAATCTCCAAAAATAATAAATAATTAGTTAAATGAGAATATTCTATGATACTTTACTTCCAAAAGACAACATGATTGCCATCAACAATGCATATAGCTCAAAGGATAGAATTTGTTTTGGTGGCTCTGGTAAGAGACATATAATATGAAACAAATTGATGTATCACAAACAATTTCAGTTTTTTTCTAAACAATAAGAAGTTTGCACGAAGACATCTACAAAAGAGACAAGAACTCAAATTATGAAAAAAAGTTTTGATTCAAAAAAATCTATAAACTGCCAAATGATCAAACGGGATGGCAAGCATCAAGATTGATCACAAGATGGGATTATGCTACTTAGTATACAATCACATATGTACCATTATTAAGTTATATAGGTTTAAAACTTATTCAATACGTGATTGCTTGAGAACAAATAGAAATAGACGAAGATAAAATTTCTTCTAAAGCGGGAAAAACTAATATGTTATGAAAAGCAATTATTGCCCAAAATTGGATATGCAAAGAAGTATCCCTCCACTAAGTTAAGTTTTGGTATTATGATTTCTATCTTTATTATCGACTTACAACCAGAGTATGTGAAAGAAAATGCATGTTTTTAATATCGATTCCTTAATACTCTCCTTAAAAATAAACTTCAAAAGTATAATAATTTTGAATTTCGACTAATAAATGGGATGATCAAAATACTTAGATGTACAATAGAAAATTTTAAAAAGGAGTTTGCACCTAACTATTGAAAAATTTTCATCTGACATGTGTAGGGGCATTTTTTAAAAGAGAAAAAGTATGTTGGCAAAGTTTATGTGAAGAGTGCAATGTTGCCATTTTTTCACCAGCAATGTCTTGCCTATGGTAGCCTTTCAGCTTAGTTTGTTGCTGATTGTTGGGGGATTCTTAACTATCCTATATAAGGGTAAATTTGGAAGGGAACAAGTACGAGGGAAATGATAAAACCTAGAATACAATGTTGTAATACTCCTTCCAAGATGGATGCCTAGAGCACTCTCTTAAGTGCTTATACTTCTCTTAAATGATAAGCTTAATATGTTTAGTACATGATAAATTTGCGAATAATACAAATATGAAAGGGAGTGAGTTAGATGGACAACCTGATGGAAACACAAAAATGCAATTCAACTTCTATGAAGGATGAGAATCACACAAATGAGTAATTGAACTCTGTTTAAAAAAGTTTTAATGTGTAAGATAAATGTTGATTTTTTGGAGTATAAACTAAGAAACAACACATTAGTGTTGCAAAAAAAGGTTATAAGAGGCTTGTATTGAAGTTGAAAATAACCTTATGTTATTCATTCATCAACTTACTATTTATGGTGATTACAAGCAACAAATTAACAAAATATACAACTAATAATTATCCTAAAATCTCAATAAAAACTACTTGATAACATGATTTTCTACCTAACAAATCTTAACTAAAACACTTGTTAACAAAACAATATGATTTTTTAGCTAAACAAATATACTTATTCTTTTACTAACTAAATTATTCTGATATCAAACATAATTTAATAAAATCTGGAGGAAAAGTTGGCATATTTCATCACACCTCCTTGCCACTTTTGCTGCAAATTTTGAATTGTCTTCTCAAATCTTTAAATATTATTTTGGACAAGACTTCTGTAAAAAGCTCTGCAACTAATGACTAGCCTTGCAATGAACTTCTTTTTTTGAATTTTTATACAAGTTAAACATTATTCTTGCAACAAAGCACTTTTTTATCTTCTCATGCCAAACTCCAAATTAGAGATAGCATTTTTTTTATGTTTCCAAATAACCTTCTCATAGGTTCCAAGAATATCATTCGACGATATTTGAACATGTATAGAAAATATGAAATTCTATATGTTTTTTCATAAATTTTGTCATCACCATCAAAATTTAGTAGCACTTTGCCTCAACTTTGGTTGTTGTGAAGGCCCCACGAACTTGTCTTCACTTCGGGATAGAGGATTATGCCAATTTCCAACTTGATAGTTAGCACTAGGGTTAGTGTTACCCCTCCTCTTGAGATGCATTTCCACTTTCACTGCTTTATCTAACATTTCGTTCATTTTCATGTAGTGTTGAGCTCAACTACCTCAACAATTTCGGACCTCATTCCATTTAAAAACCTTGATATTGTCGCTTCCAAGTATTCTTGCACATCGGCCCTCATCATGGACATCTCCATCTTTTTATAATTGTCTTTTATGGACATGTTCCCTGAGTGAGTGTTTGTAGCTGATGGTCTAAATCATAATGGTAATAATTAGGTATAAACTTTTTCCTCATCAACCGTTGCAACTCGTCCCCAGTTTCCACTGCATGTTCACAGTTTCTCCTCCTACTTGTGCGCAATTGATCCCACCAAATCATGAGATAATTAGTGAATTCAATAGCTGTAAGCTTCACCTTTTGCTCCTCCTATAGTTGTTGCATTCGAAAATCATCTCTATCTTCCTCTTCTATTCCAAATAAGCTTCAAGATCGGATTTTCTTTGGAAGGAAGGAATTTTCAACTTTATGCCCTTAATAGGTTCGTCACTCCTCCTGTTGTTGTGTTGGATAGCCCTAAGATTGCAATAAGAAATGATTGAATTTATCACAATGCACAAAACTAAGACGCGATGATCAAGAAAGACCTAGCGACTTCCTAAATCGAAAAGATATAATTTAGAAAATTACCAACTAACTTTGACACCAACTAATACAAGTCTCGACCCCCCTCCCAAGAAGAATCAAGAACACGATTCACAATTTTGAATCCAGAATTAGGTTCAATGTTTGGGATGGAAGTTTTTAATCAATTTTGGACCGCTCAAGAAAGATTAAAATGGATAGAATGACGCCACAACCAAGTGTGTTGCTTGATTGATAAGTTAAAAATCACCTTAGGACTATTATAAGATGCTCAAGGGTAGCTTTCACATGCCAAAAGAACTCTTTCTCACAAGAAAGAAAAATTGGAAATTTGGATAAAATATCTTCTCTTCTCTAAAGAAAACATTGCAAGTTAGACTTATTTATAACCTTACAAAACTCAAACCCTAATCTTATTTGGAAATAACGTAAGTTTCCTAATTCGACTAACAAAACACAACTTTCTAAATCGTAATAACACTAATATTTGTGTCAAGCATGCTAGAGATGCCTTTTAATAAGTTTACAAGACCCAAACGGATGCTAGAAATAGAAAATAATTTAAAACTCTGAAAAATCGCTAAAAATTAGGAAACTTGGTCCGAAATGACCGGTCAGGGACATTGCATCAGACATCACCTTAAAAGGAATGCACAGTAGATCCGCGAAGCTAGATCCGTGGACTAGAGATCGTGGATTTGGTCCGCATTTCTGGTTCACCATCTTTTTTCGCGCTTTTCTTCGACGATGAATTACGCCGATGCCTTCCAAACTTTAAAACAATATGATCTCTGGTTTGTTTCATCATTAACTTGAAGCAAATTAACACTTGAAGTGCATCTTTCATTTTTTTTTGCACGAGCTCTTATAATCGATCCCATTGAAACTCGAATTGCATCACCGTTTGAGTCATGTGACGTTTGAAAAGTTTGAATCGCATGCTCACATCATGTAGACTCAAAAATAGCAGCATTATAATCTTGATAAATATTAGGAATTAATTTGAAAACTCCTGACTTATCAATGACCTCCTCTGAAAATTTTCAAGATTTGAATTCTTGATTTCTTCATATTTCACTTCAAAATTGTCAAAATTTGACCAATTCAAAGTGAAACTTTTACTTTTCATTTTAATTGAGAATAATCTATTCTCAATCAAATCCTAAACCATTATTCTTGTGAAAATAGCATCAAAAAAATAATATGTGAGCGTTGGCCTTGGAGCGTTGTCTAACTGCAAGTTTGTGGTATTTAATCTGTGTATCTATAGTTCTTCAAGTACTGGTGAAACAAAATTTGTCTCCATTATATTCCATATATCATTGACTACCAAATAATTCCAAAATTTAATGGTTCAAATTTGGTAAGTTTGACCACTAAAAATTGAAGCATTTGATGAAAAGTTCATTCCTATCATGATCTTGAATTTATAAAGGATCCTTACCTAATACACTCATTCTAAAAAAAATGCAGGCCTTTAAAACATAAGCTTTTAATACCACTTTATTGATTTTTTGGGGTATAAACTAAAAAACAACATGTTAGTATTGTAAAAAAGCATATAAGAGACTTGTATTGAAGTTGAAAATAAGTTTATTTTATTCATTCATCAACTTTCTATTTATAATGATTATAAGCAACAAACTAACTAAATATCTAACTAATAATTATCCTAAAAATCTCAACAAAAACTATTTGATAACATGATTTTCTACCTAACAAATCTTAACTAAATATTTGTCAACAAACCAATATGATTTTTTGGTTAACAAATACACTTATTCTTTTACTAACTAAATTATTCTGATACCAAATATAATCTAGTAAATATGTAGGAAAAGGTGTCATATTTCAACAATGAAAAATCAGTTGTAGGTGTTCTATCAGATGAGAAGGAAGTCAAAATTAGGGAGATGGAGTTTAACTCTAAAAAGTATGGGATTCACATAAATGAGTAATTGAACTCTGTTGAAGAGAGCTTTAATGCGAGCTATGTATGTCAGGGTGGTTATCTAAATTTAACGTTTGGTGAAAATCATCACCTATTAAACCCAAAATCTATATGGCGATTATTAAGAAATAAATTAACAGTAAAATAGCGGAATCGTACCTGGATTCATATCGACAAACTGATATCTAAATCTCCAAAAATATTGAGGTGACCTTTTAGATCAACACGTATTTGCCAAACCCTGAGAGAGCCCTTTAGTATCTGTTTGGTATTTTTCTTGACGGTGGGATATCAAGGAAGAACTGTTTTTGTGGTACTAGAAAATACGACAAAATAGAATACGTGTGACCTGAGGACTATAATCCTCTTTATAGATAACAATCCTGTTACCCTTTGAATCCCTATTTCAACCCATCATAAAAATAGAAAATATCCTTAAGTCTCTACACATTAAAGACCCACACCCTATTAGATACATTAAGGTTAAACCATATTTGATCACTTTAATTGGACTTAACCTTATTTGACAGTTTATAACCCATAATTATTCACATATAAGTCCAACGTTGGATTAAGGATCCAACAATCTCCCATTTGGACTATATGTGTAATCTTATAATTATATTTCCCAATTAACCGTATGAGTTCAACTTTACTGTCATTACAAAAATGTATTTGTAGCCAATTCAGTCCATCAATCACACCAATATAGGATCAAAGCGATTTTTGTTACAATTTCGTAACTCGACCCATCAATGGTCACATATATCGACACAATTGAATGACATGAATCATGATGTGGATGTGTAGTATGAAAATTTTATATAATGTGATCAAAATATGTCTATTTCCAACTGGTCCACCTTAAATTTTTATGAAATCAAATCATATCAAAGTCAGAGTGTAAATTAAATCCAAACTTTATTTATGCATAAAATATTCTTAAATCATTAATAACCGAAAAAGTATCATAAGAGCATTTAAAATATCAAATTCCCACTAAAATTGTACATCATTTAACAATATGACACCCATACGAGTAGTATGCTCATGAAACATTTTGGATGATAATCTCTTAGTAAGCGGATCCACAACCATAGAGTTTGTCCCGATATGCTCTATTGATAACTGTCCACTCTATACTCTTTCTTTAACAGTTAGGAACTTGATATCTATATGTTTAAATTTTGTCGAGCTCCTGTTATTATTGGAATATAGGACTGCTAACTTATTGTCACAAAATAATTTGAGTGGTTTTTCAATACTATCCATTACACGTAATCCGGTGACGAAGTTCCGCAGCCAAATTCCATGGTTGGATGTTTCATAACAAGTTATGAATTTTGCAGGCATAGTAGAAGATGTTATGAGGGACTGTTTAACACTCTTCCATGATATGGCACATCCAGCCAACAAGTAGACATAGTCTGACGTTGATTTCATATTATCTTGGCATCCAATTTAATCGGAATCAGTATATACAATAATCTCTAACTCATCTGACTTCCGATACGTGAGCATGTAATCTTTTATTTTCTGTAAATATCATAAGACCCGTTTGGTTGCTTTCTAATGATCTAATCCAAGATTGGTTAAATATCTACCCAATATTCCAGTAATGTACGCAATATCCGGACGTGTACATATTTGAACATACATTAAACTCTCTACTACTGACGCATAAGGAATCTTTTGTATCTTTTTTTTCTGAAAAGCATTCTTAGAACACTGATCAAGACTAAATTTGTGTCCTTTAATCACAGGGATGTCACCTGATTTACAATTTTGTATGTCATACTTTTTAAGAACCTTTTCGATATAGTCCTTTTGTGATAGTTCTAAAATATTCAGAGAGCGATTCCGATGTATTTATATGCCTAACACAAAAGATGCATCACCAAAATCTTTCATCTCAAAATTTTTAGTTAGAAATTTCTTGATTTCATACAATAGACCCATATTGTTACTGGCAGCAAAATGTCATCAACGTACAATACCAGAAAAATATACTTGCTCCCATAAAACTTATAGTATATACAATCATCTACTAAATTCATCTCAAAACCAAATGAGATGATCATTTAATAAAACTTGAAATACCATTGTCGAGACGTTTGTTTGAACCTATAAATGAATTTTTAAGTTTGCAAACCATATTCTTTGGATCTCCTGATACAAAGTTTTCTGATTGCACCATATAAATCATTTCATCAATGTTACCATTGAGAAACGCTGTCTTTACATCCATTTGATATAACTCAGATCGAAATGCTCCACTAATGTCATGATAATTCTAAAAGAGTCCTTTGAAGATATCGGAGAAAAAGTTTTTTTATAGTCGATACCTTCCTTTTGTATAAATCCCTTGTCGACAAGACGAGCTTTGTATCTTTTCACATTTCTTTTCGAATTTCTTTTGATTTTAAATATCCATTTACAATCAATGGATTTCACTCCTTCTGGCAATGGGACAAGATCCCAAATATCATTGTCCTTCATGGATTTAATCTTCTCATTCATGACATCGATTCACTTTTGAGAATTTGAACTTTTCATAGTTTGACGGAAGTTGATTGGATCATCTTCCATCAATCATCAATTCAGAGTCATTCTCATGTTCTTGGAGAAAAACAATGTAATCATCTGGCATTGCACTTCTTCTTTCTCTAGTGGATCTTCTTAATGGCACTGGTTCTTGGAGAGAAAGAGTTTGTTCTTCTATAACAGTTTGTTCTTCGACATTGTCTCGATTTGTCATGTCATAATCAAATTCGAGAATAGGATATTGAACAAGATCAATGACACCTGTGGGAATATTAATATATTTCTTTTTAAAGACAATGTCCCTTACTGTATTTTCTCCTCCAAACTCAACATCCTCAAAGAACCGGCCATTTCCTGTCTCAAAAATCGATTTAGTCGTGGGATCATAAAACTTATAACCCCTAGATCTTTCAGAATATCCAATAAAATAACAACTAACTGTTTTTGAGTCCAGTTTCTTTTCATTTGGCCTGTAAGGCTTGCCTCAACTGAACACCCCCAAACATGCAAATGCTTTAAACTGGATTTTTTCTTGTTCTAAACTCATAAGGGATTTTGATAGTTGTTTTAGTTGGAAATCTGTTAAGGATTTATGCTGCAGTCTTAATTACTTCTCCCCAGAGTGACTCTGGTAAGGTAGAATGACATATCATACTCCTTACCATGTCTTTAAATGTTCTATTTCATCTTTCAGCTACACCATTCATAGTGGGTGACCCCGGTATAGTGTATTGTGGGACGATACCGCATTTCTCTAGGTATTTAGCAAATGGTCCTGAACGTTGTTCACCTAAACCGTCATATCTGCCATAGTACTCACCACCATGGTCAGATCTAACGCTTTTAATTCTTTTGTTGAGTTGATTCTCAACATCAGCATTAAAATTTTTGAATACGTCCAGTGACTGTGACTTTTCTGAAATAAGATATATGTAACCATATCTTGAAAAATCGTTTATGAACGTTATAAAATATTGTTGACCATTCCAAACAGATGTAGGAAATGATCCACAGATATCTGTATGTATAAGTTCTAAGATGTCTGAGGACCTATTGGATTCAAATCTTCTTTTAGTGGTTTGTTTCCCCTTTATACAGTTAATACAATCATCAAAATCTATGAAATTTAAGGGGTTGAGAATTTCATTTGACACAAATCTTTCCATTCTCCGTTTGGAGATATGTCCCAATCTCTTATGCTATAATGCAGCTGAATTCTCATTGGTTAGTTTTCTCTTTACTCCTCTAGTACTCAACTGCAGAGATTCATTAAATGAGACAATCATATCAATTAAATATAGATTATCATAGTGCATTAAAGAACCAGAACCAACCAATTTGAATCATGAAACAATTCAAATTTTTCATTTTCAAATGAACAAAAATACCCAAATTTGTCCAAAACAGAAATGGAGATTAAATTCCGTCGAAAATATGGTACAACAAATGTTTCATTAAGATCCAAATAAAATCCGATTTTTAACAATAATCTAAAAACTCCAATTGTTTCAACTTGAACTATTTTGCCATCGCCCACGTAGATATATCTTTCATTAACATTAGATTTTCGGCAATTCAAGCAACCTTGCATAGACATACTGATGTGAGTTGTTGCACCAGAATCTAACCACCATGTGTGTCTAGGTACCAAAGTTAAATTAACCTCAAAACAAACCAAATTAAGAAACATACATTTCTTAGCACGCCAAACGTGATAGTTAGTGTAATGCTTCTTTTTATGCCCTTCAGTTCCACAGAAGAAACAACTAATTTTTCCCTAATCATCTAATTTCTTTTGTTGTTTCTTTTGTGACGCTGTACTTGCAGCTCCTTTTTCTTTCTTTCTCTTAAGTACCTTACTTTTATTATTAGTAGTTGAAATCAGATGGGCACTTTCTATCTGATCTTATTTCAATTTTTTTTCTTCCTCTACACAATGTGAAATGAGTTCATTTAGAGACTAAGTCTCTTTTTGACAGTTGTAACTCACCTTAAACTGACTAAACTGTATAGGAAGATATATTAAAATCAAATGCACTAGTAACTTTTCGGAGAGTTTCAATTTAAGTGCATTCAATTTTGAGGCAAGATGAGACATCTCCATAATATACTATCTGATATTACCTTTACCACTATATTTCATCGAAACTAAGCGTGTCAAGAGCGTACTAACTTCAGGCTTTTCGTTCTTGACAAACCTTTTTTTCAATGTCCTGAAGGAACTCTTTAGCGGTTACCCTCGTTTCTGATATTGTTCCCCTGAATGCTTCTGAAACGACTTTTTTAATGATCATCAGACATAAGCGATTCGATCTCTCCTACCTTTCATTATTTCTCTTTTCATCAGAGGTACTCTGATCTGTAAGAGGTGGAGGAGAATCATCCCTTAACGCAAGGTCAAGATCCATTACTCTAAGTACTATCAAGAGATTTTCTTTTCAGGACTTGAAATTTGTGCCATTCAGCATAGGAATATTATTGATGTTGGTAGTAATATTCGTAAGATCATTTGCAACTGAACAGAAAACATTAAATAATTAAAACAAACTCACATAAACCAAAACAATAATAAATTTAAATAAAGGTAATCCCATCTCAAGATACTGATGTTCCATTAATATTTTTATCTTTGGACAAAAATATTAACTTCTAAGTGATATCTTGGTGCAATAATAAATACTGATAATAATAATATGTCAAAAAATAAATTTTCCTTTGGGTCAATTTATAAATCACATGTAAAATTCAAATAATTATCACGTATTTATTACCACAAATGTACATGTAATTTTATTAAATATTGACCTTCCTTTGGGTCGATCAATATTCACAAAATTACAGGTACCCAACTAATTATATTTTAAAATAAATTAATTTTCATAATAGAGATCACTTTGGTGGCATATTATTTCAATTAATTTATTCCAAAAAATATATATAATCATACCAATATTCAAATTTAAAATTATACAAATTAAACAAAAATTTTGATCAAAGTCAACTTTGGTCAACTCTGGTCAAAACGTGGTTAAACCTGGTCAATCCAGTCAAATCTGGTCAAACCAGTCAATTGTGTGACGCCCCCACTTCTTCCTAAGGCGAGCCAAAGGGTATCCGCGGGACGCCTGCCCAACTCTCGCCAGGACTCAAGGCAAAACAATTCAAGTTTAACTATAAATATCCAACATTACAAGCCTAATTAAGAAAGTCGCTTCCATAACCAATATACAATGGTACACCATGAGTACAAAATGCATCAATCATCCACTTCTTACATTCGATTCTCAAAAGTTACATCAAATCTCCATTTATACAATAATCCAAGGTCTACCCAAGTACATTGGAAAACTCTAAAACAAAAGTACATCCAAAAGAGGGTTTTCCTCAAGTTCGCCCCGATCCATCCCTGTTAAGGAAAATAAATCTAAAGGGTGAGCAAAACGCTCGTGAGGCCAAGAAACACACATGCAAGCACACGGTCCAAGTAACAAGCCCAAATAATGAATAAAGCAGTAATATGCGAGAAATTAGTAATTCGAGCAAGAATGTGTAACAGAAATAATTCAAGGATATAGGAGCTCTCGAGAGCTATTTTCCACTTGCGCGATCCAGAACCTCCACGAATTGACACTCCGTCAATCGGGTAGGCTTAATCCGTAGAACTTCACTTATCATGTCCTCTTTCACCTTACATACCCCTGTATCGGGCTCGCCTGTCGTTTGTGTTGGGCGATACTATTTCGAGTATGCCAAGCAAGATCTCTTATTAGGTCAAGCTTTTGTTTTTCTCATGGTTCGCCAAGGAGACCGACCAAGCCCATGCCGGCTCGAGTCCAAGGTTAGCCAGTGAGAGTTGGGCGTCCCCTAAGCATGTTTGAGTGTAGAGGAGATTCACTCCAATGACGTATGCAGCCATAACATACAATTTCATATCAAGCAAGCATTCAGCATATTCAAGCATTTGACAATTTCAAGCATTTTAAGCATGAGTCATTAATTGCAAAAGAGGACGAGTGCGATAAAGTATACACTCGGCTCCATTTTTAAAATCTCAATTCATGAATAACGAGTGAGCATGTATCGAATGCACATAGTTTCAACTATTCATGCACTTGACACTCACTAAGTTTCTCAAGTAGAAATGTCATTAGAGTTTCAAGCGTTCACCGTTGGATTCTCTTGAAGGTCCTCGTGGGTGCCTGAGCAATTAAATAGTAATCCATCATTTATCCCTAATTATCGAAGAAGATCGTACACTTGTACAATCTAAGAAAATTCTCATGAAAATGGGCCCGATTTATACGTAAATCAAGGCTCAAAGGCATGGTTTCAAAGCATAAGAGAAATCAGGATTTCACCTTTGAAATCGGGTGTAAAACGTTCAAGTGTTATCGAGGAGGAAAGGAGAATTTGAAAACTTCATTTCCTTAAGTTTCAAAATTTTCAGATTTAAGGGGTATTCTCGCAAAAATCATAACTCACTCTTCGTAGGTTCAAAATTGGAAAACTTGATACCGTTGGAAACTCCTTCCAAAGCACTAAAAGTTCCTAGAAGACACTTTTCTATGATTCCTAATGGAAGATATTCAAAAATTAGCTCAATGTTGCTGTTCCAAGCTCACAAGGCAGTTTTGAAGTTGGTTTCTCGCAAACTTTGAAAATTCGGAAAAAATCATAGAATTTGATCTAGCCTCTGGAATTTGGAACTCAATTAGAATTGCAAACAAGGTTTAAAATCCAACAAACAGAACAAGAAACGTATTTTTGAGCACCAAGATATAGTAGCTCAAAGTTGGTGCAAAAAAGTAGCTCACTGGGCAGATTTCCAGATTTAAAGCTGGAACTTTGCGACTCTAGTTGGGCATCGAAACGGACTCGGAATGACACCAAATTTTGCAGTATTATCCTACCATATGAGGGCTATCCCTCTATCAAATTTTATGGAAAAATTCATTTGGAAAGCTAGTGAACAAAGTCGATAAAGTTTGCAAAATTTCTAAGGCGATCTGCCTTAGGCTTCAGTTTTTCTCTTTTCCAAACATTCGCCCAATGAAATTTGTCAAACATGATTCATTTATGAAGACAAGGTCTAAGAAACATCCAAGGTGCAATTTGGTAGGTGATTAACACCAAGAAATTCGAATTAACAAGTCCCAATCAAAGCTAAGGCATCAACTAGCCAAAAGAGGGTTTTCAACTTTTGAGTCAGTTTCAAACTTCGGCCACAACTCACTCAATTCAACTCGGAATTGAGTGTGGTTGGTGGTGTTGAAAACTAGATTCATAAGGTTACAATTTTTCTTAGAAGAAATGGTTTTCAAAATCTGTTTACAACTAGCTCATTTAAGAGCATCAAGTCGCTGCTTAAAACAGGGCTCTCTGTGAAAACGTAAAACAGGACAGTCAGGTTCAGATGGTTGGTACAGATTACTCAAGTGGAATCAGAACATGCATTTTATACCGCTTGAAAGCTGAGAATGTCTAATTTCCAGTGCCGCAAACGGCACTCGATTTCGACATCGGAGCAAAACGATATGGCCGAAACAAGAACACTGCCAAGGTATTGACGTGAAAATTTTCCAGGTTTGCTAGCTTACGAAAATTCAACATTTGGCCAACCAATTCATGGAATTTTTCGATGAAACTTTCTACACATCTCATACAACATATAAACATCATAACTAAGCCATTAGATCTAAAAAAATTTGCCCTAAAGGCCACGGACAATACAAGGGCAGAAACGGAAAAATTTCCTCCCTTCACTCCCTTCGAACTTTCCTTCGTAAATTCACTTAGTTCTACTAATTTAACCACAAATCCATCGTTAACAACATAAAAACTCAACAAATCAGTCCAAAAAGTCAAAGTGGGAATTCATAGAGCCCACACAACAAATTTCACCATAATCCAAGCTATCCACATGATCAAACGAGTATATACGTGTAATACTACTTCCATGAGTCAAGATTTTCAAGGTGGATCGTTGGTTACCTTAAGTGATGGTTCAAGTAGAATTTTCGGCCCTCTTGAAGCTCAAAAAATCGGTGGAAAATGAGCTCCTTTCTTAGCTTAATGTGACCCCCAAGTGATAAGCGAGGTACGGTTAAATTTTGGAGTGAATTGGAGAGGATTTGGATGAAGAAATGAAGTGAAAATTGGTTGAATTTTTGGAGTTGTTTTTCTCCTTGGTGGCCGGCTGTTCTTGAGCAAGAAAGAAAGTGGCGTGGCTGATGAAGAAGCTTCCTTGTGAAGCTTATAAGTTTGTGGACAAGAATTGCTCTAAAAAGTCAACTAAGAATGGTGTGCGTACGCGCGCGTTTCGTGCTCGATTCCTTTCGAGTTCGTTTCACTTGTGCACTAAACCTCTAATGCACTTATATTCATACTAATATTATTCACTCTTAATAGTCTAGAAATAAGGGTCTAAAGTCCCTCAATTAATCACGCGCGCGAAAACGTGTATTTCCGACTTGTGCGCGATAAAGCGAAATCTCTAAGAAATTCTTATAACGATAGTATAACTATCACTTGAATATTTAAACCTAAAAATAACCATTTTAGGACTAATGTACAAGTCTCCAATTTTCCAAATTTATTGCATCCTCGAATCGATTATAATATCCAAACGCGCATTCACCATTCACACTTATCGAACTTCCAAAAATTAAATTTTGAAACGAATCACTTTAAAAATATAAGCAAGTCATAATTCAATGTAATTAGGGTTAAAAAGGCTAGAAAATAATATTCGGAGTATTTGGTCAAATAATAATTACATAAGCTAGAATTAGGAGTTTAAAATAAGTAAATTTGCGAGTCCTCACATGAGTCTAGTATTACTTTCTCAATTCTCCAATAAATTTGCCTCAGCGTGTCTTTTGGAAAGCTATCGACGCACGAGCGGTATGTACTTAATTAGAACTCATTCACCTTTAATTGCTCAATTAACTTTTCTTAATCTACTATTGATCATTCTTAATTTTCCCCAAGATAATTACACTCTCGAATAGAATATCACCTCGAAACACATGTACTTATTATTTCTCACTTAAACAAATCTCCGAAAATTAAATTTGCTAACGGTACGTTTTAAAAACATAAGGAAGACATTGTTCCATATGAATGGACTTAAAATAGTTGAAATAAATTATTTGGAGAAAACAGGTGAATAAATATTTAAATAAATCAATAATATTCGATAAAAAAATAAGAAATTTTTCGAGTCCTCACAAATTGGATCAAGACTTTTTGGACCAAAAGTCCATATCCATAATTTGACCCAAATTCATCATTTAAGTCCTAAATTTCCTTGAAGTTCATAAATGTTTTATAAAACTTTATATTTAGTGGGCCTAATATATGGACTTTATAGGCTTAAATGTCTTATTAACTTTATTAGGGTTTACTTAAATTAAAGAAACCCTAATTTTCTTAACATAAAAATATATGTATATCCTCTTATACACCGAAACAAGTCAAAAGGAAATATAAATTACGGTTAAATCAATACAAGAAAACTTGATCCATGTTTTAAGACATAAATCACCATGTCAATAATTTACTTGAGAAACTCTCGGCCATTTAAGGTTGAGCACATGAAACAATTACTGGATTGCATCATACTTTGTCAATTTAATCATTAACAGTGGAGAAAAGGACGAACCACTTCCCGAAACCAGAAATCAAGTAGCTTGTGGGTCCCACGTAAATCATCACTTGATTCACCAATTAGTGAACATAGATTGAAAACCGTATCAAGACTTATGTAAACAAAAGCATTGAGTTGTTTTGACCGAAGACAAAAAGCATCATAGTTCTGACCACGAATCCCTTTTTTTTATATATATATATGAATCAGAGGCCGAAGACAAAAAGCATCATAGTTCCGAATTCATGTAGTGTGGCAGAAGCAACCAAAATCATACACATATATGATCAAAATAGTGAATCAACAAGACTTGAACACATAACAATCATATATTTAATAGCATCAGAGTCCGCAGTTAGTAGCCATGAAAATAGAACCAATAGTAATAAAACTATGAATTACTAAAACAAAATTATTTCCTAATAATCAACCATATGGGCTCTGATACCACTTGTCAGGGTGGTTATCTAAATTTAACCTTTGGTGAAAACCATCACCTATTAAACCCAAAATCTATATGGTGATTATTAAGAAATAAATTAACAGTAAAATAGCGGAAGCGTACCTGGATTAATATCGACAAACCGATATCTGAATCTCCAAAGATATTGGGGTGGCCTTCCAGATCAACACGTATTTGCCAAATCTTGAGAGAGCCCTTTAGTATCTCTCTGATATCTTTCCTGACGATGGGATATCAGGGAAGCGCTGTTTTTGTGGTACTAGAAAATACAAAATAGAATACGTGTGACCTGGGGACCATAACCCTATTTATAGATAACAATCCTGTTACCTTTTGGATCCCTATTTCAGCCCATCATAAATATAGGAAATACCCTTAAGTCTCTACACATTAAAGGCCCACACCCTATTAGATACATTAAACCCAAACCATATTTGATCACTTTAATCGGACTTAATCTTATTTGACAGTTTGCAATCCATAATTATTCACATATAAGTCCAACCTTGGATTAATGATCCAACAATGCAGAAAAACACTTGTGTAACCGATCGGGAGTGTAACTATAGCAAATGAAGAATCATTTGCACTCAATTATAAGTATAATTGCAGTTCTTTTGAGTTTCCTTGCAATAATGGAGGCTGTTGATATTGAGAATGTTGGTTTATATGTTTGTCAACTATTTGTTGTTACTGCAATTTGGAAAGGTATACTCACTCTATTTCTCAATTTCTGCATTTGTGGTGTTGAGATAGTAAATTAGATCTAGATTTTTTCTTATAAATTTTTGTATGAATCTAAAAGTTTCATTAAGAAATACATAATGCTTATTAATATTCATAGAAAACTTTTTTATATCTCCTAATTGCATCTTCAAAATGTCATTTTGATTTTTGTAGCCGGCTGAACTATGGATAAAAGTGATCTACATAATAGAATTTTGTAGTGAAGGTAAGGTCTCAATCTTCACTTCACAAGTGGTACATATCAATTATTTATTGTTAATTATGTCCTAATTATTCTTTATTGAATGTTAAGAGTGTTTTTGAAGGTGTATCTACATATTGTGCTTTATTGAGTTTAATGCTTCATTTAGCCCATTTTACAAAACAATTGATTTGACGATTTATTTTGTGATCATTCTTTTGAACTTACTTTTGTTGGTTGGAACTGTATTGTTGTTGGTTAGAACTGATCTAAATTGTTAGACGCTTATCTATTTGGCATTGTTATAATAGCAGGTGCAAATTTTACCTTATTTGCACCGAAATTTAAAATGGATAGATGTAATAATAAACTCAATGCTAAAAAAAATTTCGCAATGAACGATCAAAAAAGAGATATGCTTCATTATCTATTGAACAAAAAGAAAAAATCTGTGAAAAACAGCATCAAGGTTATAAGAGATGTAAAACAACCAACAAAAATGTTGGATCTCCTTTTAAAATCGTGATGAAGAAGAATGGTGAGTATATCTCATAGCACGGTTTTAGTTTATAGGGTCAATTCAGATTTATAAAGTAACAGAATCATACAGTAGCACTTTGGTCTTCTATGTGTTAGATTCTGGGGATTAAGTCTAAAAGGCGCAACACAACAATCCATTGCAAGAAGCACTCAGCAGAAGTACAGCTATCATGACAATCAGGTTTAGTGATGAAATGTTACTTTTTTAGTTGTAGAATCTCTTTATACCCAAGTCTTTTCCAATTCAATTTAGCTAAATTTAATATGTCTTATGCTCCATTTGTTATGATTGTTTATAATAGTATAACGTGCTTATTGTAAATATTATAAATTTTTTGTGGTTGTTTATGATAGTGTCCATAATTCTTTTCTTGCAATTATACTTCTTTACAAATTGCTTGAGTTCACCAACAAAATTAAACTCCCACATACTACAACTGATACACTTATACTTCTAACCATAAAGATCTATAATTTTGTATACAAAAATCAATGTATATGTTAAAATTCCCGCACAGGGCGTGGGAATTGTCCCGTAGTAGTAATAGATATGAAACACTTTGCCTTCCTAAACTGAGGGGGTAGTCACCTTTTGCCCCCCTTCAACTTAAACATATACACTTTATCCCCCATAAAGAGTAGTTAAACATTATTCAGTCGACCTCTGCTTGGTTTTGCCCTGTTATTTCTACTTTATTTTCTCTCCTTCATTTTTCCTCTGTTATGGAACCCATAAACACCCTTCTCGACTCTTGCTAATCAATGGGTTTCGTTTCTTTTTTTGCTTGAAAAATCAACTTCAAACTAGACTTCCACAAAATATCTAGAATAAGTGATCATTTTGCTGAAAACATTATTTTTCTCCGAAAGGTCCTTTCGTGGAGGCTTACGAGTTGGATATTCTAATAAAATCTAGTAATACTTCTTAGATTAAAATTTCATTTATTATGCATGAAGAAAGTGAATATGAATGGTAGGTTGGAGAAGAGATGCTTGTATTACGGAATTAATTCAATCCTTGCTAGCTAAATGTATGCCACAAATTGGAGTTAAGGATAATTTTTATAGGAAGTTAGACTTTATAGAAGTCTTTATTATTAGTTCAATTCTAATGTACTTCGAGGAGTCATGATGACAATTAGTTTGGTTCTAGCACCATATTCCTCAACATGCATTTATTCCTTTGGTTGTTATGTACTAAGACTTGTAACTAAAATAAAATGTATAAATGGGGAACTGGCCATGATCCTTGGCATCCATTGTGATTATTGTAGTTATATTTGAGCTCTAAATTAATGATATTGTTTACTATATACAGGGGTTTATGATTAGGAGGAGGAGCCAGTATGGCTTTTCCAACATTTGCAAAAGAAGAATTTCACTAACCATGTTCGAAATTTGTCTTTAGGAGAGAGTGAAATTTGGGAATCTTTTGAGAAAAGATCATGGGGGGATTTGATTTATAGCATCATGGAGATAGTTATGGAGGAGAATTCCAAGAACTAGAAAAAATTGAAAGAGGTGCAACTTTTTGATTCGTATTTTTCCCTAAGCGTAACTCTTATACTGAGTTGGTGATATTGTTTAATAGTTCTTTATAATTTTTTTTGGATTAATTACAAAAGACCTCCTCATAGTAATCCAAATGTTCACGTTAACACCCTATACTTTTGAAACCTACATAAAACTCCCTTGTGCTTTTGGTTAAAATGAACAGTCAAATTTTTTGTTATGGTTAAGAGTAATAAAGGGTAAATTGGTCATTTGATTATAAGGAATTTCATATTATGTAAAATGAAAAAAAATAAAATCCTTATCTCTTCTTTCCATCCAAACGTCCTCTCATTATATCTCTTTTTTTAAAAATTTTTTGTTAAAACAACATATTTGGATAGTAAATTATTTAGAATATTTTTTTAAAAAAATATTATAGTACATTTTGATGTGATATAAGTGAGATAAAAAAGATGGTTGAAAATAGATAAATTTTTGCTCATAACCCACTGACCAAATAAACCTATTACTGTATCTCCATCTCAACACCTAACCTTCCTTAATATAGTGAAAAGACTCATCAATACATAAAAAATATGAATTTAGGAAGTTGTACATGGATATTTATCTCTGAACATCAACTTTTTAAGGGTAAAACATAGAAAATCCCCTTGTGGCTTGAGATTCAGTCACAAGCATTCTCATTATTTGAAAACCCCCATATTACTCGCTTGTACTCTGGACTAATCTAGAAAATAGACAAAAATAATCTAAATTAACAAAGAGTGAACTGCACACATTTGGTAAGCGGGTGTGAATTATAATATAGGATGGTAATTTGATAATTTCACATATTTTTCTTTTCTTGTTTCTTTGTTTTGCTTTATCTTCTTTTCTTTTCTGTTATGAATAAATTTCATGAATATGGATGTCCATTAAGATGGATACATGTATTCTCCCTAGATACATTTGGTACATTAATCAATTCTTGCAATTACTACATACATATTCTTAAAGTTGTAGATCCATGAATTATCATAAAAAAAGTTCATGTATGATTATTAATTAAAATTCATGTATTTCCTATCTTGATCTCGCTATAAATAGGGGTGATCCCTACTTGATTTATAATCCTGAAGTTTTGGAACAACTAGTAAATGAAAGTATAAAATTCTCTCTACTTCTTGTCTATTTTCTTCCTCTCAATTTCTTCACACACTTTGTTACTTTATTAATATATAGTTCAATTTACAACAACTACAAACCAGCACCAACTTAGCTATATTAGCAATAGTTTTACAATACTTTATCAACATAGGACTCTACTCCTGAGCCAAGGTAAAATACAAGATTCAACCACTGGAGCGATCAATGCGAGTTCAAACTTTGGGTCGACTTTTGGCACGTGTTGATATCCTTGGTTAAATATTTTGAAATAACAGTTTTCCTCTTTAATCTATTATATCTTTATGGCTATTCTTATGAAACAAGAATTTGTACCTCTTGATATTTCTGGAAAGAATTATTTGTCATGGACATTAGATGTAAAAATTCACCTTTAGACAATGGGTCTTGAAAATACTATTATTAAAAAAAACGAATCTTCAAATTAAAATCGTGCCAAAGCCATGATATTACTTCATCATTATCTTGATGAAGGATTAAAGGTGGAATATCTTACCATCAGTGATCTACTTGAACTTTAGAATAATCTGAAAGAAAGATTCGACCACCTGAAGATGATCGTTCTCGCAAAGGTCCGATATGATTGACTTCACTTACGACTACAAGATTTTAAATCTATTAGTGAATATAATTCAGCCACGTTTAGAATTACTTTTCTGTTAAAATTATGTGGCAAAAATGTGACTGATGAAAATATGTTAGAAAAAATATTTTCTACTTTTCATGTCTCGAATATGCTTCTACAGCAGCAATATCGAGAAAAGAGATTTAAGAAGTATTCTGAACTTATTGCATGTTTCCTTTTGGTTGAACGAAGTAATTAATTATTACTAAAAAATCGTGAGCCCCGACCAACTGATGTTAGTCCATTCCCTGAAACGAATGCGACTCAATTTCAAAATTCTGGTCGTGGTCGTGAATGTGGTCATGGTAGAAGTCGAGGCCATGGCCATGATCGTGGACGCAGTCTTGATAGATACATGCCTCATAATGATTAAAATCGTAACATGAAATTAAATGTCTCCTAGAAGTGGGATGATAATGACAAGACAATTGGACAAAAGAAAAATTATGAAAAAAAATACTACCGGTGTAGCATAGAAGGTCATTAGTCCCATACCTGTTGTACGACTGATCATCTTGTTGACCTCTATCAAGTATCATTGAAAAAAAAAGACAAAAAAATCGAGACAAATTTCATTGACCAAAAGAATGATTATAATGATGATAATGATGTTGATACGACACACCTTGATGTAACTAATTTCTTGGAACATCCTGAAGATGCCAAATGATTATGTGACAAATATCCTATGTTTGTTTAGATATTTATGATATTTTGTAACTTTTATATAATTTACTTTTTATTCAATATTTATTGTCATATCTTTTATTAATAATTACTTGTAATTTCTTTTGTCTTTTCTTCCTGAAGAAGAAATAGATGCCCAATACTTGAGATTCATTAATGGTGATGATAACATTTGTCTCATCGTGCTACTACACACACTATATTTAAAAATAAAGAGTATTTTTTTATTTGAAAATGGGAGAGACTAATGGCAATACAATATGTGATAGTGCAAAATTGATTGAAGACTCTAAAAGAGCCACTATATTTTGATAGGGTGCATTTTAGTGGGTTATTTCGTACATCTTTCATAATTGTTTGGACTAAATATTGCACTATTTAGGTTTTGTGTTTGGTGTTAATTGTAGAAATTGGTGGAAGAAAGGTGCTAAAAATCAATATTTCATAAGACTTGCTGACAGTTAGGCATGGGCACGCTGAAGTCACGTCCCCAGGACGGGTTTGTCGGGATTTCACACGCACGGGGGCAGTTTCCAAAGAATTATGGACTCCAAGTCCGAGGCTCTGCTGGAATAGTTACTGCCTTTTTCTATTGGGTAGTTGAGTGCTATTAGGATTCATTTTTTCTTGTTAGGATTTGGTGAGATTAGGAAAGTTGAGAAAAACAAGGACTCTAGACTATTACCAAGTCTGGAGCGTGAGTTTCTTCCTGGTAGGCCTGGCCGCACAAAAGAAGACATTCATTCATCTTTGTGTGGCTAGAAATGCAGAGGAGAGCAATTGTACTTTTGGATCTTTGACTTTTCTTGCCTTTTGGCAAAAATTGGGAAGAAAACAACGAAACAGCAATAGTCTTCTTCTTGTCTTTTACTTTTCCTCTGTGACCGAATTTTTGGAAACAAGAATTGATAGCTTTTCCCAATTCTTTTCGCATGGCCTATTCTCCAATTATGGAGAACTAATTTCATACTTCTAGTCAAGGAGACAACTGAAGATTTGGTTTAACAATAACTGTGAAATCTAAATTATTTTAATCGCTTCTTTCGTTTATTGGTATTTGTATGTTTTCTGCTTTTAATGGTTATACCTACTGTGTATGATTGGATAGTTGTGTAATATTTAATTATTCACGTAGTCTATTTGCTAATTGGGGGTAGTTGAATCTGTAATTGTTCGATTACTTTCGTCCCGGTAGCAACTGGCATAATTGGGTTTATGTCAGGGAAACGTATAATCTAATTTAAATAAACTCTCGTAGCGTGTTTATTGATTAGAGTAGGGTTTATCTAGTTTTTAATGCAATTCAGGAATTAAATCCTATGATCGTACCTAGGGTTATTCCTAAATTAGGGAAATAGTCAATGGTCGTACCTTGGCTATCGAAACGGTAAGGAGAGACTGACTGTCAGATTGTATCGGCAGTCAAAAATCTACTTATTAATGAATGTTAGGATTATATTTGAATCAATGATCAGTTGCATGAACCATTTCTGAAATGTATCTTTGGCTAGAAATTTCTCAATGATTTCTCTCAATTAATTATTTTTCACAGTTAATTTATTTAGTTAACAATTTATTAACATTTAATTCTCAAACCCTCCCCCCCCCGTTTGTCTTGACTTAAAAAGAAACGAACTTTTCCCCAGTTCTTGAGGAGACGACCTTACTTGCCACTGTCTATCAGTTAGTAAATTTTGTCAGTTAATTAATTCTGGTATATCGGATTAAGCAAACTCTTCGAAATCAGAGTGAATCAAGTAACCCATTGCATATCTAGAGTCCCTGCTCCAGTACCTGGGATTGATTGTTGATTGCTTTTGGTGGTAATTAGGTTTTTATTATTGCACAGGTTCGGCACCTGTCATATTTCTCCCTAGATGAACTAAATTTATTAGAAATAATGCACTCTTTCCCAAATCTCGAAAAAATTTATTGAATTTTAAAGATATCTGCAGAAATGTATATCATACGAGACAATGAATGAGACAAATGGTGAATTTTTATTAATTACAAGTACTATTTCTGAAAAAAAATGTGTATTAGAAAGGTTGCCTTTACTCTCTTTTGACTTATACATCATCTAGTAGATAGGATGATAAGTGTAGTCCAAATACATCATCTAGTAGATCAGAAGTCTACTAATACCAATGATTTTAAAATTTTGGCATGATCACCTCAGATATCTTGAATTTATAATGATGAGGTGAATCATTGAAAACATACATTGCTATGCATTAAAAAATCAAAAGATATTAAAATCAAATGAATTTTCATGTGTTGCTTGCATGTAAGGAAAGTTAATTATTAGACCTTCATCACGTAAAGTAGAAACTGAATCACCAGTATTTCTAGAAAAAATTCATAGTGATATATATGGGCTTGTAGATCTATAATGTGGACCATTTAGATATTTTATGGTGTTAATTGATGCATCAACGATATGGTCCCATGTATATTTATTATCTTCTCGCAATCTGGCGTTTGTGAGATTGCTTGTACAAATTATTAAATTACAAGCACAATTTCTAGATTATCCAATTAAAAGAATTCATCTAGATAATGTTTGGTGAGTATTCATCCCATGCTTTTGATATTATTGTTTATCTATTGGAATCACAATTGAACATCCTGTAGCATATGTTTACACACAAAATTGTATAATCGAATCATTCATTAAAAGGCTACAGTTAATTACTAGATTATTATTAATGAGATCTAAACTTTTCTTATTTGATTGGGGACATGTCATATTATATGTAACAACACTAGTGAGAATTAGGCTGACAATTTATCATACTTATTCTTCATCTATAATTAGTATTTAAGCATGAGGCCAATGTTTCCCATTTAAGAATATTTGGTTATACGATTTATGTTTTAATTGCACTGTCACAACAGACTAAATTGAGTCCCCAAAAAAAATTAAAGATATATATCGGGTATGAATCACCTTCAATAATTAAGTATATTGAGCCATTGACAGGTAATTTATTTACTGCAAGATTTGCAAATTTTTATTTTAATGAATCATATTTTCTGATATTAGGTGGAGGAAAAGATCAACCATAAAAGAAAATCACTTGAAAAATTTCAATGAATTTCCTTGATTCTCGTACAAAAGAATATGAACTGAAAGTTCAAAGAATTATACATTTGCAAAAAATTACAAATCAATTATCGGATGTATTTAGTAACTCTAGAAAAATTACTAAATCACATATCCCTACTGAAAATGTTCCGATGAAAATTAATGTCCCTGAAGGACAAATTACAAATACTAATGAATCTAAACCACGACTAAAACTTAGGAGACCTCTTGGGCTCAATAACCACTCAAGGACTCCAAAATACTGTTAGTGATAAAATTCTACTTCCTGAAGAGATTGCTCTTGAAAAGAATGAAATTATAGAAACTTCCATCAATTTTGTCAATACCTGAAAAATTGAAACTAAAGAGAAATAATTGTTGATGACATATTTGCATATAATATAACACTTGATGTTATGAAAGAAGATAGGAATCATGAACCCAAATTGGTTAATGAATGTCAATGAACAAATGATTGGTTAAAGTGGAAAAATGCAATCCAATTTGAATTAAATTCACTGGCTAAAAGAAAAGTTTTTGGATCTGTAGTCCAAACACCTGAAGGTGTAAGGTCAGTGGGATATGAATGGGTATTTGTAAGAAAAATAAATGAGAAAAATAAAATTGTGAGATACAAAGTAAGACTTGTAATCCAAGATTTTCACAAAGATCTGAATTTGATTATGATAAGACGTATTCATATGGAGTGGATGCGATTACATTTAGATATCTTGTGAGTTTAATAGTGCATGAAAAACTTGAAATGTGTCTAATAGATGTAGTCACTGTTTATTATATAGAAATCTTGATAGTAATATCTATATGAGAATCTTTGAAGGATTCAACATGTCTGAAGCATGTGAATCAAATCCAAGAGATAATTACTCCATTAAATTGCAAAGGTCTTTGTATGGGTTCAAACAATCTGGATGTATGTGATATAATCATCTAAGTGAATGCTTGATTAAAGAAGGTTATTCTATGACCCCATATGTCCATGTATTTTTATAAAGAAAAATGGATCAAATTTTGTAATCACGCAGTATATGTTGATGATATTAATTTGATTGGAACTGCTGAAGAGTTCTAAAATGCTATTTGAAGAAATAATTTGAGATCAAAGATTTTGGAAAGACCAAAATTTACCTTGGTTTGCAAATTAAGCATCTGAAAGGTGGAATTTTTGTCCACCAAAGTGCTCGTACCCAGAAGATAGTAAAGTGATTTTATATGAATAGGGCATATTCATTAACTAACTCCAATGGTCGTTCGGTCATGTGACAGCCCCACCTTCCCCTAGGGCGTACCCTAAGGGTTAGCGAACTACTTGCCTAACTCTCGCCAGAACTACTAACGTTCACACACGCTAAACCAAGTGCAAAAGACCCTTGGATAGGGCTAAAACATACATTCTCAACATAGAACATTATTTACACATAAACAACCATTGACATATACACGTTATCAAAATTTATAATCCAAAAGGGAATATTCCAGTGAGGTACATTTAGGCTTTCTAACGGCCGAGGAGCAAAACAAAGAAACAAAACTATCTAACTAGCTCAACTCGCTTTACAAAATCATGATTTGTCCAAAAGTATCCCTGTAAGGAAAACAAAGATAACGAGGGTGAGCTTGCGCCCAATGAGGTACTAACAAGTCATGCAGCCCAAATTCACAAGGTAACCAAACTCAGTTATACACAACCATCAAATACAGAATAAAATACTACAACAAGTTCAAATAAAAGGATACGGGTGGCTCTCAGGAACCAGTTTCCCTATTGCAGTTCTTGATCGTATCTCGTTGACCCTCCGTCAACGTTCAAAGAAAGAAACATGACCGTGGACCCCACTTTCCACCCAGTACCTTCCACCGTACATTCCCCTTACCGGGCCCGAACACCTCACAGTAATAAGAAGGTAATACTCGAGTATACCACAGGGTCGAGGAGATACACTCCACTCGACAAACAATAACCCTATGGTTGTTATCTCGCCGACCGGCCCTCGCCGGCTCGACTCGAGTAACTCCCACTAGGGTTTGAGCTCAGACATCACAGTACAGTCGTAGGGCTCTTGCCCATGATTTTAAACCAGTCACAGTTCAAGTTCACAGATAATCAGAGATCAATTATACAAGTAAGAGAACGAGAGCGATAAAGTACACTCTCGTCTCATGCACACAGTTCACAGTCACTTAATTCACAGATTCAAGGACAAGTAATCACTTAGGCATTTAAACCATGCAATAGTACACTCACCACTTCAGTTAAGCAAATTCACAGATTTCCGTCCGACGGATGCTTTGGATCACCCACACGTCCTATAACAATCAAGAAAATGCAATTGAGACTCAAATACGGGTCGAGTACCTCTTAGATGGATCACTAAGGCAAAATTCAAATATAGCTTTAAATATAGCTCAAAATGGAAAATACATCAAATTTAAGGTTAAAAGGCGAAGCAAACCCTAAAGTCTTTCACATTTACCCATTCTTAACCTAGATTCACAAAGCCCCAATGTTTACAACAGTCGGACAGCATTTCCCCTAAAATTTCAGCATTTCCACCCTACAAACAATCACTCAATTCGTCCAAACCAACCACAATTCACATATCAATCATAGGCTAGTAAATACACACCGTTAGGGTCACAATACCCTTCAATCATAGCCAATTATAAACTAAATAGCCATCCATAAGAAAGCCCCAAATTGAAAATGATACTATACCAATAAGAATAGTGTTCAGTTAGGTTTTCTTGACTTTTAACTTTTCTTTCCCAGCCCAAGTGCAATAATGAAAAACGAACCAAAAAAATGTGTTTTATTTAGTTCATTTAATGAAAGATGTTGCATCTAGTATAGAGGTTACCTAATTTTTTCTATTATCACTAATTTGAGACAACAAACAAAATGTTGCGGCATCCAATTTGATAAAAGAGATTCTTCACCCCTTAATATTTTTTTTAAAAGAAGATCAAAAGCTAATTCATTAGTGTCATTAATATTTTCATTTAAGAATTCATGGTGTAATTTGAATAAGTATTTTATAAAAATGATAATATGATTATAATGGATAGAAAGTAAAAATAACATGTAATGAGATGAATGTTTTGAGAATAGAAAAACATTTGCAACATATCAACAAATACTAAAAAAGGAAGTTAGAAAATATTTTCACTGACAAACCAAACATCGGAAAATTATGAAAAAAGGAATTTGGAAAATATTTTCACTAAATAACCAAACACTGGAAAATTATGGAGAAGGAAGTGATTTTTCAAGAAAATGACTTCAATGGTCCGTTTGGTTTGTCAGTGATTTTGGAGTGATTTTAGGGGGTCATAAGATCTTGTCTTTGCTTTGAAGAATGTTTTGCAAGGATGACTTGCACTATATTTTGGTAATCTTAAAATTTATACTGTTTGACTTAATAAGAACTTTCTGGAATGAGTTTACTTGAGCGAAGACATTAATTGAGTAAAGCAAAGCTCGTTCACTAATATGGTTTAAGATGGTTTTAGATATGGACTGCATTCTGTTTGATTTAATGATTAACTAAAATCTAGGACACTAATTCGTACTATTAGCCTAATGTTGAGTGGTGAGGCAATATATGGCTATGTGTTTGTTGATGTTTTTAATGCCTAAATTGGACTCTGCTGTGCTTATTTGCAATAAGTGTTGCTCCCACTAGTTTGGCGCAAAAATCTTTGTCCTCATTTAATTTAGTGGGACAATGGTAATCTTGCCTTTGAACTGTTTAGAGCATGGCAATAATCTCGCTAAAATTACTGTGAATATATTTGATGGTACTTTCTAATGTTAACAAGAGTAAACGATCCAATTTTTCTTTAATTTGCCTGCCCTTTCCATCTTCGCAGCTTGCGGAGAATTTGCAAGCCTTCTTAGCTTTGGTTGACCATACTTTCTTATTCTTTGGTGTTGGGAGGTAAGGTTCACTTGCCTTTCCTGTTTGTCTGGTGTGCATTATTTTTTCCTTTTCTTCTGGTGTGTTGTGTCGAAGTATTTTTCATCGGTTCACTTACCCTTTTCTTGTCTTACTTTTGAATTTCTTAAGATGGATCACCATATAGATCAATATAAAGATGAGCAAAAAGCAAAAATGTAGAGTAGTTGTGGCATATCATTTCATTACTGTGGCTATGTTAGCAGCTTGGTGGTAGAAGAAAAAGATAATGAAGGATTTCAGTGTTGACTTCGAAGTATAAATAGATATATGTAAGGTGTGTGAGGACCGAAATTTTTCTTATTTTTATTTTATTTTACTGGCTTATTTAATTATTTAATCATCCGTTTACCTCCAAATAATTTATTTCACCCGTTTTAAGTCTATTTGTATGCAAAAATGTCCCTTTTATAATTTTAAAACGTTTCGTTAGCAAATTTAAATTCTCTACTGCTCGTTTAGCGAGAAATAACGAGTACACGTTTTTCGAGATAATATTCGATTCGAGAGTGCATTAGTTTTGGAGAATTAAGAATGATCAATAGTAGATTAAGAAAAGTTAATTGATGGATTAGATGTGAGTTGTTAATTATATTTTAGTTGCACGTATTGCCCTTAAGCTTTGCTTTATCGCGCGCACGTCGAAAGTTCGCATGTTTCGCGTCTGAACGGGTAAGTGGAGATTTGAGGAATTAATATTAGACTAGTAATATTGAGTAATTGTAGTGTTAAAGGAAGTACCTTGGAGGATTAGTGTACAAGTGTGTCAAACCTAAGAGAAATCGTTGGTACGAAACCCGCGCGCGACACTAGTGAGAGTTGACTTTTTGCCCAACACTTATGGCTACTATTTCATTCTTTCCCTCCAAGCAATTAGACTACCAAACCCTCATCTCTCTCTCCTCACTCCCTCATTGTTTCAGCCGACCAACACAAGAAAAAAAAAAAGAGGGAAGAAAGAAAGCTTCATCCTCTAGCTCCAAGCTTGCTTGTTCTTCATCATCCAACTCACAAATTCCTTGGGTTCTTGTTCTAGCTTGAAGGGAAGAGAGGGGCCGGCTGGTTAGGGGCTGTTTTAAGGAGTTTCTCACAACAAAAATATAGAGTTTCATCTTGAGTTTTGAAGGTATAAACATCTCCACCAAAGCTTTTACTTTCTTGTTTCATTTTTTTGGTTTTGAAGCTTGTAGCTTCCTTATTGTTGTTGTTGCTTGGATTTGGTTGGTTGAAGTGGGCTCTATGAACTCCCACCTTGGTTATATGAGGGCTGCCATGATATTTATGTGTGTGTTAGTGTGTTTGTGCTGAGTTTTACTAGAAGAAACTAGAAGAGGAAAAAGAAAGAGGGAAAACCGTGAGAGGAAGTAAACTGGCCGAATCTGCCCTGTTCTTATCTTGCTTGAATTTCAAATTTTTGTTGGTTTTTTGGCTGTGAAATTGGTTGATATATGTTGTATATTGTGTGTAGAAAGTGTCTACCAAAAATCATTTGATTTGGTTGAGCAAAACTTGAATTTTCGAAACTGCAAGAAATCTGGAAATGGTCATCCGAAGGCCTGAACAGGGTATCTTTGATTGAACATAACTCTTTGTGCAAAAGTCAAAATCCAGTGCCGTTTGTGGCATTTGAAACTAGACATTCTTAGCTTTAAAACGGTATGAAAATCACTGTCTAGTTCGTTTTGTGTGAACTGCAGTGAACTGATAAAGTCGGCTATTCTGTTCAGCCTGTTCATTCGAATGGAAATGAGAAGCTGTAATTTGTGGCTTGAATTTGAACTACTTGTGAACTGATTTTGGAAATGATTTCTTCTGATGAAATGTAGCTTTCGGAACCTAGTTTCCAACTCCACCAACCGTTCTCAATTTCAAGTTGTATTGAGTGAGATATGGTTCAATTTCCAAACTGTGACAAAGCTCGAAATCTGGAAATCTTTCTCTTCTTGCTGGCCGAATGGTCAAACTTGTTTTGGAATGTTTTGTTTCGAAAAATTTGATGTCAATTACCTCTAAATTTCTCATTGGATGTTTATGGAACCTTAGTTTCAACATTTGAGCTAATTGAGGTTGATTGTGTGGGACAAAACGTTTGAAAAGGAAAGAGAACCACGGACGGCAGATTTGCTTTGAAATTTTCCCGAACTTTGACTATTTTTTTAACTGCCTTCCCACGTGCGTTTTCATATGAAATTTGGTAGATATGTAGTTCACATATGGAAGATTTAGTGTACCAAATTTGGTGTATTTTCAATGCCATTTCGATGGCTAAATGATACTTCAAAGATAGCTTTTCAAATCTGGAAAATGACTGAACAGTTTGCAAAACGCGACCAACTTTGAACTGATGTATCTCGATATTCAAAACTCCGAATTTAGTTCCGTTTATTGTGTTTGAAATCTTGATTGCAATTCTTATTGTGTTACAAATTTCAGAGGCTAGTTCACTTTCTGTGAATTTTGCCGAATTTCCAAAGTTTGCCGAAAAACATGACCAAAACTGCCTTGCTAGTTCAAATCAGCCACTTTGAGCTGAAATTTGAATGTCTTCCGTTTAGAATCTTGGAAAAATATCTTCTACGAACTTTTAGTACTTTGAATTTAGTTTCCAACGGTATAAAATTTTTCCATTTTTGGACTTACGAAGTTCGAGATACGATTTTTCAAAATAATGTCACTCTAAACTGGAAAATTTCTGTTTCAACCAAATTACTCCTTTAAGAACTTTCCACCTTCCTTTGTGAGTGTTGGACTGTTTTAAGTTTGATTTCATGGTTTAATACAAGGTCTCTTTGGAACTTTGAACTTTCATTTCAAATCTTGGTTTCCGAAGGATAAACCTCTCTTGATGCATTTACTTGGTCATATAACTTCCTTGGTTAATGGTACTGCTCTTTGTACTCGAATTAGGGACTTCAACCCCTATTCTTATGACCTTGATAATTGTACTAGAGTTGGCAATCATACAAGTATTTTAAAAGAATGATTTGAAAGGTTTCTTGTGAACGTAATTAGTAATACTCGGAATGTTTTGGCTGAGCTTCCAAGTAAAAATATGTTTATCTTTCTTATTTGAAAGCCAAAGCTTTTATCGCCATAGTCTCTTGAGTATACGCCCTCGACTTCATCGTTGAAAATGGACGTTGAGTGAGGCTTTTATTAAAAGAGAACTTGAGAAATTTACTCGATTTACGGGTACAACTTGAATTGGTGACTAAAGAAGTTAGTGAGCCGTTAATGGCGGTTTTACTAGATTTTAACTAAATGAGTTTGAAAAATGAGAAAGCTCACTTATACTTGAAACTTGGGCATTCAACTAGGGAATTTTGACAAGAAACTAATCCTCCATCTTTCTTGATTTTCGTGCCCAAACTTAGAGATCTGTTTAATCTTCAACTTGGAAAATCTTGGACATGACTTGACTTGGATTAATGTATTTTTAGATATTTTCAAATGCTACCCTCATGGATTAAGTTATTAAGTGATATTTGCATTCGATTTGAACGCGTTATCTCTTAAGTGAGAGTTGCGGGAATACTACTAGACCTTGGTTGAATACATAGGTGAATTGTAATTGTACATGTCTCAGGTGATCAAGAGGATCCCGAGGAACTCGTTTGATCTTGTCTCGCTCTTATTTTACACTCTTGATTTCGGTGAGTGTTCCTTATAGGTGTACGTGACTTGAACAGTTTTGCTACATGTTTACTTCATAGTTATTGTATGCTTAAGTGTTAAGTGCACCCTATAATTGCTCCTATGTAACTGTCCACCGTTTTAAGGTGAGTGTGTACTTTATCTCACTCGACCTACTAAAATGATAAATTTCTACCGTTTAACAGTAAATTTCTACTGTTAACCGTGAACTACTACCGTTTACCGATTTACTTGATTACTTGCGCATGTTGTAAGTTTTAAGCTGAACTGGATCCTGCCCTTGGTTACTAACCTGCTCGAGTCAGGACTGGGATCGGTCGGGTAGGTTGGAACCCTGAGCTACCGTTTCGGTATACTCGAGTATTACCACTGGAGGGATAAGGTGATGGCCAGACAAATTGAGGGGATCACTGAAGTTATAAGGTGAAGTGGACCGAAATCGTTCCAAGTGAACACCGTATCCTTTTAATGTGTGTTTATTTCTGTACAATGATAACTGTTTCATTCTAATGTACCAATGTGCAACCTTGAACCGTACATGTGTTATGCTCAATTTACTTGATTCATTAGAACTGCTAGTGTAGTTTGGAACCTCACTGGGTTGTTTAGCTCATTCCACGCTTTTGTTTTCCTTAACAGGGTTTAAGACCGAGAGTACCCGTGAATAATACTAGGTTATTCTCTTTTGAAGATTTTAAGTTGTATTATAGCAGATGACTGTAGTACATATTCTTTTGGGTTGTATTTAAGTTTGAAGGTTAACTAATGGTAAGTATGAAATGTTTTGGAGTACTTTAAATGTATATTGAAAAAAAAAATATTTTAAGTATTTCTAGCTTTTGAATTACGGATTGTAGTGAGTCCCAGCGAGAGTTGGACAGGCGTTCCGCGGATACTCTAGGGTTCGCCCTAGGGAGAAGGGGGAGCGTCACAAGATGTCTCTAGAAGGGAAATGGAAATTTAGACTCAATAGGGATTGTTTTATTGGTTTATGTATCAATTTAAGAATGCCTTTATTTTTTCCTTATTGAATATCAATAGCAGTGGTAACATTTTCATCCACTTTAGTTCATTAGCAACATTTTTTGCTTTGGCTTTTAGGATATAAATTTTATAGTGTGTGTACTTTTAGCATGTCTGTTTGTGATTAGGATTGACGGCGACTAAAAATACTTAATAGAAGAATTGACTCTGACTCAATTAGTGCTTGTTTGAATCTAGTTCACCAACTAATTAAAACCAAATAAAAAATAGCATTTTGTGTTTATGAAAGCTTGAAATTTCATTAGAGTTTGACTCAATTAATACAATATTTGAAATTTATATGTAAAAGATTTAGTTTGAGAACAATTTTAGATTGTTTAATAAAAGTTCGTTTGGGTTTTACTCAATAAATGAACAAATGAGTTTGAACACAATTTTAAACTCATTATATATATAAATTAAAACACAGAAGTGTTCAACTTAGTTAGGTTCATTGACGCCCCTATTTGTGGTTAGGGTTGCAATTGATCATATATCTACACTTTTTTCCTAAAAGAAACAATCTTGTCATAATTTCGATTTACTAGTAGATGAACAATGTATAATTGTGATTCTCTTTTTCCTTTTTTGTTTAATCACTTTACTTTCATAGTTATATATTGGAACTTGTTGCAGGAGGCACAGTTCAAATATTTGTCAAAGGTCAAAGCTATGCCTTTTTTTTTGACATAACATTTTGGTTTTCTATAATTTAGATTCTTAATTTCTAATAGTAACATGTTAGATGGTGAATTAAATAATTATTGTCTACTAGCAATATAATAGAGCTTTAGAGAGATCTAGTTGTAGGCTATAGTAAAACTGTCATTATTATGGAGTATTTATTTAATAGTATACAAATTTTTAATTCTATGTGGATTTCAATAATTTTTAACCGTCCAATAAAAAAGTAGGAATTTCAAATGAATTCCACATCAATTTTATGTATTTGCCAAACCAAGGAATTCCAATGCTTTGGAATTACAATTTATAGAATTACAATTTTATAGAATTGTGATTCCAATTCTATAGAACCAAATGCAGCCTTAAAGAAATTATAAGCTTGTAGGCACCCTTTTTTTTTGTTTTTGAAAAGTGTAGGCATTTTATTTTTAAACTCGATTTTCTTAGGCTTGTGACATGAATTCAAAGAAAATTCTCACTTGGACCTCTTGTTTAATTCTTTTTGGGTTCAAAAAGATAATATGCATGTAGGCCCATTGAATTGTAGGTCCAATTGTCATTTTACAAATGAAGCCCAACAGAAAACCCCAATCCCATTATTAATTTAAAAAAAAATGAAGAAGATTACAACATGAAAAGACTTTACCTGGAGAAGGAGTCCTTTCATCTCTCATAAAACATTTTTGTCCAATCCAAAAAAAAAAAAAACCCACCGGGAGAACAAGCTGGGGAGCAAGCCGGTGTCGTTTTTGCAGGAAAACCATCGCCACCACAACCTTCTTCAATAAAGAAATACTGTAAAATTCTCGTTTCTCTTTCAACTTTTAGTTTTCTTGAAGTTCATGCAGAGAATATGTGAAATTGGCCTTACTGTCCGTCTTACTTCTAACCTAGCATGGTTGTGTGATTTTTTTTCTTGTTTGATTCTTTTGTTGTGTTACTGCTGCAAAGATGGTTAATTTGGTTGAAACAGAGAATTTCAGGCTTTTCTGTAGTTGGAATAGTCTTAGACTTTTACTTGTCTATTTAGTGTTTGATAAAATGCCCAAATGAAAAGAAAAATTGGAAACCAGTAAACAGATTTTATGCCCAAATGCTGGCCGGAGGAGGTTTTTTCTCGTGCTGTACTTAAGCTTGGAGGAAAGAAAACAGAGCGAAAATGGAGACCCAGAAGCTTGCTCGCTTGGGAGAATGATATATTTTTTTTCCAAAATTCTAAATTTAGTCCCTCAACCTTTCCTTGTTTTCGGTTTTGCGTGTAATTTCTATGTCTGCAGATTGGCCCTGGAACTTTGTTTGATAAATTTTCAATTAGGTTCCGGAAGACAGATTCTTATTGTTTTTGGTTTCCGTCCCTAAAATTTTTGTTAACTGTAATTTAATTTCCCTTATGTTCCTGTAATTGTTAATTTAAGTACTTTCTTTTTTCATGTTTTCAAGTTGGCTACTAGGATTATATTAGTTAATTCTTATATTCATTATTAGATTCATTATTAGTTAATTCATTATATTAGTTAATTCTTAATTATACTTATGCTGGCAAATTTAAATGTGGGTCTTCTCATAAGTAGCTTTTCAAAAGGTTAGTTTTGGGCTGTTAAACTTCCTTCATGTTGTTCTTTTCTATGCGATTGTTGATTTCTGATTCCCTAGTGGGAGAACCGTGTTTAAAAGTTTACAGAAACTGAACACTCTAGTGAAAACTGCAAAATTAAAAATTGGTGTGCAAAAAAATGAGAAAAATATCTTATTGACTCTGAAATTTCCCAGAGAATCTCAAATCAGATAGGCATGCTGAACCAGAAAGGTTGTGCTAGAAACCTCCTGCAAAAAATCTTCTTCTTCTCTTGTCAAAATTCGCTTCATTCTCTCTCCAACTGCCGGAATCTTTCCCACGTATTCATCCAAAGACGTGCTTATGTAGATGTCTACATGGACTGGAAGAAAGACACATATTTTGAATCAATTGAATCCATCCACAGATCAATTGAACTCAAGCCCATCATTGCCTTGAAAAACTGCATAGTCTCAGCCTCACCACAGGACTACTGTATCCCCATCTCTGCCGTCTCAAAGAGAGGTCTTGAATTGGGGATACCATTTAAGGTAGCTAGGTTCTTGAGAAAATACCCATCTTTTTTTGAGGAGTTTGAAGGTCCTAAATATAATTTACCATGGTTTAAACTGACCCCTACAGCTATTCAGCTTGATAAAGAGGAGAGAGAGGTTTATGAAGAACATAAAAATGATATAGTTGATAGGTTAAAGAAGTTGATTTTAATGAGTGTTGGAGAGCGAAAAGTGTTGCCTTTGAAGGTAATTCAAGGTTTGCAATGGTACTTGGGGCTGCCAGATGAGTTTTTAAGGCACCCGGAAAGAAATCTTGATGGGCACTTCAGGATTGTTGAAATGGGAGATGAGTTGAAGGGACTTGCTGTTGGGAGCGATGGTAATGATGGAGTAATGATGTCAATACTACAACAGAATGCAATGAAGAAAGGAGTCTATGCTGGTGGTGAGAGGGAGGCAATCGCATTTGCATTATTTCCATCAAAGGGTTTGAGGCTGAAGAGGAAGATTTCTGATTGGATGAACGAGTTTCAGAGGCTTCCATATGTTTCACCATATGAGGATTCCTCTGACTTGAAAATGGATAGTGATTTGTCTGAGAAGCGGGTAGTTGGTATTCTTCATGAGCTGCTTGGTCTCTTTGTTGAGCATGCTGCTGAGAGGAAAAGGCTTTTGTGTTTAAGGAAGTGCTTGGGGTTGCCACAGAAAGTTCACAAGGCGTTTGAGAGGCATCCTCATATGTTTTATCCATCTTTAAGGAACAAGACTTGCACTGTTATCCTTAAAGAAGCTTATTGTGAAAAGTCAGCTATCGAGGCCCATCCAATTGCGAATGTGAGGAAGAAGTATATTAATCTGATGAAGGAATCAGAGATTATACTGAAGAGTAGGAGAGTGAATAACAGAGCTACTAAAAATGAAGCTAATGTGAATATGAAGGACTTGGATTGTATGGACGACGACACGACTGAAGTAATAAATCAAGTATCTTAACTGATGTATAATGGTTTATAGAATCTGGATTTGGTGAACTGGTCCACTTGCTATTTCATACTAGTACTACTCATTACAGGTATGCACTTCATTTCTCTACATTTCCTGCTTCACTTGCAGAATATGGCTTCCCTTTTTTATTGTTGTGGTAATCATACTGCACATAATTTGAAAACCAAAGCTGTCTTGCAATCATGTTGTGCATTGTTGTAATATACAAATCATACTACTACTGGATTTGACTTCTAGAAAGCCTTCTAAAGGAAAAATAAATTTCCACTTTAGCCAGTAGGATTTTCAGTTATGCAGTGGTAGTCTATCATTTCTGTACCCTGTTAATCCTGAAAATTTGTGTTGGTACTTCGTTAAGATCTCATTATTACTCTTTTTCTTTGCTTCCTACTCACTGTGCTTTTTCCTACAAGGCAGCTTACTAGCTGTATTATCACGGGTCACTTACTTTAGTTTGTGGTGGAATTGGCTATAAGAGTATTAGAATATTTTCTACATTAGAATAAAGAAGGTTAATGAGTTATACTCTCATATTCTGGTGCAGTGTTGTTTGAGGTGGAACTGGCACTATTGCACTCAGAATGTAGTGGCTACGTTCACCTTCAACTCGCCTCATGAGTAAGGTTCTACTTCTGACATTTTTTTTTTTTTTTGGAAATATCTGTTGCTTTGATGGCTAGTACGTAAATGCAAAGCTAGTTGCCTTTACCTAAAAACTTTTTGCTCATATTTAGTTTGTGCAGAATGTTAGGTATTTAGTTGAAATGCATTATCAGCGAATTATACTAATAGCTCAAAGTAAAGAAGTTTCCTCATTTTCATGCGTGATTTTGCTGTTTTGGTTGCAATTGATCATTGCAGAGTATGCACTATTATCGTGATACTTTTTAATCATCCCCTTGAATATAGTGATTGCAACTTATGATGCTTAACATATTTAGCCTGTTGTAGTTGGAAAAGTTTTCTGATTTGATTTTAGACAAGTGGCAACATGAAAGTAATTGACACTATTGTCTTTAGACACAGAAAATAGACAGAAGGGAAGGAGAATGGCAAAAACATCCTTGCCATTTTTAGAGTCCGCAATAATTTACAAGCTCAACAGGTGCTTGATCATGCATCTTTGCCGCTAAAACTTTTTTTAAAAAAATCCTTGCATGGACGCCCAAAAATGGTGAGAGAAAGAAAGTAAAAGATGAGAAGTGCCCCTCCTTTTTTTTCCCTTTGATGTAAAACTGGTTGGGTCCTATTGAACCCCCCTCAATCTCATGTGATTGTACTGAAGTTAATTTAAACAAAGAAAAAGGGAAAAAAAATGAGAAGACCCTACAGGATACATGAATGTTAAGAATTCCCCCGTCTTCTATATACAGGTTCTTCCTGGGCTCGTGCAGAACATGAGCGACCATCTTATTTTAAAAGACAAAAGAGAGAAGCAGAGAAGAGGTTTGACGTAAACTAGGTGGGGCTCCTAACAAATCCCCCACCATCTCAGGTGGTTGTATAAAAGTTAAAAAAAAGGCTCTATTTTGTAGCTTGGATACAATGATCTACAGGTTCTGCTTGGATTAGTAGAGAACATGAGTAACCATTTTGAATGAGATCTTTGCAGCTCCCCAATGTAATTTGGATAGTAGAGTCCGATCTTTGTTTTTGTGGTTTTCTGCACAGGTTACAAACACAATGCAGAAACTCTAGCCTGCATCCATGAGACCACCTTAATCTACAATTCCTAATACTTAGTAGGTGCATTTTTCAAGTTGTCATGTTCACATTGTAGATTGTAAATGGATTCAATAAGGTATTATAATGAAATATCCAATTAAAATTTGTGTTTATTGACACCTCTGTTGCAAATATGAGCCATGAATGCATATGAGCCTCCCTTTATGCAGTAGCACTAGCACTTTTACATAGGAAGCAACATGAGCTAGTGAGTTCCATTCAGCAATTTATCAAGAGTTCTTAAACTGTCTTTTCTTATCTTGGGAAATAAAATGTGTTTTGAACTTGCTTTTAGTAGAGAACATGAGTAACCATTTTGAATGAGATCTTTGCAGCTCCCCAATGTAATTTGGATAGTAGAGTCCGATCTTTGTTTTTGTGGTTTTCTGCACAGGTTACAAACACAATGCAGAAACTCTAGCCTGCATCCATGAGACCACCTTAATCTACAATTCCTAATACTTAGTAGGTGCATTTTTCAAGTTGTCATGTTCACATTGTAGATTGTAAATGGATTCAATAAGGTATTATAATGAAATATCCAATTAAAATTTATTGACACCTCTGTTGCAAATATGAGCCATGAATGCATATGAGCCTCCCTTTATGCAGTAGCACTAGCACTTTTATATAGGAAGCAACATGAGCTAGTGAGTTCCATTCAGCAATTTATCAAGAGTTCTTAAACTGTCTTTTCTTATCTTGGGAAATAAAATGTGTTTTGAACTTGCTTTTATGGAGCCTATACAGTGCGGTGTTGGCTAGTAGGTTCGGATGATGTTTATAGCTCTTGATTCATGACTATTTTGAGGCTTCTTTTGTTGGCAGTGGAGGATCTTGTTTTAGACTTAGAGTTTGCCTGATGCCAAAATTCATGTTTTGTTGAATTTTCAGCATTTTATTCATGTTTGAAATTGAAATGATGCTAATTGAATGAAGAATCTATATGCTGAGGACGCCTTGGTCTAGTGGCTGAGGTTGAGACCTCAAGACTTAGGGTCTGTTTGATAACATTAAAAAGTGCTGAATCTGAACTTTTTCAGACATTCAGATGTTTTTTGAGTGTTTGATAAATGAAAATCCAGTTGCTGAACTTGTTAAATAGTGCTGAACTTGTGTGTATTTTTTCAGTACAAGAATCCTAATTGAATGCTTAATTCTAATAAGAATCAATAGAATTACTTCAACTACCTTATCTTATCTACTAAATCTATCCTTGTTTGTTAATTATGTTCAAAATTCTTATCTAATTAAATAACCTAATATTCTCTATCTAATCCCTTTTAATGACTTTTACATCTTCTCTACACTCCTCATATAATATATTTCATCTTTTATATTAATTTGATTTAAAAATAAATAGTCATTTTCATACCTAACAATTTTAAGCTAATTAAATCATAGGTTCTATTTCTTTTTTGGATGAAAAGGTATAAGGGCAAAATTGTTAAATTTAACTTATAAACCATTCAGTTATAAATGTTTATTGAACAGTATAAATATGTTTAGCATTAAAATTCAGGCATTCATATATTTCTTTTCAGTGCTTAAAATTCAGCAAATTAATTGTTTCAGTATTCAGATTTTAGAATTCAGACTTCAGAATTCAGATTCAGTTTTATTAAATGGAACCTTAGAAGGTCTTGAGTTCAAATCCTTCTTCCCCCTCCCCGCTTCTTAAATTCCATCCCTCCTCTACTAGAAAAAAAAAAGAAAAGAAAAAGAATGCAGAATCTATACATGCTTCCACTAAAAGGATAAAATTATTCTCAGATGTGGTAGCTTGCACTTCTACACTTTTCTGGTGTTAACATACTTTCTTATCATAGTTCTGATGTACCAATAATGTGTTTTATAGAATGAATCTTGTGCATGTTGTTTCGCTTTCTTGTTTCCCGTTCCCATATTCCCGTCTAATTAAGTCTTTTTAAAAATCAAGTCAGTGAACTGTAGTCTAGGTCAGGCAGCATGAGAGGACAAAGATCTTTGTTTTCTGTCAGTAATCCTTGCGATTCTGAAAAAGTCCTCTCATTGCATCATTCCTCTTCCCCTGAGGCATCTTTCTTTCACAAAAGAAGAGAAAAATGGTGCTTCATTTTTGGTTCAATTTGAACTGCCAAAACATTGGGGTGTTAGACCTATGGCAACTAAACACTTGTTCCAGCTTTATCTGGGCATGATGCCTTAAACTACACCATGCTGATATGATATATTTGGAGGCTGCGTGTGTGCGCACGAGAGAGAGAGAGAGAACTGTTTTGAGTGCCTGAAGTAAATGATGCTACCTCAGTTTAAGAAACCCTGAGCTTAACGGTGCATATTGCAGCTCTAGACGTGTCAAATTTGGGATCATTGTAAGAATCATGCAACCAAACTCATGGGGGTAGTGTTCTGGATGTACCTTAATGGGAACATGATCATGCAATTCTATTTTAGTTTTTTTCAGGCAGCCTGTTGGTAGTGTTTTGGGAAGAGTATTTGTAATCCTGCAACTTATGAATTCACCCATTCTTTTCAAAAACGAATTTTAAATTTCAGAGTAGTGGTTTGACCACAACCAGCATAAGAGTAGACTACAGTATTGATCCATAATTGTGTTTTCTTTCCCAAAAGCATTGTGTGCTTTTGAAAGAATGTTCCATGAATTAGGAACAGAGTTAGTTGAATATGTTTTTCAAGGGAGTCTACTCTTTTTCTTGTTGGACACACTAGAAAAGTTAGATATGTATGTTTTACCAATCTTCTTCGAGTACATTTTAATGTTGCCAATAGTGTTGAAAAACTGAACTTTGTGATGTCTTGATTTTGAGAAGGTTTCTGGTCGCACCGTAGAGATTTTGTTCAACATGGTGTTATTTTTAATGTTTTAGAAGGTTTTTGGTTGTACCTTGCTGATTTAGTCAATTGAATCTGTGCTTTTTGTGACGACTCCACCTCCCCCTAGGGCTTATCCCAGGGTTTAGCAAGCCGTCTGCCCAACTCTCGTCAGGACTCACTCACTCATTTCAAGAAAATAGGTTGCAATCTCAAAAGTAAGAGAGATAACAGTTCCCATGCTTGAAACGTACAAATACATTCATTTCTATCTTAAACATTCATACAATTCCAAATACATCAAAGATTTAAATTCTAGATACATTCAACTCTAATCGAGCGACTAGTGTGAGTACAATTGCAAAATTTTAAAAACTAAACAAGTCTCACGTCTTCGCTCGTATCCCCTGTAAAGAAAATAAAAACTAATAGAGTGAGGTAAAACTCAGTGAGGTTCCAAACATCATGCAGACCGAAATAGCAAGTTGATCATGATTTAAATTCATAAGTATCAAAATAGTGAGCATATGAAGTCAAGAAAATGAACAATAACACTTCGTAAAACAAATCACTGAATATCTAATATTTTCAAGTAAATGATACAGCCGCTATTGCAAAATAGCTCCGCCATACCTTGATCAAGTAGTAGTTGACACTCCGTCAACTTTCAAGTAAAGTAACCAGTCCAGTAGTGTCCCACTTAACGCCAATTTCCGTCCATTATTCAACCCCTTTATCTGACCCGAACGCCAAGATAAACATGTATGGTAATATTCGATCATACTGATTAGTCGAGAAGATAACACTTCACTCGACAAAACAAGAGATCCAGGGTTCGTTAGCTAATCGACCAAACCTTTGTCGGTTCAACTCAAGTAACTAGCCACAGGGTTTCTGGAATTCCAAAGAGTGCTCACGTCATACACAAGTATATCAAATTAATTGCAATCAATGCACAGTATTTAAGTCACTTTTAGGGCAAGTGCGATAAAACACCCTTACCCGTCCAATCAAGTCAAATATTGTCAAATCACATTAGTAAAACATTTAAAAGCAAGTATCAAGTGCAATCATGCACTTGGAAGTACTCACCAAAGACTTAGTGCTTGTCAAAATCGCGCTCAAGTACAACTCCTTTGTTGGAGTCCAAATCTGTGATAAAATATCGGTTAAGAGTTTAAAATTCACTAGGATTCGAAACATAGGAGTTTCGTTTCAAAAAAATCAAGTAAATGAAACTTGTTTAATAGTAATCATATGGCTTATCAAACTCTAGAAAATTCATACTCGCTCTTTTAGTTTCGATAGAGAAGTGATTTATACTTTTGAAGTCGCACTTGGTATGGAAAATCGAGAAAATCGTACTTTTAAGGGTCGTTACTTTCACTTTTTAAAGGGTACAAGTTTCCGCAAGAAATTCAGTTTATGTACCTCTTACTAAAGAAAACTCGAATATCATATACAATCGAAGTTCGCTTCAACCTCGAGTCGTCGCTCAAGTCTCGAGTTCACTCGCCTAATTCTCGAGCGAAAAATTTGGGCAGTATGCCCCTTGTATTTAGCTATTTTCTAGCTATTTATGGTTTTATTTTTTTTCCTCAACTCAGCCCAAATTCAACATATAAGCAAGTTTAACAAAATAGCTCTTCAACTAAGCTCAATATCATCCAAATACAAGTCAATTCTAGCAATGAAACCATCAAAAATCAAAGATGAAATTTCACTTGCCAAAGCTGAAATTCGATTTTCAACTCTAAAAAGTAACCATCAAACCATGAATCACTTTACCAACTCCATATCCAAACTCATTAACATCATTCACTAGATAAACAACAATAATCAAAATTGAAAAATGCAAACCCTAGTTGAAAATTCCACTACACCATCAAAAACTAGAAAATCAGCCATAGCAAGTTAAGATTAAAAGTTTCTATACCAAACTTTGCAAGAGAAAAGGAAGTTTTAGCCTTATACCTTCCAAAAGCCTCTTGAAAGTGAAGAACTAACCACTATCTCCCGAGATTTCTACCACTCCTAACTTTTTAAATACCAAGATGAAAGTTTAATCGGTTTAGTTTTTGAAATTTCACTCAAACAAGACTAATCAAGGATGAAATTGGAGGTTTCTTCTCTTTGTTTTTCTCTCCTTAAGTTTCGGCCAACAAGAAGAAAGAATGAAGGGAAATTGAGCCAAAAGGAAAGATAAGAAGGTAGGAAATTAGTTTGGTCAACACCTCTTGGATGGTTGCCACTTGTAACAACAAGATTACCTCTTAGTTTTTTTCTTTTCTTTTTTTGAGGAAGTCAGGGGCAGTTACATGGTGATCGGGGTATGCCACCTCCTAAATTCGGTCGAGGAGCTGGCCGTGGAAGGTTTACGGGTACATCTAGGGGAGTTACTCCGAGAGGAGCTCCAAGTGGAAGGGGACAAGCGAGAGGTGTCTCGCAGGGAGGCCAGACATCCGCCTCTCGAGTATCTTGTGGATATTGTGGGAAACCCAAACATACCGAGGATACTTGTTGGCGAAAGGCTCGAAAGTACCTACGGTGTGGAAGTACTGAACACCAGATTGTGAATTGTCCACTCGTTGGTGATGCCTAACCAACTGACCGATCAAACCTTAAACCGATCAATGTAGGAGGAACTAGACCAAGGGTGCTAGTTAGGGTGTACGCCTAGGTAAGTACGCGACATACAAGCCCCTCAATGTGCTCCTGGCAGGTAGGTACTGGCTGAGATGGTTTGGTACTTCTACTCGCACCATTACCCTCCATAGCCTACATTACAAGTAACATCGTAAGTGTAAGCAATTTAGACAAATAAGGCTAGACTAAGCACCCTATTCGCTAGGGTTTCACACTTAGGCAATCATAACCAAGTTATATCAGGTATAAATCGCTCACTCTATCCAGATCAATTCAAACCTAGATTCTGATATCACCTGTGACGACCCCACCTCCCCCTAGGGTTTATCCCAGGGTTTAGCAGTACTAACTCACTCACTTTAAGAAAATAGGTTGCAATCTCAAAAGTAAGAGAGAGAACAATTCCCATGCTTGGAACGTACAAATACATTCATTTCTATCTCAAACATTCATACAATCCCAAATACATCAAAAGATTTAAGTTCTAGATACATTCAACCTAATCAAGCGACTAGTAAGTGTGAGAACTTGCAAAATTCTTCATATTTCATAAAATTTTCTTTTATTTTGAATAAATTATTTTATAATAACTTTACTATTAAATTACTCCCTCAATAGTTGTAATAAATAATAAAATCGAGAGTTTTACCTTTAGTTTTATAGTTAGGGTAAACTAGACTTTTCGCATATTTTGGTAGTGTGATTAATTGGTGAGATATGTGTACTAAATTTGGTGGATAAGAGTGAGTTTTAGGTAAGAAAAAGTGTGTGATTAGAAGTGCTATTACTAAATTAGTGAATCATAAGTTAAAACACAAGTATGCCAGAGTTAAGGAAAATAGGTTTAAACCGACGTGCACCGTTTTCTATACATTGAGTGCACCACTTGAACACTACTTTATTACCTTAATCTCCTTACTTTTATTTCAGCAAAATCAGCCTCAAAATATCCCTCAAGGCAGTCGAAATTCTTGACTCAAGTAAAGAGAGAAGAAAATTTTTTTGAGATTAAACCATAGCGTGACACTTATTGGAAAACTAAGAAGTTTTGACCAAGCAAATTCCTTACCTTCTTATCTTTCATTTTGACTAAGTTTCTTTTACTTTGTTGTTGTCTTGGCCGAGAGCTTGAGAGGAAAAACAAGAGAAGAAAACTCTCAATTCCAATCTTGAATCCAGCATTGTTTGAGTGAAATCAATGAAACTAAACCGATTAAAGTTTCATCTTGGTGCTTAAGAAGTTAAGAGTGATGGAAATCTTGGAAGATAGTGGTTGGTTCTTCACTTTCAAGAAGGCTTTTGGAAGGTATAAGGCTAAAACTTCCTTTTCTCTTACTTAATCTTGCTAAGTTTGGTAGAGAAACTTTTAATCTTGATTTGCTATGGTTGATTTTCTAGTTTTTGGTGGTGTAGTGAAATTTTAGCTAGAGTTTTATATTTTCCAGCCATGATTGTTTAACTAGCAAATGTTGTTATTGACCTTGGAAATGGAATTTGTGAAGTGATTAGTGGTATGATTGTTACTTTTTAGAGTTGAAAGTTGAATTTCCAGCATGTGGTGGTGAATTTCAGTCAATTTCCTGAGCTTGCCGGTAGTTGTAGGAGATGAACTAGAACCTGATTTTTAAACCGTTGGAAACCTCTATGAATCTAGTTTTAAACGCCGCTGACGGAGCTCAATTTCGATTTTTCTACACCAAGTTATAGTCGTTTTACCAAAACTGTTCAGTTACTCTGTTTTAAAGGGTACGAGTTTTGATAAAATTTTAACTTATATACCTCTATTAATTGAAACTTGAATACCATAGACAATTCAAATTTACTTCGATCTCAAATCATCGCTCAAGTTTCAAGTTTACTCGCTTATCCTTCCTGGAAATTTTGGGCAGCATTTCCCCTATTTTCTTACTTTTCTCATCCAAGTACAACTTGGATTCACAAGCCAATAAACTTCCAATCCGATCGCAAGTGATAACTAATAACATACATCTATTCCAGACCTCAAAATCAACTAAACAAACCAAATAATAAACTTATCATCATGGATATCAAAACTGGAAATTAGTTTAAAGAAGAAATTATAAGTGGCAGATTTGTCATCCTTCGATGTTTTGGTCGTAATTGTAGTTAAGTATATCGGATCGAGGTAAATTTGATGGCGTTTCCAAGCTAAGACATAGGCCTACAACTTTGATGAAGGCATCAAACCCTAGTTCAAACATTATCAGGGTTGAGATTGACAAAAACAGAGACATAGAAATTCTGTCGGAGCCAAAATAGGGTAACTGAACAGTTTTGGTAAAATGGCTATAACTTGGTGTAGAAAAATCGAAATTGAGCTCCGCCAGCGGTGTTTAAAACTAGATTCATAGAGATTTCCAATGGTATAAAAATCAGGTTCTAGTTCATGTCTTACAACTACCGGCAAGCTTAGGAAATTGACTGAAATTCACCACCGCATGCTGGAAATTCAACTTTCAATTCTAAAAAGTAACAATCATGCCACTAATCACTTCACAAATTCCATTTCCAAGGTCAATAACAACATTTGCTAATTAAACAACACCAAAAAACTAAAAATTTCACCATAAAACCTTAGCTGAAATTTCTAGCTGAAATTTCACTACACCACCAAAAACTAGAAAATCAACCATAGCAAACCAAAATTAAAAACTTCTCTACCAAACTTAGCAAGATTAAGCAAGAAAAAAGGAAGTTTCAGCCTTATACCTTCCAAAAGCCTTCTTGAAAGTGAAGAACCAACCACTATCTTCCAAGATTTCCACCACTCCTAGTTTCCTAAGCACCAAGATGAAACTTTAATCGGTTTAGTTTTGTTGATTTCACTCAAATAAGGTTTGATTCAAGGTTGGAATTGAGAGTTTTTTTCTCTTGTTTTTTCTCTCAAGCTCTCGGCCAAAACAACAACATAGTGAAAGAAACTTAGCCAAAATGAAAGATAAGAAAGTAAGGAATTTGCTTGGTCAAAGCTTCTTAGTTTTCTAATAAGTGTTACACTATGGTTTAATCTCAAAAATTTTTTCTTCTCTCTCTTTTCTTGAGTCCAGAATTTCGGCAGCCTTGAGGGATATTTTGAAGCTGATTTTGCTGAAATAAAAGTAAGGAGATTAAGGTAATAAAGTAGTATTCAATTGATGCACTCAATCGGTAGAAAACGGTGCACGTTGGTTCAATCTTATTTTCCTTAACTCTCGCGTACTTGTGTTTTAACTTATGATTCACTAATTTAGTAATATCACTTCTAATCACACACTTTCTCTTACATAATACTCATTCTTATTCACCAAATTTAGTACACACACCTCACCAATTAATCACACTACCAAAATACGCGAAAAATCTAGTTTACTCTAACTATAAAACTAAAGGTAAAACTCTCGATTCTATTATTTATTAGAACTATTGAGGGAGTAGTAAAGATATTATAAAGTAATTTATTCAAAATAAAAGGAAATTTACGAAATATGGAGAATTTTGCAAGTCCTCACACTTACTAGTCGTTCGATTAGGGTTGAATGTATCTAGAATTTAAATCTTTTGATGTATTTGGAATTGTATGAATGTTTGAAATAGAAATGAATCTATTTGTACGTTCCAAGCATGAGAACTGTTATCTCTCTTACTTTTGAGATTGCAACCTATTTTCTTGAAGTGAGTGAGTGAGTACTGCTAAATCTTGGGGTAAACCTTAGGGGGAGGTGGGGCCGTCACAGGTGGTATCGGAGTCTAGGTTTGAATTGGTTTGGATAGAGTGAGCGATTTATACTTGATATAGCTTGGTTATGATTGCCTAAATATGAAACTCTAGCGAATAGGGTGCTTAGCCTAACTTTATTTGTCTAAATTGCTTACACTTGTGATGTTACTTGTAATGTAGGCTATGGAGGGTAATGGTGCGAGTGGGAGTGCCGAGCCATCTCGACCACTATCTACCTGGCAGGAGCACCTTGAGGGGCCTGTATGTCGCGTATTTACTTAGGCGTACATCCTAACTAGCACCCTTGGTCTAGTTCCTCCTATATTAGTTGGTTTAGGGTTTGATCGGTTAGTTGGTTGGGCATCACCAACGAGTGGACAATTCACGATCTGGTACTTAGTACTTCCACATCGTAGGTACTTTCAACCCTTTCGCCAACAAGTATTCTCGATATGGTTGGATTTTCCACAAGATACTCGAGGGGCGGATGTCTGGCCTCCCTGCGAGCCACCTCTCACCTGTTCCCTTCCACCTAGAGCTCCTCTCGGAGTAACTCCTCTAGATGTACCCGTAAACCTTTCACCGCCAGCTCCTCGACCGACTTTAGGAGGTGGCATACCTCAATCACAAAGAGAAGAAAAGAAAAGAAAAGAAAAAAAATAAGAGGTAATCTTGTTGTGACAAGTGGCAACCATCCAAGAGGTGTTGATCAAACTAATTTCCTACCTTCTTATCTTTCCTTTTGGCTCAATTTCCCTTCATTCTTTCTTCTTGTTGGCCAAAACTTAGGGAGTAAAAAACAAAGAGAAGAAACCTCCAATTTCATCCTTGATTAGCCTTGTTTGAGTAAAATCTCAAAAACTAAACCGATTAAAGTTTCATCTTGGTGCTTAAGAAGTTAGGAGTGGTGGAAATCTCGAGAGATAGTGGTTGGTTCTTCACTTTCAAGAGGCTTTTGGAAGGTATAAGGCTAAAACTTCTTTTCTCTTACTTAATCTTGCTAAGTTTGGTATAGAAACTTTTAATCTTGACTTGTTATGGTTGATTTTCTAGTTTTTGATGGTGTAGTGGAATTTTCAATTAGGGTTTGCATTTTTCAGCTTTGATTATTGTTGTTTACCTAGTGAATGATGTTAATGAGCTTGGATATGGAGTTGGTGAAGTGATTCATGGTTTGTTGGTTACTTTTTAGAGTTGAAAATCGAATTTCAGTTTGGCAAGTGAAATTTCAGCTTTGATTTTGATGGTTTCATTGTTAGAATTGACTTGTATTTGGATGATATTGAGACTAGTTGAATAGTTATTTTGTTAAACTTGTTTATGTGTTGAATTTGGGCTGAGTTAAGGAAAAAAAAATGAAGCCATAAGTGGCTGGAAAATAGCTAAATACAAGGGGCATACTGCCCAAATTTTCGCTCGAGGGTTAGGCGAGTGAACTCGAGACTTGAGCGACGACTCGAGGTTGAAGCGAACTTCGATTGTATATGGTATTCGAGTTTTTTTAGTAAGAGGTACATAAACTGAATTTCTTGCCGAAACTTGTACCCTTTAAAAAGTGAAAGTAACGACCTTTAAAAGTACGATTTTAAAACTCTAAATGGTAGTAGTACTTTGTGGTATCTTTTCTTTGCATGTTAAGAATGTACATTTCATCTCAAAAGCTCTCAGTTTTGGACTGAAACTTTTCTTAAATTTGATGCTATGAAGTCTGGATGCCCTATTACCCCCTGACAGGGGTCAATGTGCTTTATGCTCGTAAAGTTGTGTGGCAATAAGCTGTCAGTTATTTCTCTAGACGTTTTACTTCTTTGGTGGTTGTTGGTTTAGCTGTAATTTGTTCCTTAATCTTGACATCATTGGTTATTGTTGCTGCATCGTGCACGCTCTGTATGACCTGTTACCACAATGGCTTCTGTTGACAACAGTAAAGAAAGCTCACGCTGTAGTTCCATGATATGGTTGCATTTGGTGCAAAGCTCTGTACCAGGATAAAGAGATTGCTCTGTTGCCTATATGTGTGGGCTTCTACCTGTTGCAAGATGCAGATCACGTGTCATTTGAAATGGTGAACACACATAGTAGACATTCACTCCCCATGGCATTTAATAATTCCTATGTGAGTGTATCTCTGAAAACAAGAGTAATTGAGGGCTCTTGAAATGAATATTAGAATTTGAGAGTTTGAGAAGCACCTGAAAGATCAAGCTCAATGATGAGGGGGTTTGCATATAGTTTGGGACAAAAACAAAATTTGCCGCTTCTTTTTGAAATTTGGTTGATTCTCATGCTCATTAAGTGGCCATAATAGCACCGTATTATCTATTGCTGGAGGGAAGCTTTGTATTTTTTTCATGTTTCAATTATATTCAGATGGATACTGTGAAAGAATGTTATGAGAGTGTCTAGTTTCGCCTGATCCTATGTTGCTGAAAGTTTTTGGTCTAGCTGAAATACTAGAGTTTTATTAGCTTGGTTGTCTATTGGATTATCATCCGATGAAAAGTTTCTTTAGCATCATCAGGTGGTAAACTGTAATGAAGCATTGGAGCTTTGAAGATGAACTTGGGCAACTTGGTTATTTATTTATTTGTTTATTCTTTGAGCTGTGCAATGGAAAGAAAATAAAATTTAAAGGCAATATCTTCCTCTCTTCCTCTATATGATATTGGACGGGAAACAAACCTTTTTTTTCTGGTAACCTCTGTAACTTCTATTGATTTTGCAATGACATGTATTCAGGTGGAGTACCCCTAAGCATTTACTTCGGTTATAAACCTTGAGTCTCGGTGAAAAGAACAACCTCTTGCATACTATTTACGCTCACAGACCAAACATGATAGAAAAAAACAAAAAAAAAGAGTTTCTAATCTGTCTTGCTTCCTGGGTTTTGGCTATGTTATTATATGAGTTAATATTATATATACTGATATTATATACATTATTACGGTTGAATGCATGATACATATATAAAATTTTCATTTCAAATTCAAATTTAGCTTATTATTATTATTATTATTATTATTATTATTATTATTATTAGTATTATTATTATTATTTACATCTTCCTAGATACAGGTCCCCGTCTGACCACAATGCCTCTAAATGTCCTACAAAATCTGATCATCCAGTTGAATTATGGTCAAGTGGATGATCAGGCTAGAGACCGTAAACACATTTCTATTAGCAAACGAGAAATAAGTACTTGAATTTGACCACTTGGAAAATATTTTAGAATTCATAGGCACTAAATCTAACTACAAAAATTGTTTACTTTTAGCTTTGTCCACAAAAATATTCGCAAATTTTGTTGCCTTTACCTCTGTTCTTTGCTGATTCTTCTTCAGCTTGAAAGCTTGATATTGGGTAATTTCTCACTTCTTCATATTAAAAATTTCGCGCTACGATACTTTACTCTACTAGCAATTTCGCATGTGTAATGCAAGGCTTTACATATTAAATTAAAACAAAAATAATTTTAAGAGAAATAGTTCTTGTAATAGAGAAAGTTAAAATGTTCTTTTAAAAATAAGGTATCGCTTTAATGCCAATTTCTGCCAAAAGGCCATAAATTCTAGCAAATTAAAAACAAATCAATGGAATGAGTTAAGAATGTACATTTCAGAGATTATTTGGGTTATTTGCTCTTTATTTTAAATACAATTAAATAAAGCAATATGTTTGTTACCATCAACCATTTGAGACTGAGAAGAAGCCCGTTAAGCTGAAGTTGCGCTTTTATGGCACATCTTGAAATCGTTGTTTAAAATTTCATTTGCATGTATTCATCAATTACAATAATACCTCTACACATATTATTCAAGTAAACAAAATAAAGCACTCAAAAATTTTTGAACTATGCTTGCGAAACTAAAAGCTGACTTTCGACCAATCTTGCTAATTTTTTCAAGCTTGCTAGGAATAGAACTCACCCGAAAGTAGTAAATCCAATTCTACTTAGAAGTTTATTTCATGTCCAATGTCATCTTGTTTTTCCCTTCTTTGTTTTCAATCACTTTGCTTACTCGAATAGTAATACATTTGAGTCTCAACAAAATTTTCCTTTGATCATTTGAGTCATCTTGTTTTTTTCCATAAAAATTTTGCTTTGATCATTTGGATTACTAGAACTATTACAAAAATTGTATGCTGTATTTTTCTTGATTATTTGACAAATGTTATTTGCATTCATTTTCTTCCCCTTGTTGTATAACAAAAAATAACAGTTTATATTTGACCGTTAAGTATGAAATTTGATACATAATAAGCTACTTATGAAATGTATATGGATTATAATCACTTCCAAGTGTTTTCTTATTTAAAGATTTCCTGTTCAATTATTATAGTATAGCCGAAACTATTTATTCATTGTTAATTTTAATGTTTCTCTGGTGTTCCTTTAAGATTTCATCAATTTAAGATTTAAAATTTGCATCATAAGCTACTTCTTTTAACTGAAAATACTATTTCTTCTAAAAAAGAAAATAGAAAATCACTATTCGAGATAGGTCGAATCTTCTTAGCAAGAAATGCTAAATGTATTTCACATGAGTAAATTTTATATATACTGACAATATATACATTATCACGATTGGATCTATGATATATGTGCAAAAGTTGAATTTTAAAATTCAAATTTTGCATTGTTATCGTTCATCTAATGCTAATAATGTATACATTGTCAGTGTAGAAAAGATTAATCCATTTAATAATGCTATAGCAAATAACTAAGTGCACGAGTTATCTGATCGTTGATATTACTCAAGATCACTTCAGTCACAAATATTTGTTTTCTGTAGTCAATATATAGTAGGACTGTTGATGGGGCTAGGCTAACCCAAACTTCACCTGATCAATTTGAAAAAGTTAGGATCAAACCTTGCATATCATTGGGTAGGGTCGAGTTTGGGTTTCAAATTGAGGTTCGATTAAATTGTGAATCGATGAACTTAGTGGGTTCAGATCTTAAATTGTGAACTGAAGAACTAAATGGGTTCGATTAATTGTGAACCCTATTTGATAACCCAATTCAACACTTAAATTTAATGGGTTTGGATCTTAATATGTTCAGATGCGTTTGATAACCATAAATAAAACATCTAAATTATTTAAAATGACATTGAATTTCTTAGGCAAAACTTTTCACTTAATGTGATGCATACTCAAATATATCAAATTTAGAACTTAACAATTTAATAAATTAATAGATTCAGATTTTAGATTTCATACTGTAGTTTTCAAATTTCAGTTTTATCAAATGCACTTATTAAAGTTCGACTTGAACAATTAAGTACGCTTTTTATTTATAACTAGTTTTTTCAGCCTCATGCGATGCGTGAGGATGCCCTGGGTCTATGTTAATCAATATCAAATGAAGGCAAGTGGATTAATGTAAAATGGTTATATATTTAATACATGATAGGTGTTAATAAATGTGGGGAATTTGAATTTAGGTAAATTGAATATTGCTGTTACTCGTTTACTCATTTGATTTGTAATTTTCTCTTAGATAGTAGTCAGTAATTGGCTTAAGATCTTTGCGAATTCTTGATACTATAAATAAATGATGCATTAATTTGAAATGTACAAGTACATACAAATATTATAAATATGGTGACGTTGATCACTTTTAAAATTATGCACACACTATTTGTATCTAATCAAGAATGAAATAAGTTTAAACAAGTAAAAACCTTCTTGAAACTTATTGTGAATAAACACAATAGTGATGTCAATAATTTAAAAGAACAATCATCACATTTCTACGCAATAAAAAATGTCAAGAAATTGAGAATTATTCATGATGTAGTTGTACGCGATAAAATTTTCAAGTCTGCAAAACGACAAGAAAAGAAATACACGACAAATGTGTAATATATAAATTTAAGAAAATATGTGGGTACAATCTCTGAAATTTTCTCGAACTTATAGAGAGCTTCCTTCGATTCTTTTCCTCGAATGCCAATCCAAGGGCTTCGCAGCTTGTACTTGGATCAACCACCGGTTTCTTCAAATCTTGATATGGAAGATTTGAAGAGCTTGAAAATATTTGGAGACTCAAGCCTTGATATATGGAAGACTTGGAGAGCTTGAAGACCCAGACCTTCGTAGCTTGGAGCTTCAATACTTGAGCGTATGAGATGCCTCCTGATATATGTGTCTGTCCTTGATTTGGTTGAGAGACCCCTATTTATAGCTGTAGCAAGAGGTAGAGGTTGAAAGCATGCGTACCACTCTACTTGTCTTGCAAGACGTGCAGTCATATTAGGACTGTGCCAGTTTAAATATTATCTCCTCATTTTGTATTTGTTAACAAAGAGATAATACTGAAGGAATATTTCCTTGATTGGCCAGATTTGTAGGGATACGTGACGTGGCGCCATTTGGTTGGACGAGCTATTGAAGTATATAAGAAGTACATACAAATTAAACAACTCTAAATATTATCTCTTGAATAAGAAATAAATATTTAGATATCTATCCAAAAGGCGCGTGACATGATATGATTTGGTTGGCGAAGACATCCCAGTAATTTCAATTGATTGGAACACTTCAACTTGACATGTGTCAAAGTACAATTGGCCATTTAATAACCAATTTTTTTTTAAATGTACATGATATACGGCAATACCCGATTGGATAGGAATAAGCCACAAAAATAATTTATAGAACAATGGTAATTTTAGAAATTAATTAAAATTCCATTTTCTACAAATGGCCCCCTCGAAACTTGTTTGTGACCACCAAAAGAATTTGATAGAATATTTGAACGAACAAGTTTCGACATTTCTAACTTAACTTGAATGTCATAAGATCAAGACAATATTGATTCCAACCAAAATCCGTAGGTGAACTTGCATGGGCCTTTAATTAATGGTATGGAAAGATAAGTGAAAGTATTAGAACTTTCAATTCCCGAGGCCGAATTACATCCACCGTTGGCATGTTAAATAAAGTCCACAAATGGACTTTACTTAAAGCTTTGCAATGTCGTGGCTTTTGAATTGATCATAAGATAAGATGGCCATGTGGGATGCGACCAATTCATGCATAACATACTGCTATTAATCCCCAGGGTCAAACATATCATGCCAATAGCCTCAGGTTCACCGCTATGCATGCATTACTAGGCAAATTTCGGTGGCTTCAATTTCCAAGGCCGAATGGCTTCATATTAACTTGCCCCGAGTTCTTCTTTAGTTAAACACAATGAGAAAACATGGTCCCCCCCATTCTAGCTAACCACGGGCACTGTTTGCTAGTTTGCTGCCGTATCTTTGCAGATCGCCTGATGCTTGATCATTGGCATACTTCTCCTTTTCCTCAGCGGGCGAATTAAAGGAGATCTTCCCAGCAACCTTGACTCAACTCAAAAGCTCATTTGAGACGCCATGGTTGACAAGGTGCATCACTCCTTACCCCATGGCGGCCTTCTTTAACTCGTCGCGACAGCTTCGTCCTCTGCTTCAATGTTCCTCAAATCATTGGTAGCACCCGAGGCCCCTACGTTGTTTTTCTCTTCCACAAAGACATTACCCATGTTCATCAGCTCTTCTTGAAGCCTAGCATACTCTTTTGGGATTGATTGAATCCCACTGCTGGCCAAGCTCTCAACTACTGAAGTCACCGTAGTAGTGGTTTACCTGCAAGTTTCTTGAGTTTCCATGTGTTGGGCGTAGTTTGTAGGTTATTCACGTGATGGACCTGATGGAGTTGAACGCTACTGTACTTAGAAGTTCGTCCCACAATTACCAACTAGGTAATTCAATCCATGGCAGGCTCCACTCTCGGGAACCCGGTTCTCCAGGCAAGTGATCCGTCTCATAATATAGTTGGTTAAAGGACGCCGTATTGGACTTGGATTCCATTTACTGGAGCTGTACTAAAAACACCGTATTGGACTTGAATTCCGCTTATTGGAGCTCTACTAAGCACGCGTAGTCCTGAAGGCAAAACCTCCGGGTAGTTCATGTAAACCAGAATTCTATTCGCGTTCGGACTTGAATACCTGCTGGCTCTTAATGAAACTCTCCGCTATAAAACCCTCAAGGCCAAAGTCACAAATTCATAATTTCCCCAGAGCTGTGGAACTCCAGTTGCTGCCCCTTTCTTTTTTGCCCACGCTTTACAGTTTGCCCAGCAAGAGTTGCCGCTATTTTCTTTGTTCGCTGTCGCCACTCCTTCGCTGTCCAGGATTGCTACGGTCATTAGAGCCAGCGTTTGTTGCTACTAGCGCGGGATTCTCATTGCTGACGTCGCATTGATTTGGAAGGTGATTATCTCCAATCTTTGTTCACCTTTCATAAATGTTTATGCTTTTAACATAGTAATCACTTTGCACGCAAGATACGGAAGCTTTTGCGCCATTGGCTTGCATGCATGTTTTAATTTATTTTCGGCACTTTGCACATGACTACTATTTGCAGTTTTGCATACCAATCTGCCACAACTTTGAACTTGGGGAAATCGAACCATCGACTTATTATAAGATGACATGATTGCCGGTCCCGAAGCTTGTGGCCAATTAGTAAATGAATCCTTACATGTTTCAATTACAAGTATCTCCACCAAGTCGTATCAGAATCTCGGCACTTCATGATTGTCTAACAAAGCAAAATGGCTTTTTAAAGTTTTACCATGAAACTGATTAAACACATTAGCCACCATAGTTGCATATATGACTCCCTGCAATTGAGACTCCACCGATCCATATTGCTGATCTTCTTGAACATCTGAAGTCTATTATGCAAACATAACCTGATATTTGATTGACTTGTCCAAATTGTAACCTCTTTATCAATTACTTGCGGACATCCCATCTCACTCTTACTTTTCATTGTCAGGTCTAACTTCAATAGGAACTTAGCATCCCGCTCAAGGAATTAGAAATTCAGCCATGAGGTAGCTTGATTGCCCAAGTTTCATAGAAATTTTTTTCCCTTTTTTTTTACCAACTCAACCCCCCATTTTTCCGTCGAATTTCAGTAACCATGCAAATTAAAGACTACACCACACCGTTGCCCCATATCTCATTGACGGATGAGAGGGGTGGACCTCAATCAAAGAGCTTGTCACTACATGTTCATAAACCAGCAATCGGCCCGTTCGCTGAGTCTTTCATACCCCTTGAAGGATGCTTTCATCTTGAAGATTGGACTAGCAAGTGGACTAAGGAAGTGGTGGCACCCTCGACTTTCTCCACTACATCGAGGGAAGAAGAAGTGGTCGTATTAAACTTGTCACTTCACAATGGAGATCCAGAAATAGCCAAATTCACGCTTCCGTTCGTAGGATTCAATATTGACAAAACTACATGGAAGATCCCTTCGTCCTTCTTTGGCGAGGCGTGCTTTACTTCTCATTATTGGGAATGGGTCGAGGACATTCTCGGAAGGTATAAAGAGGTACTCACACGTACTGGCATATTTGAAGTTGTCAATGCGTCGAGATACTCCTACGACCGCTGTGAAAATATCTTGCGAGCCTTCTTCAAATATTGGTGTCCCTCGACCAAATACACTTCATACGTCCGTTGGGGAGTTGTCCATCACACTTTGGGACTTTTATTGACTTGGTGGCCTTTCGATCGATGGCTCGTTCTTTGATGAAGTTGTTCCTTCGGCGCAGGAGCTTCTCACTCGTGACAAAGAAGGGAAGCCACTTCTCCCTGAGAGTTGCAGGCATCTCTTTTCCGCTTACTACCACCTTTGGACGAATGACCAAGGGGTATGGATGAAAGACTGGATTCGCTTCTGGTTCAAAGGAGGCTAGGTATAGGGCTCCTCCGAGCAGGGCGAATAGAAGAAAGACCACATCTAAAGAAAATGACTTACAACCCTTCTGGAAGCGTAGAGCCTCACGACCTTGCTGATACGAAGGATTTCAACGTCCCTTTGACACACTGGATATCCCAGGGTCTTTAAGAAAGGAAACTATATTGCGGCATTCATAGCGTGTTGGATTTGCAAGTTCCTTTTGCCAAGCAAAAAGGTCGATGCATTCGCCCAAGTGTCTTCAAGGTTGCATGCTTAATGGCCACAGGGAAAAGATTTTGCCTTGCAATTCCCGTGCTTGCGAGTATATCATGGGTTGAGGGAGATCGTCTACGCCCCTAACCTTGGAGAATGCGGGGTAACTTTTCCATCCATTACGTCTATGCTTGGATCGGCCAATACTTTGATGTATATTATGAGAATAACCAAGTGAGTAGCCACCACGCGCATGACGAGATTTAGGCGAGAAAATGCAATATTTTATGGTAAATCAGAAGTTGAGGAAATCTTCAAAGAAGTGAATCCTTTGATGCTTTCCAAACTGTGCTGGACGAGAATGAAGAAAAAATGTTGATCGATGATGGATCCTTATCATCAAGACTCACGAGTTACTTATTAGTCAACGCTCTTGCCATTTAACTCTACGTAAGGACAATACTTTATTATTGAAAAATATAATCCTTGCAGGTTTAGCAGACAATTCGGCTTCTGTCAGGACATTCCCAACAACTTGAAAGAGATCACTCACACTTACTTTGGGTGAGGCTATTCAACTATGGGATTCCTCAGTTCGCACGCAGACGCGATCTCGGATGACTATACCCACGCACAGGAAGCACCCATTGATCACAAAAGACTATGACACCTGGTGGTCAACTCGGTCAAATAGTCTCTTCAACTTCCTTTAAATTCACCGTTAAGATCCCTCAGCAATCATCGAAGAAGGGTAAGGTTACCTCCGCCAATGAGTCAGTGCATCATAATGGAGCTATAGAGATTGTAACGGGTCTTACTCATCCACCTTGCGGAAGAACAAAATTACTAGCAGTCCCTCGAAAAACATTGTCACAAAAAATAAGTCTTCCAAGGACTCTCGACAATCCATCAAAGAGGCGCAACCAGTGATTCCAACAAAGAAGACGCCGCCCAAAGTTTCAAAATCCTTATCCGTGACTCACATAGAAGAAGATGTCGAAATTGAAATGGTGGACGATCGTGATTCTATCGGGCTATAGAAAAGGAAGGGACTCAAGTTCAGGGCATCGGATCTACCCAAGGAGGAACCCATTCGTTGGCGAGCGGTAGCAGTAGTCAAGACCGTCATTGGAACCGATCGAAGAAGAGGACATCTTCTGATTTGGAGGAGGTTTCCTTCACACCACCGTTGGTTAGAGTGTCGCCCCTTAAGGTAATCATCTCTCCATTTTTCTTTCTTTTCCCTTTTTGTAACCCTTTTTCTTTTTTTTTTTTACTTTTTTTTGTAACTTTTTTTTTTCTTTTTAGCCCCCGTTTCTTGAATTCCGTCAAGAAGATGTTGGTAACAATTCACCACCAAACTCGAAACTGATGATATAATTTCAAACAACAAAAGTGACGAAATAGTTATCAGTATTCCAAAACAATTTGCCCCAGGAGGTACCTCATCAATGCGTAAGAAGGAGTTAACTGGTTCGCACGAGACCCGAAAGAGACCTAAACCAGCACTGGTTTTCAGAATTTCATGGGCAAAAATTGATCCAACGCATCGAAGAGATACTTGCAGAGTTTGTGGATGGATTTTCGCGGGCAGATTCTTGACACTCCTATTGAGCAATCTCTTCTTTAAAAGAGTGCGCAGAGGAAATCATTGCGGAAATCACAAGAACGGATCCTACAATGGTCTCCCTTTAAAAGACTATTGATAGAATTGTTTGCCAAGCGGAGCATATGATATTTTGGCATCTTCGTCATGGGAAAGATGAGTAAAGAAACACATGCAGAACTCCTTTCCAAAGTGACCGCCCAACTCGAGAGAGCTAAGGCGAAGGAAGAAGACCTAACTTGTCATCTGCAAAGTCTTGAAGAAAAGTTGCAGTCCATTGAAGACAGGAAGAAAGTTTTGCAACAGGAACTTATCAATTTGGAGAAACAAGGCCTGGAAATCAGCTCAACTATCGATCAAAAGTATGAAACTTTCGAAGAGATCCGGACTGAAATAACCGAGCACATGATGAGCTCTCTTCTATTGAAAGTACGGCATCTTGACTGATGACGCAGTGAAGGAACTTGAAGACATGAAGTCTGCACTGAATCATGTAAAATAGCTGTAGTGGACTACAAATTTGACATTTAGACTTTTCACCATGTCTTTTTCCTGAATTTTTTCTTTTTTTTTCTTGTAATGAATTTTTTTATGAATAATAAAATGCTTTTCATTTCTTATCTCTTGTTTTTATTATTTTTTTAAGAGAAAAAAACTTCTAAATTTAGCATTTTATCTTCAAAGAAAAAGAAGAGATTTTTTTTTGCAAGGAAAAAAAGTTTGATTTAGGAGGTGTAACTGAACTTAGAAGTTGCCCTCAAACTGCCTACGTATCCCAACAAGGGAATCAAGTCACACGTAGTTCCTGCCGTTCACATTTTAACCTCATGCGGGTCAGGAGTGTCTATTTGTTTACCACCTTAGACTTGGTGGAGTGTTTCACAGTTTAACCACATACTACACTATTGGTGGTTGCCATCCACAGTTTTAGCTCATGCGGGCCAGGAGCAACATGCTGTTCCGATTATGCATAGTACCTTTTTAGGTATTTGCCGTTGATGGGGCCAACCCTTAATCCATCTCAGCAACCAATTTATATGAACCATTCGTATACACTTCTCGAACAACATATGGACCATCCCACTTAGGAGTAAACTTCCTTTGTCGCCATGAGTGAGAATGATTGGTCTCCGAACGGCGAGCACTAACTCTCCAATTTGGAAAGAAGCGAGGTCGAACATGCTTATTGAATGCCTTTGAAAGGCGAGCTTGATAGCACTCAATCCGTTGTTGAGTTTCCAATCTCTTTTCGTCGAGTGCTCTAACTCCTCAAGACGAAGACGAACATTATCTTCTTCACTGAGTCCTTCTTGAATCGCAATTCTTAACGAAGGTATTTGACACTCAAGTGGAAGAAAACTTCAACACCGTAAACAAGGCGTATGGGGTTGCTTGCGTGGGAGTTCGAAAAGTAGTTCTATATGCCCAAAGAGCTTCTCCAATTCGAAGATGCCAATCCCTTTTCGATTTATCCACGATTTTCTTCAACAGATTACATAAGGTCTTGTTGAATGCTTCAGCGAGTCCATTTGCAGCAGCGTAGTACATGGAAGAATTGTATTGTTTGAAATGAAACTTTTCACAAACTTATTCATTGCTACATTACAAAAAGGTTTACCATTATCGGTGATGATATAACGTGGGACTCCATACCGATAAATGATGTGCAAACGAATGAAATCCACTATTCTCCTTTTTGACCTCTCTTAGCGGAACTGCTTCAGCCCACTTTGAGAAATAATCTGTAGCTGCCAAAATGAAGATATGTCCACCAGAAGATTTTGGAAGTGGTCCAACTATATCCAAACCCCATGCATCGAACGGCCAAGAAGCCACAGTTGGGTGCAATGGTTCAGGAGGTTGATGGATGAAATTGCCATGAATTGACAAGTTTGACATCTTCTAGCAAAGTCGATGCAGTCCTTCACCATCGTTGGCCAGTAGTATCCCATTCTTTAATGCGAAAGTGTAATTTGGACCAGATTGATGAGCACCACATATTCCAGAGTGAGCCTCTCCATTGCTTGCATAGCCTCATCTTCTCCAAGACATCGTAAAAACACTCCATCGAATGACCTTCGATAAAGCGTCCCTTTGTAGTAAATAAAACGTGGTGCTCGACGCGTATATGACCCTTTTCTTGGGATCTTCTGGTAACTTTCCATGATTAAGGTAATCAATAATGAGATGACGCCAATCCTCCTTTTCAATCTCATGGACAAAAATGTGATAAGCATTCTTCTCCCACCATTATCTTCTTCATCGAACATCGGAGGTATGACCCAATTTTGACATATTGAAATTTGATTTCGATAAGAAGGTAGAGTGATCATGGACGCCACCTTGCCAAAGAGTCAGCTTGTTGGTTGAATTTCTAGGAATATGTTCTATAGTGACATTGTCCAAATATCCCATGAGTTGTCTTGCATACTTATAATATGGGATCAATTCAGGTTTCTTGACATCATAAACACCAAGAAGTTGATTTACCACTAATTTTGAATCACCATAACTCTAAGGTGCAACTGCTTCATGTCTACAGCCGTTTCAAGCCCAAGAATTAACGCCTGATATTCGGCCACATTATTTGAACACCGACGTGTTAACGTGAAGGAGTACGGCAATATATCTGCTTCAGGAGTATAAAAGACAACTCCCGCACCAGCTCCGTCACGATGAGCAGCTCCATCGAAATACATCGTCCACGCAGATTCGACCATAAACACTTCTTCATCGGGAAATTCATCAGTCAACTCCCACTCGGCAGGCATAGGATGATCGGCTAGAAAGTCTGCCAATATTTGTCCTTTGACAGCCTTCGCAGGTACATAAATAATTTCAAATTGTTGAAACTGAAGGTACCATCTCGCAAGTCGATCAGACAGTACAGGTTTTGCCATGACATACTTAATGGGTTGGACTTGGATATGAGTCGGATAGTGTGTGCTTGAAAATAATGTTTCAACTTCTGGATGGCAAATATAAGTGCCAAACACAACTTCTCGATGGTGTGAGTAATTCAATTCATTAGACGTCATCATCCGACTCAAGTAATACAGTGCATTCTCCTTACCTTCATCATTTTCTGAGCAAGTAAGGCCCCAACCGACCGTTCTTGAGCGGAAATATAGAGGATCAATGGTTTTCCTGGGATTGGCGCAGTTAACACAGGGGATTCATGAGGTACTTTTTAATGCTTGTAAAAGCATTTCTACAAGTTTCATCCCACTCGAAGGGCACCCCTTTTTTCATCAGACGACTAAAGGTTGGCATCGTCCACCAAATTAGAGATAAACCTCCGATGTAAGCCAACTTTCCTTGAAACTCTTCAATTCATGGATATTTCGCGGTTCAGGCATGTTTATAATGGCATCAATTTTAGATCGATCGACCTCTATTCCCCGTTGATGAACGATAAAACGAGAACTTGCCAGAAGACTCCGAATGCGCACTTCAAAGGATTCATTTCAGTTGGTATCTTCGAAGGCGTTGAAAAACTCTTCGAAGTCTTGAATATGATCTTCTCGCTTCTTTGATTTTACCACAAGATCGTCAACGTAGCACTCTATATTTCTATGGAGCATATCATAAAAAATTCTTTGCATTGCCCTTTGATATGTCGCTCCAGCATTTTTCAAACCAAACGGCATCACTTTATAGCAGTAAATCCCTTGGGAGTGTGGAAGGCGGTGAGCTCCTCATCTTCAGCTGCCATACGTATTTGATTGTAGCCAGACGATCCATCGAGAAATGACAGTGCTTCATGTCCTGTTGTAGCATCTACTGTTAATTCTGTGATGGGAAGTGAAAAATCGTCCTTCGGGCAAGCCTCATTTAGTCTCGAAAATCAACACAAATTCGAATTTGCCCATTCTTCTTCCTCACAGGACAATCTTGAAATCATGTTGGATATTTCACTTCTCGTATGAATCCAGACTCAATCAATCTATTTATCTCATTTTCTATCAGAAATCAATTCGGGCCGAAAGTGTCTTTGAGTTTGCTTGACGGTTTTGTTCCTCGCTTGATAGACAAATTATGAACAGCGATCCTTGGATCAAACCAGGCATTTCTGAGTAATTTCAGGCAAAGACATCTTGAACTCGAGCAGCAGATCAACATACTCTTTCTCTTCTTCAGAGTCATACAAGAACTTATGTAAATTGGGCGAGGGTCGTCACTTGTGCCAAGGTTAATCTTTTTACATATCGACTGTATTTTTTACTCCTTGTTCAAGTTCAGGGGAGCGTCATCGCATCTTCTTCTTCTTCTTCAGGATCGCTGATTGTAATATGATGGCAAGAGCAATACTTTCTTGACCCTGTTCTTCAAAGATGGTTTCGATCCTTACGTTAAACAAGTTTCATAATGCATAAAGAAATTGGAAACTCGTTTTCTTGGACCACTCTTTTCATTGGAGTAAGATTTTCTTCCTTGACAACTTGGTACTCTTGTTTTTTGCTGCCTAATTCTTATAGACGGGCGGTTTCAACATTTTTTGCTGCGGGCCGAGCCTGTCGAACACAGAAGTACGCTTTGACTCATTTCCCAATCTGTCGAAAACAGTTCTCTTTCGACTTGTGACCTCCATTTCTTCGTTCACATAGTTACAACTTGCCCTTTTGATCATTATACGAACAGGAGAAGGCGGTTGATAACCAAGACCCATCGACGAACTTTCAACATTATAGCCTCTTTCTTTTAACATTTTCTGCGTAGGTGTTAATCCATGAGTCTTCTCGCCAGTCACTTCAGGAGGGAGTTTGCCCAATGCATGCTTCTCATTTGGGTTATAACCGGCCTTAACAAGAAGTCTATATGCGTTTGGATCAAAACCTTCTTGGGTCGATTAGTTGGTAATGAGTAATGTTCCACTGCAGTTCTTCTTTGGGACGGACGAACCCTTGCAAGTTGCTTTCTCACTTTTAACAGGCTCTATTTTGGTGAGCGGAACATTTAATGCGTCATTTCTGATAAAAGAAGACTGACCTTCTTCTCTCTTTGATTTTGAATATAACGCAAAATAGGTACTTTGGAATCTTGACTTTCTTCCTTTACTGATTCTTTTTTTTTGCTTCTTTCGAAGGTAAAATTTGGCGTCGGCAAAGTGAGTCTCGGCCTCAGTGAAAGGTTTATCATCTGCAGTAATCTTTTTAACTACACCGCCTCGACAATATTTGAAACATTGATGAAAGTAGACGGTATAATTTCATTCTCATGAATCAGGGTCTTCCAGAGCATGTCTAAGAGCATGTTATAAGAGGTTCTGGCATCAATAATGTGAAATAATGCACTTGAAGACAATTCGCCAATGAGCAATTCAAGCCTTATGAGGCTAATCGCTCTTTGGCCCCCTTGGTTAAATCTTTGGATCATGAGGCGGCTCTGGGAGAGTTCATCACTTGAAATTCCTAGTTCTTTCATAGCACGTACGGACATGATATTGACAGCAGATCCCCCATCAATGAGTATTCGATTCATCTTCTGTTCTCGAACATACGTACTAACAAACAAATGTCGATTGTGAGTTTTAAAATCAACTGTTAAATCGTCATCATAAAAAATGATAGTCGTTGCACAATCCACCGGTGATTTATCATCGATTTTGATTTTCTTCTCAAATTCAGTGCTAATTTGTGCAACTTGAGGATTTTCAGCTTTGACGACATTACAAAAAATAAAATTATCATCATCGTCACATAAATAACCCTTGAGTATAAATTCTCTCAACGTCACGGGTTGTCGAACTCGAAGGAACAGATGATTTGAAGAGACTGGTGTTGCGGCCACTTGTTTTCGTTCCTTTGTTGCATTTCGTTGTTTCATTATCACTTTAGCTTTTGTCGAGCGAATGCTTTTGAAAAGATGTACTTCTTTATTTTTGGCTTGCAAGTCCTCTTTCGAGTGACTAAAATCCATCCTTCATTATCATCTTCAATAACATTTTCAATTGAAGATTTTTCGAACTCTCTTTTTACAGATAGAGTACTACTTGATGTGGATAGAACTTCTATCTGGCAACACATAGACCCAAACATTATTGTTGTTTGATTTGCCGATGCTTTATCCTCCTCAAGAAGGATTTTTCCTTGACGGGCTAATTCCATAATTTTGTCTTTAAAGACAAAGCATTTAGTGAGAGGATGACCAATCAGACGATGATAACAGCAATAATTTGGATCATTGACCTGACCGGCTTCCTCTGAGCGCTTCATGTCAGGAAGTTCAAGAAGTTTCTTTTTGAAAAGATCATCAAACATTCCTTGTAAATCAGATTCGAGGAAGGGGTATTCCTTTTCTTGCATCTCTTTTAGAGTGGGTTTTCTTACTGACTTATTTTGGAAGGAATCCAACTTCTCAGTGACCTTTCAGCTTACTTTGGTAGCAATTTTCATGGGAGCCGTGTTTATTGCCATGGACTTTTATTACTGAGTCTTGAAGAAAGCTTACCCCCTTTTTTATTTTCTTGTCTTTCATTGCCTTGACGATGCGGTTGCGTTCACGGAGCTTGAATAGGAAGCCCATCAGTTGCATTGGCCGTGATGCTTAATTCCATATCATGAGCATGAGTAGCTAATTCTTCAAACGTGTTTGGACGTATACCTTGTAGAATGTAACTCAAGCTCCAATGCATTCCTCGGATGCACATTTCTATGGTAGAGGGTTCAGACAATCTATCTTTGCAGTTAAAACTCAGACTTCTCCACCTATCGATGTAGTTGACCATAGGTGCATCCTTCCATTGGCGAGTGTTAGTCAACTCCAGCATGCTGACGGTTCTTCTAGTGCTGTAGAAGCGATTCAAGAACTCTTGCTCCAACTGTTCCTAACTGTCGATGGACCCTGGAGTGAGATCAGTGTACCAATCAAACGCGTTGCCCTTCAAAGATCGAACAAACTATTTGTCTAGTAAGTCACCATAGGTTTCCGCATTATTGCAAGTCTCGATGAAATGGGCCACATGTTACTTTGGACTGCCTTTTCCATCGAACTGTTGAAATTTAGGCGGTTGATATCCAGCAGGCATTGCTAGATTGTCAATTCTAGCAGTGTAAGGCTTGCAGTAAGTAAAGCTTGACTTTGAACCACCCTTTTTTTTATCCTTGATCACGCCTTCAACAAGTTCCTTCAGTTGTTCCACGGGGATAGTTCCATCGGTGGTCACATATACTTCTTTCACCTTATCCTTGCCTTTAGACGAGGGAATTTCACGCTCTTGGTGTTCCTTAGTGTTCGCATGGCTTCCTTCGGGAGCGTGATCTTTCTGGGTGAGCAGTTGAGCGATAAGAGCATCTTGGTCCTTGATGTGTTTCATCATGGTCTCCATCATCTTGGACATGTTCGACACTTGTTCTTCAAGACTTAAAGTGTTTGTCATCATCGCGGGCATTGCAGCAGAAGCAGCAGAATCTTCCATAGAAAATTTGGATTGAAGAGTTTCGTGTGAAGAGGCTGATCCAGTACTTGACGAATCATCATCATGCTTAGAAAATTTGGATCCGGATCCAAATTCGAGCATGACAAGAGCCTTCTCAATCGAGGCAGGAACATCTTTGATCCCTACCATGAAAGAATAGCTCGTTGGTGATGTTGAACCAAAGACGGGAGTTGACATCGATGGAGCTTCCATACTACTTTGGGTGGAAGTTCTCGTCATGCTCCTTGTCACAGGACCAATAGCGTGAGTATTGGTGATAACATGTGCAGTTTCCTGAACAAGTTTGACATTAGTAACTTTGGAACAAGTAGTCGTGGACTTGTTGTTCTTTGGTGCCATTGGTGATGTATGTTGTTGAATATACGAGGAGAAGAGATAGAAGGCAGAGATGGTCCCACCGGGCGTGCCAAAAATTTGTACGCGATAAAATTTTCAAGTCTGTAAAACGACAAGAAAAGAAATACACGATAAATATGTAATATATAAATTTAAGAAAATATGTTGGTACAATCTCTGGAATTTTCTCGAACTTATAGAGAGCTTCCTTAGATTCTTCTCCTCGAACGCCAATCCAAGGGCTTCGCAGCTTGTACTTGGATCAACCACCGGTTTCTTCAAATCTTGATATGGAAGATTTGAAGAGCTTGAAAATATTTGGAGACTCAAGCCTTGATATATGGAAGACTTGGAGAGCTTGAAGACCCAGACCTTTGTAGTTTGGAGCTTCAATACTTGAGCGTATGAGATGCCTCCTGATGTATGTGTCTGTCCTTGATTTGGTTGAGAGGCCCTTATTTATAACTGTAGCAAGAGGTAGAGGTTGAAAGCATGCGTACCACTCTACTTGTCTTGCAAGACGTGCAGTCATATTAGGACTGTGCCAGTTTAAATAATTATCTCTTCATTTGTATGTGTTAACAAAGAGATAAAACTGAAGGAATATTTCCTTGATTGGCCAGATTTGTAGGGACACGTGACGTGGCACCATTTGGTTGGACGAGCTATTGAAGTATATAAGAAGTACATACAAATTAAACAACTCTAAATATTATCTCTTTAATAAGAAATAAATATTTAGATCTCTATCCAAAAGGCGCGTGACATGATATGATTTGGTGGCGGAGACATCCCAGTAATTTCAATTGATTGGAACACTCAACTTGACATGTGTCAAACTACAATTGGCCATCTAATAACCAATTTTTTTAAGTGTACATGATATACGGTAATACCCGATTTGGATAGGAATAAGCCACAAAAAATAATTTATAGAACAATGGTAATTTTAGAAATTAATTAAAATTCCATTTTCTACAGTAGTAAAACAAATATGCTTCTAGTAATTGTAGTAAAAAATATATATTCACAGGTGTTGTTTCTTGTAGTAATCTTTCAATAGAACGTGTCTTCCCAAACTTCTTGCACTCATTGCAACAATTTTTGGGTATAGTACATAGATCATCGTCATCATTTTTCTTCTTTGTATCTCTTTTTTTGTGCAAAGACAAATAAAAAGCAAAGACCATTAGTCAATGATGATGAACTTTTCCTTCTTTTCTTTTTTCAAGCATTCTTTGAAGGAGAACAAATTATAGTAATCTTGAGACATGCAACATGTAGTATATTTTACCTTATAATAACCTTAATAACCAGTTGGACCTTAACTACCATTTGAATCGGCATGAGGATGCCTGGATTTTCCGTCTGAATTTGCTACAAAATATTTAGATTTTTGCTTGAACTTGTTGCAAATTTCTGATACATTTGTGGGAATGCATTAGTAGGAGAATTACTTAGGAAATACTAAACAATAGCTATGAACAACCTGGAGAAATATATCATACTCAGATTCACTGCAATGAATTATCCCTATTTTCGCAAATGCAAAGCAATAGTATCCCTGCATCCATAGATTGGTTCTTAGTATGGACCATCCAATCTTGATTTATAAATGACCAAACTGGGATTTATCTCTTACCTTGCTCGTACCATTTGAAGATTCTAAAGGTATTTTCCATGTTTCCCTACTTGCAATACCTATCAATCATGAATCATAACTGAGTAGACTGGAATTAGTCCACTGACAAACACATTAGATTGCCAGTTTGATTTATATATTCTTGATTCTACAAAATAACTGATGAGTTTAATGGGCGGGACAAACACCTTTGATAAAAATTCTTCCAAACAGCTTTAACTTGATCATAGATTGCACAACCTAAATGCGCCTCTAAACACCCATTTCTGGAATATCAATGAATTAGTGCTGCGTAAGTTCTTGACCAATTCATGAAGAAATTCCTCTGCTCTAGCCACACGCCTAACGTCCAAAATCAATTGGTGAGAGTAGCACAAGTAATTGGATCAACTCAACCCTCTGACATGGTTCCCCTCCACTCAACTTCTTGATGACCTCATAAATACCCAGGGTTAAGCCACGTTCAGTGTACACCTACACAAGTGCTTTTGAAACTGCACTACTTTAAAAAAACTCATCCATAGCTATTAGGCAATATATCTAGAGTAGCAAAAGGTGAGCATATACATATGCTATCATCAATTATTTCATCAAAGACAATACATCATCCCGCTTTCCGCAATTCACCAGGACATGAATGAGTACAACATAACAACTTGGACATTAAAAGGCAATCCATAGATACCACATGGCACTAAAACCAAATGCATTACAATAGTTATACTGACATAACATTTGCTATGCATATATTAGTCAGTCTCGGGCAGAAACAAAAGCAAAATTTCACATTATTTTAATAGTATGATCAATTCAGTCACGTTACAAATTTAAAGCCAAGGACCCTGAGAATGATAATTATCCATCTAGAGTACAATAATCTTTGGTAGGGTTTAAATACTTGTTATCCCCACATCTACATGCATACAAAAAACATAAGTATCATTATCTTGAATAAGCTTTTATTACACTAAAAAAATCATTCAGAAGCAACAAGTTTACATCACATAACAAGATTTCGATTGTGAATTAGTCAGTTGACCAACTTAACAAGTCAACTGGTTTGGCTCTTTAACTCTTCTTTTGTTCAAGCAATCAAAATCTTTCCAAAAACAGTTAAAAGAAAGAATGATATAAAAGAACTTACCCCAAGGTATATTTTTTCCAGTGCTCCTCTGTTTCCCGTAAAGGGTACAAGAGTTCAAGTTGTTATTGGCTAGAAGGGGAAGGGAAATGCCACATATGGCCAAAACAACATGTGCTCCTTCACTCTATTTTCCATCTTCAGTAGAGTTAAAAGTGACATGCATTTATTAGAAGGCTTTCTAATTCTGCTCCTTTTTTTTCTAGTCTAAGTTCCTAGAAAGATATACATATGGACGGAAAAGGTAAAAGGCTAACAAATAAAAAGGCATAAGCTAAACTTTCTCAAAGAAAATAATTCATGCAAAGAAAAGTACCATATTAAGCTCTAGTATTGCAGTTTAATATAATGAAAGCTCTCCCATACTTAGTCAATCAATAGACAACCTACAACATTAACACCTTGTCTCATTTAGACATTTTACAAAAATTTCAAAAGCTCTAGAAAGAACCAATTTGATAAGTGATTGTGTTAGAAAGTTAGATTTGTAAGGCTAATAGAATAAGTCCAAGGAATTGGCCACAACTAAGCAAAAAGTTTAGGTGAAAACCATGCAATGCTCAAACTATTACGACTTGCAATAAAGAGATAATTATCAACATGTATGGTGCTAAGAAATCTAGCAGAACAAGTGTCGCGCCCCATTTTTTAAAATAAGAAAAATAAAGAGTTTTAAGAAAATGGATTTTTAGTTGATTTTGATTTGGCAAAATGGTGTTTTGATTTTTAGAAAATAAATAAAATGAAATGGGTCTTAATGGGACTTTGAAAATGCGACGGTTTTGACCCAAAATAAAGTTCAAAAAGGGTTTTAAATAAAAACAGGAGTCGCCACTTGGTATCGAGTTAAGGTGTACCAAGTCACCTAAAAAAATGAATTTTTAAAGAAAAAGTAGAAAAACCCTTTTTTAAACGACTCCAAGTCTACGAAAATCAAAGAAAAAGGTTTGGGAGTCACATTTGAAGAAAGGGAAGGCAAGGATAAAAATCCAAGGCACCCTTTCAACCTAGCCAAGGTTAGTTGCATGATTTAGTAAAAATTTTCTTATTTAACCTAAAAATTTATCACATTTGAATGTACTATATGAATACAAATCCTAGACCTAGGGGGGTGTCGGGAGATCAAAATATCTCTTCGAAGCTAATATAGGTACCAATCACATTAATTGTGATGCCCACAAGTAAACTTTCGAAGAAATCACGAATTGTGCAAAATGTGAGACTCTAAGAAAGAAAAAAGAAAAAAATAAAAATAATTATAATTATACAAGTATACATGTCCTAAAAGAATGCATCATGTCGGGTACGGGGGACTAATGTTCGTGACTCAATTTTTCCTTTAATAGAGGGAATATGAGCGTGCTAAGGCTAGAAATAGCCAAATTCGTCCATATCCCATATTCAAGGGGTTATTTCTTAACCTAGTCAAGCAAATGTACTAACCTAATTCTAATTTTCCTAAATGAAATGCAAATCTAATGTCATATCTCATGCATAGGATATAAAGGAAAATATAAAATAAGGAATATGGATAAGGGATATATAAAGGGGGAAAGTATGGGATAAGGGATATGTGTATAAAGGGAATATGAGGAAAAATATATATATACAGGGGGGGTATGGGATAAAGGATATACATATATAAGAAAAGTATCATGCGAAATGGTAAAAAAACCCTAAAAAGTGAAAAAACATGCATGAGATGAAGTGATTTTATCACACAATCATGATCTAACGTATGAATGGTTCCTAAAGGTCTAGCGTTGGATTAGCCCATGTCTATAAGTTCTCACTAGCGTTGGACTAGTGAGGAATCGGACAAGGGAACCACAACTAGCGTTAGACTAGTGTGGTATCGGGAAACGGATCACAACTAGCGTTGGACTAGTGTGATATCACGTCATACATTAATTATAACTAATTTATTTCATGTAAACTTAATAAAACATGTAAATACATAACATCACATAAAACACATAACACATAAGCATGATATCTAAATGCAAGGCCCTAAGAAAGCGGTAACACATAGCACGTAAGCATGCAAATCATACAAAGCAAAATAAAGCACATAAAGCCCTAACTATTACACTTGGAAGCGCTAACTACAATCTAAGGGGAAAAATGAAATAAATAAAATAAATACCTAACTATTACAATTTTGGCGTTTAAATGCCTTACAAATAACCAAAAATTAAAATAGAATAAATATACTAAATTAAGTAACTAAAATGAATAAATTAAAGAAAAACATTCAAAAGGCATGCAATTAAACACATAAAGTCACCTAAGTGCACATAGGATCAAATAAATTAGAAATAAGGGATAGAGTGTACCTTCCTTGAGTTGGGGCCCTAATGACACGAATTTACTTATTTACCCTCCAAAATAATAAAAAGCGTCAAGGCACCACTTTAATTAACAAATAATCACAAAAATAAAAATAAACACAAAATTAAATCAATCAAGGTATTCAAATAAAAGTAAACAAACCATATTTGACAAATTAACACAAATAAAGACCCAATTTGGAAGAATTAAAGAAATTAAGGGATCAAAATCACTATTATTGCAAATACGAAGGGTCTAAAAGGAAATCAATTAAAATCAAGGATTTAAAGTGAAACCTACCAATCAAATGCTAAGATTCACAAAATAAATGAAAACCAATTTGCTACAATTAAGCCACAAAATACCCAAAAGTTTACTAAAAATTCAAATCAAAACTCTAAATTTAGAAAGAGTTATTAAACCCTTCAAATTTATTCTAAAACTCATGCATATCCTACCCAAAAAATCACATTAAATCATATCAAAGAAGAATAACATGTTAAAGGGATAAAATTGATCAAATTTCCAAAGTTTCTGGGCCATAACAGAATTATAGGGAACTTGAGGGGTCAAGGTGCAATTTCTGGAATTATTTCCATGCATGCTACGAAGTAATCTTTCTGCAACTTTGCTGGTTTCTTTCTTATGCAAGCTGCTGCGTTTCATTGTCAACCAAATGGTCACCAACAAACACCAACTTTGAATCAAAATAACCACAAGATACAACCCCCAATCATCACCAAATCCAATACCACACTTTTATTGCAAGATTAAGGTATTAAAATCTGAATTGATGACTTCAAAAGATAAAAGAAATAACAGCAAAAGAAAGAAACAAAATGCCGCAGGCGTTTTCTCTACAACTTTGCCATCTATTAGCAAACATTTGAGCCTGATTTATGTATCTTTGGACCAAAACATGCAACCTCAACATGAATCATCCAATGTCTTCTTTCAAACACAAGATTATGTAGCCAATCAAGCGACAAAACCCATCTGGTGGGCTGCCGTGGGAAGAAACAAAAACAGCAAAACAAGAATGCAGCTTTCTTCCAACTTTATGGGTTTTCAGTGCAAGTGTGCAAGTTCCTCCTCACTAAACATAACAAAAATCTGAACCAGACATCAAACTTTAATCTTAAACAATGAAATCGCATGAATTTCACCATCCAAACATACAAACTTTCGGGCAACCTTCTGCAAATTTCTGCTACAATCCGAGGAGCTTTCTTTCTGGGTTGCTCGAATGCAATCTCTTTTCCAACCCAACACAACTAATGGCTTAACGAACCAAAACTTGGATCGAAGTAACGAGGTTATCAAACATTCTTTTCCATTTTTTAACCATAAAACTCTTACGTTTAAACATATAGTTCAGAGGGAAGGAGTATGCAAAAATCTGGAAAATGTTCGGCAGCTTGGGTCTTCCTTTCCAGAAACCACAGGAAATACCATTCCAAACAAGCAAAATCTCATAGTTTATGCATTGTATAACCTAACACAAAAGAAACACAAAGGGAAGAGAACCTAACACAAGGAAAACATGAAACGTAGCAAAAGCAAAGAACTGAGGAAGAGCGAGGAAGTTGCAGCAACAGGATTCATGAACAAAAGAAGCAAAAAAAAAGAAACTGATCAAGGAAAATAAACCAAGTTAGAGCCATTTCTAACCTTCCTTCGCTGCTTTGTGTGGTCAAATCACCGTGGACATCCGTAGATGAACCAGATTCGCAGAGCATCAAAAACCCAAGATGCAAACTTTGGTGAAGAACTGTGAAGACCCGAACTTTAGATCCAAATTTGAAGGCTGTATCGGTGTTTTTCCTCAAAATGTTCAGAACCAAACTTGTTCCCCAAACACTAGAGAAAGTGCAGAAATCATAAAGGCATCAAAAGGACCCGTATCAAAAGAGAAAATCCTCCCCGAAAATGGTTGAACGACCAGCCTTTTTAACAAATTTTTCTGAAAAATCTGCTCCTGTTCTTCCTTCCCATTGCTGTTTTTCCTTCTCCTCAGATCCTTGCTCTTTCTTGCAGATCTTTCTCCTCTTCACAAGCTAAAGCTTTTTCTTTCTTTTTCTTCCTCGGCCAGCCCAAGCTTTTCTCGGTTTTTTTTCCCTTTTTTTTTCCTTTCTTTCCGCCACCTTTTTCTTTCTTCACCCTCCTCTGCTCTCTCTCTTTTCCTTACCCACGAAGCTCTCTCCTTTCAACCCTAACCGAAACCTTTCTTGTTTCCTCCGTTTCCCTCTCTCCCGTTTTTCTCTCTTAGTATCCACTCTTCCTGAAGCTCTCTCCCCACATTTCTTTCTCTCTCACTTTTCTTTCTTCCGTCCGCCGCCCTTCCTTGCTCTCTATTTTCTTCTACCTCCCTCTCAGTTCAGCCCTCAACCCTAGCCACCACCAGATTCTATCTTTTCCTTTAACATGAAAACTCTCTGACTCGATCACAAAAAGGTTCGGAATAAAGAATCATTCAAATCTGGAAAAATTCTGGAAAAACTTTCCCTGAGCAATGTCTTGCTTCATGATAAACAGAACCAGAATCTTTGAAATAAAGCGACAACGCTCTTGAACATACTCAACCAAGCTCCATAGAGACAAGAAGGCAATTATTCGAGTGAATGAACACACAGGATAAAAGAACAATGGAAACGGCAAAACAAAAGGCAGCAAGCATAGCAAGTGTTACAATAATGAAACTAGTTGCGTTGGAGCCCAAATCATGATTTTCATCCTTTCCAGTTTCATACATGAAAACTAACGACTTTGATAGCAAACCTACTAATGGAATCACAGCCAAACAACAAGTAACAGTAAGAGCAACAAACCAGACACCAGTTCAACGTCCCAAAGGAAAGGAAAGCTGCTGCAACAAGCCGAGACATTCAAACTCGTTGTAGCACTCCTTCCAAACAAACTCCAAAGACCCTAACAGACCCTAAATTGCACAAATAAGGACTAAAGATGTAACCTTTAACTCACCAGATTGGAGAAAGCTACAACAGTGCTTGTGCAGTGGAGCTCGTGAGTGATGATGGTGGAATGAAATGGTGAAGGTCTCCGTGAGGAGTGGCCGTTCCAGTCGCTGCCTTTCCTTTGAAGAATGGCACCAGATTCTTCCCTTGCTCAACCTTCAAACCCTCTCTCCCACTCTCCTCAGCTCCCTTCCCTTTCCTTGTTTCTTTCTTTCTTAGTTCTCCCTCGTTTTTTCACTGCCGAGCTTCTATTTCTTCTGTTTTTCTTCTTAACCCTACCTCTACTCAGCCGCCCCTCTCATTCCTTTTCTCTTTTTTTCTCTCCCCGCCGTCACTCACTCTTTTTTCTAAACCCTTGCTGCATTTTTCTTTTAAACCTTCCAACCCTTGGCTGGACGATGCGGATGAAGCCCCCATTTCCTCTGTTTGCAGAGCCGTTTGATGGTTCTTGATGCCCAAGACAATTGGGTCTTCTAGCTTAAAGCCAAATGGCTTGTACTACCACAATCCAACGGAGCCAAAAAATGGGAAAAATTGATGGAAAAAGAGCTGGAAAAAGAACGCAGCTGCCATCCGTTTCTATACATGGCCGAAGCCAAAATTGAGAGAAATGGCGCGTGTGCTTCTCACGCGAGCGTGGAACTTTTTTTTTTTTTTTTAACAACAACAAATAGGAAATGATTTTCTCAATAAGAACAGAAATGAAACAAGGTCAATTAAATGAAATGCTGAAATTTTATTTTACTTTTCATCATTTTATTATTATATTTTCAATTAATTCTCAATTAATTCATGTAAACAAACAACTACTTTTTATAAAATTGAATCTAAAAGAAATAAAACATACTTTGTGGACAATTTTCTTTTTTGATAATGTTTTAATGCTAAAAAATGTCTTAAAATAAAAATTAAGAGATTAATGAGCCAAAATGAATAATAATTATTTAATCAATAAATAAAGCTAAATTAAAATTTGGGTATCTAAAATGCTGAAATATGTGTAAAGCAAAAATCATGATGTTAATAAATAAATATAGATAATAATTATCAATAAAAATAAAGATAAAAATAAAAACAAAATGAATTAAAATTTGGTGTCTACAACAAGAAAACAAAGCATGCGACAATGAGTAAATAAAGGTTAGGTAAAAAAAACATTTGGCCTTCAAATTCAATCAATTGGCATGATAGTTGATAATAACCAATAGCATGGCTAATCATAAAACTGTCAAAAAGGAACACCAACGGGAATGAAAAGAGAAGGAAGCAAAATATAAATTAGTAGACAATATAAAATACAGGAACTTGAGCTCAGCAGCAAGGACCAAAGACAGATTGATAACTTCTTACTTTCAATAATTGTCTCTATCGAAGTGCAGCAAAGAGAAGAGAAGGAATGATGCCCTCCACTATCAAAAAGATTAGTGAAGCAAAGGAAAACGGTAAGTGGTGAACAAACATTTGAGTTTTGTAGTCTCAGTCGTACAAAAGCTTAATAACTTCAATAAGAAAGTTTACCTTGTTCAATTATATAAGCAAATATAGGTCATCAACAAAGAAAATGAAATTTTACTTACATAATATGCAACGGCTGCAAGTCAAAATTTGATAGATGTTCCTTCCTAATATACTTTAATTTCCATTCAATAATTCAACTATTTGAAATATTTGACGAAAAAGATTTAAAAAAGGTGGCCAAAGTTTGAAGAAATTGAAAGACCTACCCCATAAATAGCTTCATGGATTCATCACCCTCACGCGACAGACAAAAAATGATGGGAAGAGCTTGTTTGTGAAGAAGGTTTCGACCGCAACATGCATTTCAGGAAACACATTCAGAAGAAAGAAAAACAAGTGCTAAAAATGCAAATAATTAGAAAAAGCAAAACAAAGTTGCTACGGAAAGAGGAAGAATTACAACATGACTAATCTACTTCAAAATTTGTCAAAAACTTATATAATACAAGAATAATCAAGAGAAAACATACCAATTAGGAATGGAAGAATAGGAGGATTTGTGATCAGAAAGCTTTGTGGAGAATTGGGTGATGACCTTTAAGGAGCCATGGTTTGTGTGTGACAGATCGATGGATAATTCTATTGTAGTAATCTCATTTCTCAGCGCAAGCTCTGTTCGATAGTTAGCAGCTAATTTAGGGCTTAGTCTTCAGTGGTGGTAGTGATGGTTTTGAAGGTGACCGAGGCTGGAGAAGTGTGTTTTACTTTATTTGAGTTTATGCCTCAGTGGTGGTGGTGGTGGTGGTAATGCTGGTAGAGATTGATTGACAGAGACGGAGGCCATATGTAAGACGGGAGGGAGATGGAGTCATGGAAGAGTAACAGGAGAAATCTAGAGGATGAGGTGCAAGATGGCTTGACATATGGCGCTCCACCAAAACAGGAGAGCACCGTGGTGGTGCTACAGAGGGAGAGGGCAGCAAGTGACATGTGTGACGTATTACCGGATAACCGATACAAACAAACGTCTGAAGCACAAATACAAAGTTACCAAAGTTGACCAAGCACATAACTGAAGCACAAATGCAAAAGCCATTGAAGTTGTCCATAATTACTGGATAACCGATACAAACACACGTCAGAAGCACAAATACAAAGCCATCAAAGTTGACCAAGCACACAAGTGAAGCACAAATGCAAAAGCCACTGAAGTTGTCCATAATTACCGGATAACTGGTCCATTTTCACTGTAGCAATCCCAACTCTCGCTTTTAGTATAGTAAAGATTAAGTGTATGAGTATTTTTTTATTTATAATGATATAGATTGTTTGATAATTATATGTATTATTGTATACATAATATATAATATATAATGACAAAATATAATAAGTATTATTATGGATTAATTGTGAGTTTGAGTTTAGCCCAAATTAGATCCGAAACTCTAATGTCTTTGTTAGTTGAGTATGAACCTTGCACATTGAACACAAAGTCCAAGCCCAAAAGCTCTACTTTATTTCATGAGCCGAGTTTGAACTTCCCTGAACCGGGTTGACAAGGCCTAATTGACACCTTGCTATTTAGTGATGTTTCAGAAATTTTTATGGTTAAAATTTTTTTTGATAATTAGGCTATAAAAGAATAACTATAAGAGTCAATGGAATATTAAATAAAAAAACTAATTATTTTAAGACAAAAGTTTCTTCCTATATTTTAACTTATTGCAAGGTAGGAGGCATTGTGATGGGTGGTAAGGTGAGAAGGGTTGTATATAAGAGGTTTTGGATTCAAGTTCTTTGACTTACACAAGGAAAAAGGTAAAAACCCATTGCAATGGCTCCCACTATGGTCACAAATAAAAATATCCATCCGTTAAATCTTGTGAGAAATAATTGGGTAGTATTTATTTTTATTTTTTTAGTATAAGTGGGAAGGTTCGAATCCAAGACCTCTCACTTACGCTTCCTCCCCTGAATAAAAAAGAAAAGTGGATCAAGGAGAAATTCAGCCACATGTCTAATTGATGTCATCAAAATCATATATTGCATGAAAGTCTTGAAGTTTTTAAAATATATAACATCAATTTTTTTAACTTCTCTAGCCTACAGATTAATACCCTTTCTTTTGGCATGTGCTTAATTCAAAGGTTAAGGCCCTATTTGATAATCAAATTTAGTACTTAAATTTAATGGGTTCAGATCTTATATGTTCAGATGCATTTGATAATAAAAAATAGAACATTTGAATTAATTAAGTGATATTAAATTTCTTAGGCAAAATTTATTCCAATAATAAGTGATAAACTATTCATTTATTACTTAAGTAATATAGACTCAAACATATTAGATTTAGTACTTAACAATTTAATAACTTAATTAATTAAGAGATTCAGATTTCAAACTTCATTTATTACTTAAGTAATATAGACTCCAATGTATCAGATTTAGTACTTAACAATTTAGTAATTTAATTAATTCGGATTTCAGATTTTAGATTTCATTTATTACTTAAGTAATTTAGAGTCAAATGTATCAGATTTAGTAATTAACAATTTAGTAAATTAATTAATTCAGACTTCAAATTTCAGATTTCAAACTTTAGTTTTATCAAACGCACCCTAAATTGAAGTCTAAAAACTGAAATTTGAAATCTGAATTCAATAAGATACTAAATTATTAAGTACTAAATTTGATACATTTGAGTATGTATCATATAAAGTGATAAGTGAATAGTTTATAACTTATTTTTTGGAGCATGTTGTCGCCCCCCCATTTTTTTAATAAAAAATAAGGAAAATAAATGAAGAGTTTTAAGAAAAATGGATTTTTGATTCAATTTTAATTGAAAATGATTTTTATTTTTAAAGAAAATAAATAAGAAAATGAAAAGGGCCTAAATGGGGTTTGAAAAATGCGACGATTTGGGCCCAGATTATAGTTTAAAAAGGGTTTTTGAATAAAAAAATTGGAGTCGCCACTTGGTATAGAGTTAAGGTGTACCAAGTCACCTAAAATGAAATTTTTAAATAAAATTATGGAAAACCCTTTTTAAACGACTCCTAAGTCTACGAAAATCAGAGAAAAAGATTCGGGAGTCACATTTGAAGAGAGGGAAGGCAAGGATGAAAATCCAAGGCACCCTCTCAACCTAGCCAAAGCTAGTTGCGTGATTTAGTCAAGGATTTTCTTATTTTAACCTTAAAATTTATCACATTTTGGAAGTATTTACATGAATGCAAACCTAGACCTAATTATCGGGGTCAGAATATTTCTTCGAAATTATTTGATGCAAATCACATTAATTGCGATCCCCAAAAGTAAATTTTCGAAGAAGTCACGAATTGTGCAAAAATATGAGACTCAAAGAGAAGTGAAAAGAAAAGAAAAACAAAAGAAAAATAAAATAATTATATATGAATACATGATCCAAAGGGATGCATCATGTCGAGTACAGGGAGACTAATACTCGTGACTTAATTTTCCCTTTTATAAAGGGAATACGAGCGTGCTAAGGTTAGAAAGCCAAACTCGTCCATATCCCATATTCGAGGGGTTATTTCTATCTAAGCAAGCAAATGTACTAACTTATCTCTAATTTTTTTATATGAAATGCAAGTATAATGTTATGTATCACACCTAGGGATATATATATGAGAAAACTTGGGATAAGGGACGTATGTACAAGGGGAAAAATATGGGATGAGGAATATATGTATAAGGGGAGAATTATGGGATAAGGGTGAAAAGGGAAAGGGTCATACAAAAATGATAAAAACCCTAAAAATAGGAAAAATATGCATGAGATGAAGTGATTTTATCATGCAATCATGATCTAACGCGCGAAGGGCTCCTAAGGGTCTAGCGTTGGACTAACCCATGTCTATGAATTCTCACTAGCATTGGACTAGCGAGAAAAGTCGGAACAAAGGGCCACAACTAGTGTGGAGTCGAGAAAGGGGCCACGACTAGCGTTGGACTAGTGTGGTGACGTCATACATTAATTTATAACTAACTAATCATGTAAAACTAATAAAAAGCAAATAAACACATTAATTCACGTAAATACGTAGCAAATAAACATGATATCTAGATGCAAGGTCCTAGGAAAGCGGTAAACATGTAACACATAGGCATGCATGACACACAAAACAAATAAAGCAAATAAAACCCTAACTATTACATTAGGGGCCCTAACCACAATCTAAGGGGGGAAAGGAATAAAAATAAATAAAAATAAATACCTAACTATTACATATACTATCTAAATACAGATCTTGAACCCCCTAATTATTACAGCTTGGCATTCAAGTGCCTTTCAAATAATCAAGATCGAACTAAAATAAATAAACATTTAAAAATTGAAACAAAAATAAAGCAAATAAATAAATAACATAAAAACATTCAAGGGGCATATAATTAAACACATAAAGTCATATAAGGGCACATAGGATCAAATAAAGTCAAAATAAGGGATAGAGTGTACCTCCCTTGGGTTGGTGTCCTAATGAAACGAAATTACTTATATACCCTCCAAAAACAAAGAAAAGGTCAAGGCATCACTTTATTTCACAAATAATCACAAGAAATGGAAATAAACACTAAATTTAAAAATAAACACGAAATGGAATCACTTAAGGTATATACGTAAAATAAACCATCCATGTTCAAGAAATTAAAGCAAACAAAGACCTAATTAAAATAATTAAAAGGTTTTAAGAGTCTAAAATGAAATACTAATATTAATGACTTAAGATGCGACCTATTGAAATCACAAGCTAAAACTTCACAAAAGATGAATGAAAAATCTATTTATTATAATTAAACAACAAATTGCTCAAAGTTCTATTAAAATCCAAATCAAACTATAAATCTATTAACAATTGTTAAACCTTCAAAAATCATCATAAAATTCACTAAAATCAACCCAAAAGAAAGTAAATTAAACCTTATCAAAGAAATTAACCTTTTAAAAGGTCAAGATTGGCTAAATTTCCAATTTTATGGGCCATAATAGCCTAAGGGGAAACTTGGGGGGTTAAAATGCAATTCTTGGAACATTTTCCATGCAAATTTCATGCAAAGGTTACGAATAAGCTTCTGCAACAAAAGCTGGGTCCTTTCTTTCACTGATTTCTTTCCGCAATTTCTGGATTCCTAAATACAATCTTATTCATTCAACACAACTAACGATTTTACCCGCAACATCTTGGATCGAAGTAATGAAATGACCAAGCATTCTTTCTTCTTTTTGAACGCAACAATTCAGAGACCCAAGAGCATGCAAATGCCGAACACGTTCATACAACCTCCCTGATGCTTTGAATCTTTACCAAACCTCATACAGCAGATGTTAGCAATAATTTCAAATAGGAAGACAACCTCAGATTCTCATTAAGCTCGCCCCAATACCTTATTATGCATACAAGAGAACGAACATTAGCATGGGGAAAGCTTTGCAAATTCCTAGCTCATTCAAAAGATTTCCATCAGTGGTGGGTTTATCTACGGAGGTTCACTCCACCAATTGCTATTCTCACGTGTTTTGCATCATGAAAAGGAAAGGAACAGCTAAGGTCTTGCTCCATGGTAAACCAAACCATAATCCCCAAAACAAAGCTCTTGAAGCAATCAACAAGACTACACATTAATACAAGAAAGCATCTACTTGAGCAAATGAGCAAACAGGGAGAAAGAAAAATGGATACATGCCAACAAAAGGCAGCAAGCATGCGTAGCTACGGGAGCCCAAATCCTATCAATTTGCTCATGCAATCATTGGAAATATTTTCTGCATATTCCATCCGCAGCTTTTGCTGCAACTTTCCTTTATACTTTGGAGTTTAACAAGTTCATGCACTAGTCATTGACAATACCAGAAAACAAACCCAAAATTTTGTTAATCTTGCTATGAAACCCACGAAGTGAGAGCAACAAGCAAAGAAATCAGCGCATGCGAACTAGCTTAAGCAAGACTGCATTTTTCTGGCAGAAACTTAGACTAAACATTTCCAGAATGCATATCAATACTGCTATAACAACTTACATATTGCAGCTAGTGGTTATACCACACATTGTTACTTTAAAAATGCAGCAAATGTATACAATGGCTCACTATCTGATAGCAAACTGACCCAAACAACAAATTCAGGCCAAACCAAAACCTCAGCCATCCCAAGACCAGAGCTTTAGCAACGTTGCTGCAACAAGCCGAGAACCTTGAGCTTGTTGCAGCAGATTTTCATGCACAAATCTCAACCAAACACAAAGTGATTCAAAGCAACAATATCACCAAATATTCTTCACTTTTCAACATAAAATTCTTAGACTTAAGTGCCAAAAATCCGAAAGAAAGAACATGCTAAGCTGGAAATAAACTTTCTGCAGCTGTATTATCACTATCTGTAAATCTATTCACACACCAAACTTATTTCTGAGTTTCGGTTCAAGCATATAAGGTTATACAGCCTTCAAACAAGATTACCAAGCATTAGCTTGGCTCTCCAATTCACGGATAAAGACGCAAACTCTTGAACAAAATAAAACAGGAAGAAAGGAACGGGAAACAATGAGGGACAGCAGTCATCTTGACCAGAAAAACAAATCATCTTATCCCCAGCATAATGACCCAAAAGAGACTCGACTAAGCTATCAAGTTTGACAGAAAAAGGAACGGATCCTTGGTCAAAGAGTGAACGGGAGGAAAAGAGGTGGAAACAACGAGAAAACGGCAACCATGAGCATTCAGTCCCAACCAAATCAGACACAACGTTGATGCATATTGATTTAGTAAAGACCCAACAAATGAACCAAAACCAAGTTGCAGCTTAACAGATTTGGTTCTGTTTAGAGCTTGAAGCGAGCAAGAAAAAGGATTGGAGATTACCTGTTTCACTGCTGGAACGCACCCTCCTTTCTGCTTGATCCTTAGAGCTGCCGCAGCCGTGAAGCTCTCTGCTCCTTAGCGTTTCCTTCAGCCCGTAGCTTGCTTTTCTTCTCAGCCGAGAGCTTTTCTTGCTTCGTTTTCCTCTGGTCGCTTCCCGTGGCTTTCTTTCTCAGCCCGTCACTTGCTCCTCCAGCTCAGACCCTCTTGCTTTCTTTCTCTCCGTTTCTTTTCCGTAGCTTCCGTCACTCCCTATCTCCCTTTCTACTCTCGGTTTCCTCCCTCAATCTCTTCTCAGTTTTCTTCCAGCCCTTGCCCGTTTCCCTCTTCTTGCTTTCGATCCCTCTCTCTACTTTCTAGCTCTTTCTCTCTTTCTATCCTTCGCTGCCCAGATTCTCTTCAACCTTTTTGCTGGTTTTCTCTCTTTTTTTGTTTTCCCAGCTGCCACCCTTATCTAGCCGTCACACCCTTGCTGCCCTTTTCCCTTTTATAAGACTAAGCCCCCTAAACCCTTAGAACTAAGGCTGAGATTTAAGTTGGAGTGTTCCTTTTTCTGGAGCCGTTTGATCCATTTCCTCTAGATGCTTCCCGATGATTCTCATTGAGGTGAGCTGTCCTTGTACTGGAAAATCTTGGGGCAGAATGAATGAAGAGCAAAATCGCATCCAGTTCCAGCTCCGCGTCTTTGCTTCTGGTTTTCTTAGCTGTAAAACGTGAAAATGGGCAGCGCGCGTGCTTAGCAGCGCGCGTGAACAACCCTCTTTCTTTTTTTTTTTTTTTACAAAATTGATTTTAGTTCTTTATTTTCTTCATTTTCTTTTCTTTTCCAATGAATTAATTAATTAAAAGATGATTTTCTTAACAAAAATGAAAATAAAATAAAAATAAACAAAAATCAAAACAAAATCAATTAAATGAAATAAAAATGATAAAATTTTTGTGTTTGGTGAAAGAAATGATTTTCTTCAATATGAAATAAAATTAAAAATTAAAAATGAGTAAAATAAACAAAAATATGAATAAAATGAATAGTAAAATTTTGGTGTCTACAGTTTGCCCCTCTTTATCCGAATTTTGAAGAAACTCGAGACAAAGACGTAGACACCAAATACTTACATGCAGTTATTTGAACTGGCACATGTAAGCTTAAAAAAGTCAGTGGGATGAAAACCCGACCCTACTTTCACTTGGTCAGTGGGATGGATACGCGAGTCTGACTTCACTTGGTCAGTGGGACGAAACCCGATCCTGCCGAGGTTGGCGGGATAAAACCCGGTCCCGACGTGATACAAAATGGTTAGCGGGATAAAATCCGGTCCTGCCGAGGTTGGCGGGATAAAATCTGGTCCCAACGTGATACAAAATGGTCAGCGGGATAAAACCCGATCCTGCCGAGGTTGGCGGGATAAAACCCGGTCCCAACGTGATATAAAATGGTCAGCGGGATAAAACCCGGTCCTGCCGAGATTGGCGGGATAAAACTCGGTCCCAACGTGATACAAAATGGTCAGTGGGATAAGACCCAATCCTGCCATTCAAATGGTCAAGAAATAAAATGTGATTGTCAAGAAAGGGGGGTAGAAGGGTGCGCGGCACACGCTGAGACATCGCCAACAAGAAATTAAGCTTGATTCGATAATTTTTGATTTGATTGATTTTTTATTTTATTTTATTTTCTTTTCTCTCTCTTTTTCCTTTTTTTTTCGGGATAATCTTTTCAAGAATAATTTGCCCCAGTTTCAACCAATTATTGTGCAACCGATCATTTGCTTTGCATTATAGCATTGTTGCTCCTTCTTGAGACTTTGATTCACACCTCTTCCTCGGTCTGAACCATGAACATTCAATTCTCGGGCGACTTTCCACAATCATAAGAAATTTGCCCCAGTGTGTTGCTATTGGACCATTGGACCTGCAAGAGAAAAATAATAACAGATAATGCCACTACCATCCGATCAATCCCTTTCTTCAAGAAATGTGTAAACATGAGTATTTGGGTGTTCTTCTCCGATGTAACTAAAACTTAATCTTTACTCTGAGAACTGTGTCAAACTTCACCAACTTCCAATGCTAACAAGACACTTGGCATCCAGGCAATTTCAAGAGATCATAGGGATGGCCATTTGATAAATCCCCGATGTAGCGAAGCTCATCTTTGCTCTGCGAACCACATCAAATCTTCTTAACTTCCAATGCTCATCAAATATGACATTTGGTATCCAGAAAACTTCAATAAATCAGAGGGATTGTCATTTGAAAAATCCAAAGGGATAAATGAAACCATGAAACAAATGAAAGAATATTCTATTAACACGACAATGATGAAAATCTCAGTAATTTGAAAATAATCATTCATTTTGAAAGAAAATTAATTTAAGAAAAATGAACCTGTAAAATTAATAATTACGGTTGAGAAACCAAAATGTCACATTTGATCCTTTGGATATCATTCCTCCGGCGTTCAATGTGGGCAATTGAACGATAAGAGGAAGAAAAATTTCAATGAACTAAGTCTCCTGCCATTCCATTCCAACATCACCTTTCCTTATACAAACCTACCTTAGCGCACTTTCGGGTTTTCACTAAGGCTACCCCCGCCCTTTTTATTCATCATTTTTCTTTTTCTTTTTTTTTTCTCTTTTCATTTCTCTTTTCTTTTCCTTTTTTCTTTTTTCTTTCTTTCTTCTTCTTTTCAAATTTGCCCTTTCGGATTTTCACTTGATGAACAAATCCTACCAATAGCATTTATCAACTCAGAAATGTGTTTTAAGAAATGATGGCATCAGTGCGACAAACTTTCCCTCGTAAAACGGGTGAAGGTGTATTGACATCATTTGCCATGTGATTTAGAAAATTCCTTGAAAGAGGTGATGCAAAGAATGGAAGTCAGGACTTTCAGTTTTTGTAATGAGGTCTGGTGAGGTGTTAAGAAAAGGTTAAGGATTGAAGACAGATTTTCAAAAGTGGTTTAAATGATCTGAGATCGCATTATTGTACTAACCCTATTTTAGGGTTAAACCAAAACTTGCCCCAGTTTATTCTCAACTTCGGCTCTCTTTCTTTTCATTTTATTTCCTTTTTCATCATTCCATTCATCTTTTGAAATGTTCACAATTTGCCCCAGTTTATTTTTAACTGAGGTTTTCTTTTGTTCAGTTCCTTTTCTTTCAGCTTTCCTTAAAAAAAAATCGAATTTGCCCCAGTGTAGGGTTTTCTCTCTTTTCTTTTTCACAACTAAATTTGCCCCAGTGTGGGGTTTGCGATTCTCAGGGGTTGCCAAACGAAATAATTTTCTGAAAGTTCAAAAGGGATAACTAGGGATAGAATGTCTCAAGGGGAAAGGAAGAGGGCTTGACTTTCATTCCATTTTTCGCATTAACCCTAAAAGGAAATTTTCATTTATCAGCTAAAGAATTTCTTACACATATCCGAATTGATCGGCTAAGGGAAACTTGTCCATTCCGTTTCTGCATGAATAAGTGCTCCACCAGACAATATCTCCTTGACGATAAAAGGGCCCTGCCAGTTTGGTGCCCATTCGCTCTTAGCCTCCCCTTTGCACCGGCCGAATCCATTTCAACACTTTATCCTCTGTTTTTTGAATAGTTGTGGCTTGCCCTTCTTATTTTAACACTTTTTCTGCTTTTCATTCAAATGAATGCTAATTTTATTTCCTTGACGTTGACTCCAGTGCCAATATCAATGATTTCTGCTTCTTCTAAGTTCGGTTTGGATTTCTCTTCATACTGTTTAAGATTCTTCATCAAAGACTCGATTTCTTCCTCGTTATTGCTCTCGTTTTAAATTTTCAATTCCAAGACTCGTGAGAGTTATCGAGATTGCAATCACCAAATTCCGAAACGGTGATATCCAAAGGGTCAATGTATTTTATTTTTGGCCATCTGAAAAGAATGAGTAAGTAACACGGTATATATAAATCTGTACAGTTTATTAAATTTCAAATGAAGGACAAAACGTCATAATACGCTCTTTAACAAAAGATACGCTATTTAACATAATATTTGTATTGAAAAGACTTTTGAGTCAAAACTATTTACAAAATGGAAATGCACAAGATGGACAATACGAATGATTTTTTTCATAGTTCACAACCAAAGACAATCCCTTAGATTTACCAAAATTCCCTTTGGGAGGGAATGTGATTTGCAGTCCAATTTAGATGGCTCCTTTGAGCACAAAAGGCTTCTGGACTATTTCGATTACTTTATTCTCCCCCACAGCGTATTTGGCAAGCTGCTCAAAACTCCTCATCAGTAGTAATGGCCCCCACAGCATCTTTGTGCGCAGGAAAAGTGTTTTTGGTAACACTTGGCCCTTGTTCTTCTCTCCTTCTTAAAATTATGTCTCCGGCCTCAATCATGTCTTGAATTTTATATTTAAGTACCCAACAATTGGCAGTAGAATGTCCAGGAGCTCCAGAATGATATGCACAAAAAGATTGGGGATCATAACCAGGGGGAATTAATTAATTAAAATTAATTAAAAGATGATTTTCTTAACAAAAAGGAAAATAAAATAAAAAAACAACAAAAATCAAAACAAAATCAATTAAATGAAATAAGAATGCTAAAATTTTTGTGTTTGATAAAAGAAATGATTTTCTTCAATATGAAATAAAATTAAAAATTAAAAATGAGTAAAATAAACAAAAATATGAATAAAATAATTAGTAAAATTTTGGTGTCTACACATGTTTTGCTTAAAAAAGTCAGTGCCATTTAATTAATTCAGATGTTCTATTTTTTTATTATCAAACACATTTAAATATTTTAAGATTTGAATCCATTAAGTTCAAGTACTGAATTGGGTTATCAAACAAAGCTTAAGTTTTTTTTTTTTCAAAATTCTAGGCACAAACTTATTTGTGTTGTCTAATATTCTATTTATTTTATACTTCTAAGTAATAATAAATTTCTTAGTCCTGGAAATTAATTCTATGCCCCAACTAATTATGTATATCTTTTATGTATAGAGAGGAGTTCTTGAATTCCTGTCTATGACTCGTGACTTAAAGTTGCTCATTTCCTTGATTTTTTTTATCATCTTGAACTTTAAGTGTGATGCAATTGAATAAAACATGTATAGGTTTGTAGACAACTCAACAAAAATTTCTAGTTGATTTTTGTTTAAAGAGATAAGAATTTGACCAAGACATGATATAAGTTCTTCAAATACAAAACCTCTTTTGTCACTTCCAACATTGTTAGCGTCAGATAAATAACAACTATACAAAATTTGAATTTAAAATTTAATTTTTACATATATTTGTCATGTATTTAGTTATACATACATACATACATATATACATATATCACACACATATATGTATTTGTGTGGCTGTGTCTATGTATATATGATTCACTGAATATGGAGAAAGAAAACGAAAATAGGGAAATATAGAAATCTGCAGAATTTTCATGTGAAACCAAACAAAAAAAAAAAGAAAAACTATAGAAAAGATAAATTGTGACAATCCATATAACCAACCTTAAAGCAATAACGATGGATTTACCAACCAAATCGTGGAAAAGAAGGCAAACGGTTGTTGAAATCTTGTTAAAAGTTTAAATCTAGTTACTAATGGTGTATTAATGTTAATAGAAGGACTTTCAGATGATATTCAGAATAGCTTTTTTTTTGGAATATGGTTTAAAATGATTCATTTGCTTATAACTCTTATTTAGAAATAAATTTTCAAAGTAATTATAAATTTTAAAATAATCTATGGATGTAGTTTGATGTTATGGATGGAATTAATTTTTTTCCCGTTACAAATTAGAAGATAATATATTTTTGGAAAACTAATATATACTAGAATAGGAGATTTCATCTGACTCTTGTGAAGATGTTAGGGTTCCAAATTAAGTGTCAATTACTGTCTTGGACTGACTACATTGTTGTTTCTTTTTCCAATTTTGAAAATGAGTGTTATTTGTACCACTATTATTCTGCTCACTAGTTGCCTATTATCTGCTATGACACCCTATCACTGTTACGCATGTCTAACTGCTAGGTTTTCCATTTTACTAAGAATCTGTTTAACAAGTGTCTAATAGGCTATCGATAAAATGGAGTCTAGATTTTAAATTTTTAAAAAAGAATAAAATTAACTAGAAAAGTGGATAAATACTATGAAGGACCTTAAAAACTAATTGGATCAGAGGCCGTAAGCACAACATATTACTCACAATCCCAGACAGTTAGTTTTGCTAGTGCTTTTATCAGTTAGACTTAAATAGAACCAACCTAAGACGTTAGGGTGTAAAATGTACAAATTTAAAATTTAAGCTACAAGTCGAAAATGGGATACAAGTTAGGGAGTGCAAAGTGGAACTAATCCTATTAAATCACATACATGGTTTGCATACTAAGGGTAAATGTAGTATATTTTCTTTTGTCTTTTTCCACACGATTCGGTCAGTTTTAGTCCTTTTCCTTTTCAGTGTTTTTTCCTTAGCTAGAAATGGATTAGTTACAAACTCAGGCTTATTTTACCTAATTACAATCCATGCTACGTCTTAGCATATGCAACACATATTTTATATAAATTTCAGTTGATTAATACATATTATATACAGTTGCTTAACCACCACTATTATATTTCTTATTTTAGACTAATGGTTCGATTCTCACCGTCCCTATCTTCGTCTTTGGCACCCTCTTGTTCTAAGATCATATTAGTAAACTAAAGAATGAATAATGATAGCCATTCGGAAAAAGTGGATTTTTTGAAGTGAAATTTCTTACTGTCTTTCAAAAATTTTCTCAAGTTGAATTATAATCAGGAGTGGAGATTATTTACATAACATAAGTAATATTGTACATAACTATACAGCAAAATTATTTGACTGTATAACGTTATACTTTAGTTTGAAACAACCATGAACGTACACTGTTTCGTCTTGGTTACATTTACTAATTAATTCTTTTTAATTGAAACAGGAAATAATCATTTCAAAATTGTTGAAAAATTCTTTTAGTACTAATGTCGATATCTTATTCCTAGGAGGACTAGTCCAATCTTATCTTTCGTTATAGATATTTGGACTGCAAGGCTAGAAGTTCTTTTCAAGCTTTCAATATAGGTTAGATACGAAATTGGTGATTTTCCTTCAATATATTGGGTTATTATCACTTTACCCCCTTAAACTATATCACTACTATCAGTTTACCCCCTAACGTTATCTTTTAATCATTTCACCCCCATAAGTAATTTAACTCAACATGTTAAGAAATTTTGGATAAAAATACCCTTTTATTCTATAGCATTACTACACTGTTATTATTACTTTATTTCTTTAAATTATAGTGATATAATCGATTTAATTCCTAACATTATTTTCTTGGCATTTTACTTCATCATTAATCTAACTACTATGGTAAAAAAATTTTAAATATATTTACCGTTATATATATAATTAAAAATTGAAACAGGAAATAATCATTTCAAAATTGTTGAAAAATTCTTTTAGTACTAATGTCGATATCTTATTCCTAGGAGGACTAGTCCAATCTTATCTTTCGTTATAGATATTTGGACTGCAAGGCTAGAAGTTCTTTTCAAGCTTTCAATATAGGTTAGAAACGAAATTGGTGATTTTCCTTCAATATATTGGGTTATTATCACTTTACCCCCTTAAACTATATCACTACTATCAGTTTACCCCCTAACGTTATCTTTTAATCACTTCACCCCCATAAGTAATTTAACTCAACATGTTAAGAAATTTTGGATAAAAATACCCTTTTATTCTATAGCATTACTACACTGTTATTATTACTTTATTTCTTTAAATTATAGTGATATAATCGATTTAATTTCTAACATTATTTTCTTGGCATTTTACTTCATCATTAATCTAACTACTATGGTAAAAAAATTTTAAATATATTTACCGTTATATATATAATTAAAAATAAAAATTTAGAATGATTATTCTTCTTTTTTTTCACTTTAAGAGATAAAAAATATAAAAAATAAAAGGGTTTTCTCAAATTTCTTTTTTCACACTTATTAATACTATAAAAAAAAGAGATAGGAAAGAAAGAGACAGAAAATTAGATTTTGCAAAGAAAAAAAAGTCTAACATTATCGTATTAATTTAAGGTTGTTGGAATTAGGATTGAAATCTGGTGGTAAACAGTAAAGTGAAATAATTTTAAATAATAAAAGTATTTAATTCTTTCTTATTTGTATTTTCTAAAAAAAGAATTGAGCTCTCTCTCTCTATCTCTCTCTCCCCCTCTCACTTCCCCTCCCGATCTTTCTATTTTTTTTAATATTAATAAGATTGCCAAGAAGAAAGAAATTAATAATTTGACTTTTTTTCTTGATGCTAAAGAGGAGAAGAGCCACTCTAAATTTTTTATTATTTTTATTATACAAAGAGGAGGGTACTTTCTTCTAAAGTTTTTTAACTTGTTAAGTTGATTAAATGGTGGGATAAATTGCCTAAAAAATAACTCTATGGGGTAAATTGATAATGAGACTATAGTTTATGGGGGTAAACTGATAAATAACTTTAAGGACTAAACTTGTTTTTTTATTTTAAATAAAAAACTCCGTTAAGTTTGATCGTTAATCTTGGGGGTAAAGTGACTAAAAGATAACATTAAGGGAGAAATTGATAGTGGCACCAAATGTTAAGGGGGTAAAGTGATAATAACCCCAATATATTTTGAATCAATAATTTGGTGTGCTTTCTACCCCCTTCCTTGCAGATAAAAATTCCAATTCAATCAATAAAGTACTTTTCATGATTTCAATTATTCGTTTTTCTCAAACAATTCAATATTATTTTGTTGTCAAGAGATAATGAAGCTACAATAGATATAGCATCTTTGTTAGTCAAATTGAACAACTCGCTAAATTAAAAATGCAACTCCGTGGAAACAACAAAGTTGACTTACCTAAATATCTAATAGCAAAGAGATATTCTTAGATCTATTTCTTGAATCGTTATGCTTGCTTGTTTGTTTTAATCACCCACGAAACGGAAAAGAAAAATGAAAAATTAACTTTCTTGGCTAAAACGAAAAAACACAAAATTTCCATAGAAAGGTAAAGGATTAAAAGAGGTCCATAATACCTAAAAAAGAAACAAAAAGAAAGGTGCATAATCAAGGGTTATACTACTGTTTTAAGAGCTATTTGTCGTCTATTTTTTTTAGCCATCAGTAGAAAGGGTATAATGGTAGTTAAGAACAACAACAATAATAATAATAAAAATAATTTGTTGGCAATGAAATCGATCCCTCAAGTTTCTCATAAATAAAATTACATAGAGCCAACCATGTGTACCCTTACATCATTGCTGTCGTCAGTCCATTTTTTGCTTAACGCATCTATTCCTGAATGGATAATCAATAAGAATATCATTAAGACTTTTTTTCTATGGATTGTGTGTTATTGTTGGTTCCAGTTAAGAGATTTTTTATTGGATTGCTTGGTATGATGCCCTTCACAATCAGATATTGTCATAAAAAATGAAGGCTTGAAATAGCTATTTGTGAAGTGGTTTTCTTAATTCATACTTCTGAGATATGGCCAGGTACAGATACACATGGCTTCTCTTCTTCAACTTCTCTCTATTTCTTCTCCTCTTCTCAAAAGTCTTTCTCTCAGGGACGGAGATCATCATACCAGCCTTCCTCCAACGAATTTCGCTTAATTTTATTTTTCTAATAACGTCTCACCTAAGTTTTCCTAACAAGAGTTTTCTATTTCTCCTAAAGTTTCCCAATGAGAATTTTCTGTTCTTCAAAGAGTTGCTATAGAGATTTTTGTGTTGTTTTTTTCCTTATTTTGTTGTTGGATTTAGATTTTTTTTTACATTTGATTATCAGATCTAAATTTCTTTTGAATGTGAGATCTATTTTTACAGATCTCATCATTATTGTTAGAGTTTAAAACCATTGTTTAGCAGATTTGACAATTGCAATATGTGGAACTGCAACGAATTATTTTATTAGAAGACATTAAATTTCTTATATTTTTTTGATTTATTCATAATTTTTGAAAATCTATTATATCTATTAAATTGTAGATCTGTAATTTCTAGTGCGTATTTAATCTACTATTAAAATAGTGATGTAAATCAAATCATATTAGATGATTTTTAGCAATCTGTTAATGAAGTTTACCTTTTATGAAAAAAAGTATAGATACATATGGGTTAATTACACTTCACCTCTTGAACCATGGGTCAGCTATTTGTGAACTTTGCCCCTTTACCTAATTAATCAATATCTTACCACCATTTAGAAATTTGTTAACATGCTTTGCATTGGGATATATGGACTTTTTTTTGGACAAAAATGCTCTCATTTTGAGTTTTGTCATCGAGTCTCAATCCATTTGTTTACTTATAAATGTTTTATTTTAAATTTTATTTTAGTGTAAGTGATCAAGATCTCTCACTTACATTCTCTTTTCCCGAACCACCCATCCCATCTCTCCCCCCTTACTTATAATGGGTTAGATATTCTTTGCGGTGTTAATTGCTATTTTGAGCCATTTTTGTTATTCCATAGATATCACATTCTTCAAAATCAATTTCTTATTTATCATTTCTTTCGGGTTAAAAAATATCTAGTAGCCAAATGAAGGGCAAATCATGTGTACTGTTACATCATTGTTTAATTCATTCCATTTTTTCCATTTGTACACGTATTCATATTGGATAATCAATAAAGACAATTAAGACTTTTTTTGCAATGGTTTGTCTGTCATTGATGAGAACAAGATGGTAATCGGAGTGATAGGTTCTTACAAAAAAAAAAAAAAGAACTAGTGCAAGTCAAAGTCAGACCGATAGCTTGAAATATATAATTTTTATTGAGACTTTATTCAAATGTGTAAAAGTGTTGCACGACTTTGTAGAGTCACTTTATTATATCATGCTCGATTCAATGATATTAAAATTTGTATTCAATGATATATAAAGCGCTGAAACTATGCACCAATGCGCCTAAACTTGCATCTTAGCAATAACTAAGAAGTCTTGTGTTGGACTATTGGCTTAGTAGATTTGCATCAAAATAATTGAGAGGTTTTGTCTTTCCCCATTTCTTTGGGTTCTTTTCTATCTTATCAATTATGAGTTTCCTATCTTGCATTAATAATGGTGTATTTACTTCAAAGCAGCTAGTCCTGCAATTTGCTCACATGCTATAAAACTAATAAGATGAAATACTATAATAGGAATTGAAATATTAGAGAAATGGAGAATAATTTTCTTATTATTTCAACTAATACCAAAAAGTAATTCCAAGAGGTGCCAAGGTACCTCTATATATAGGTACTATAAAATTAAAGGTACATCAACTCTATTAAACACTCATTACTATAAGAACATGAATAGTCTATGAAATGGTTCTTCCAATACATGAATGGGTTTATGAATTGAAACCGTTCATCCATTGTAACCCCTTTACATAATGTAGCAATGAATTATGAATTAATCCCCTTGGGATCAATGAATTATGAATTAGTCCTCTTGAGAATACAAATAGACATCCACACTTTTAATTGTTTCATAACACTCCCTCTTAGATGTCCATTACACAAAGAATATGTCTCGTTAAAACCTTACTAAAGAAAAACCCATCGGGACAAAAGCTCTAGTGAAGGAAAAAGAGTATACTGTTCCTGTGTATTAATTTCTCCCCTTGATGCAAACATCATTTGAGATATTTTAATCGTCACATTCCAATATTCTTCACCAATTTCTCAAATATTGCAGTCGGCATTGCCTAGGTAAATAAATCTGTCAAATTATTATCTGATCAGATTTGTTGCACATCAATTTCACCATTCTTTTGCAAATCATAAGTAAAAAAGAATTTTGATGAAATATGTTTCATCCAATCTCCTTTAATTTATCCTCTTTTCAATTGAGTTATACAAGTTGCATTATCTTCGTATAATATAGTTGGAGGATTTTCTTTTTCAGAGAATAACCCACAACTCTTCCGGATGTAGCGGGTTATTGATGTTAACCAAACACACTCTCGACTAGCCTCATGAATTGCTATTATTTTAGCATGATTCGATGAAGTGGCGGCTAATGATTGCTTTGTAGATCGCCAAGAAATGGCTATACCTCCATATGTAAATAGATAACCAGTCTGAGATCTTGGTTTATGCAATTCAGATAAATACCCAACATCAGCATAACCAAGTAATTCAGGCTTAGATTTATTTGAATAAAATAAACCAAGATCAATTGTTTTTTGGAGATAACGAAAAATATGTTTAATACCATTCCAATGTTGTCTTGTGGGCGAGGAACTAAATCTTGCTAATAAATTCACTACAAATGATATATCAGGTCTTGTACAATTAGTAAGATATATTAGTGCACCAATTACACTGAGATATAGTACTTTAGGACCAAGTGTCTCTTCATCTTCCTCTCGTCGTCTAAAAGGATTCTTATTAGGATCTAATGATCTGACGACCATTGGAGTACTTAATGTATGTGCCTTATCCATATAAAATCGCTTTATTACCTTCCAGGAATAAGCAGTTTGGTGGACAAAAATTTCACTTGTTAAATGTTCAATTTGTAAACCAAGGCAAAATTTTGTTTTTCCAAAATCTTTGATCTCAAATTCCTTCTTCAAATATTCAACACTATTTTGAATCTCTTCAGGAGTTCTAATCAGATTTAGATCATCAACATATACAACAATTATCACAAAATTTGACCCATTTTTCTTGATAAAAACACATGGGCATATTGGATCATTGGTATAACCTTCTTTAATTAAACATTCATTGAGGCGGTTATACCACATACGTCCAAATTGTTTGAATCCATACAAAGACTTGTAATTTAATAGAATAAATATCTTTAGGATTTGATTTGCATGCTTCAGGCATGTTGAATCCTTCGAGAATTCTCATATAAATATTAATTTCAAGATTTTCATATAAATATGCAGTAACGACGTCCATTAGACGCATATCTAATTTTTCGTGTACTGCAAAACTCACAAGATATCTAAATGTGATAGCATCCACTACAGGTGAATACGTTTCATCATAATCAAATCTAGGCCTTTGTGAAAATTCTTGGGCTACAAGTCTTCCTTTATGTCTCACAATTTTATTTTTCTCATTTCTTTTTCTTACAAATATCCATTTATATCCCATTGGCTTTACACCCTCAGGTGTTTGGACTACATGTTCAAAAATTTTTCTTTTAATTAGTGAATCCTATTCAGATTGGATCGCATCTTTCTATTTTGGCCAATCATTTCTATACCGACATCAACCGATCTAGATTTATGATCCTCATCAACTTCTATAATATCAAGTGCTACATTTCATTAGACTCTAATTAAATTTTCTATGATTTCATTCTCTTCAGGTGTTGACTCTTTAGGAACGACCTTTTTAAGAGGTTGAATTTTGTCATGATATTTATTTAATTTTCGGAGATCTTTGAAATCAATTTATACCTTATTTAGGTAGGCCGGCCTTAAATTTATTTGTAACACTTGTGCATGTCCTTCAGGGACATCAATTTTCACCAGAGTATTTCTTGTAGGAATAGTTGATTCAATGACTCTTTTGGAGTCGATAAATATTTTCAAATATGGAAAATTTACCGAATCGCCCACAATTTTAGCCGACTTTGATCTACTATATCTTGACGCTCAGAACTCCGAACTTAGTTCCGTTTGTTTTGTTGGAAATCTTGATTGGAACTCTTAATGTGTTACAAATTTCAAGAGTTGATTCATTTTCTGTGAATTTTGCCAAATTTTCAATTTTGCCGAAAAATATGACTGAAACTGTCTCGCTTGTTCAGGTCAGCCACTTTGGGCTAAAAATTGAATGTCTTCCGTTTAGAATTTTGGAAAAGTGTTTTGTAGGAACTTTTATTACTTTAGATCTAGTTTCCAACGGTACTAAGTTTTCCAATTTTAGACCTACGGAGTGTAAGATTCGATTTTCAAAACATTGTCGTGCAAAACTGAAATTTCTTGATTTCGTATGAAATGAGTTTTTGAGAACTCATTACTCTTTCTCGATATTGATTGATCGTTTTCAACTTGATTTCATGGAGGAAATCAGTTTCTCTTGTATTATTAAACCTTCACTTTTGAATCTCGATTTTTGAGATATTGAGGCTTTTTGAAACTTTGTATTAGTTTGAAAATGAACGTACATTCTTCCTTGTTTGGCAGGGAGTTTGTAAGTATTTATGAGTGATTGTTAATTGTTATTTGATCAGGAACTCAAGAGGATCTTGAAGAGAATCACGGAGCCGACTACTAAAGGCCTTTTGCACTTACTCCCTTATTTTGATTTAGTGAGTGTCAAGTACATGTTAAATGCTTATGTGATTGAAATGTGAATTGTACAAGTGTTATACATGATACGTAAACTTGTTGAGACGAGTGTGTACTTTATCGCGCTCGTTCTCCTTTAAGTGATGCTACAATTGAATTGTGCTATATGAATTGATATTCGAATTGTATGAAGTGAATTGTTATGTGAATTAAGTGAAGTGTTGCTATTGCAAACCATATTTGTGTTGTGATGTCGAGTGGAGTGAACCTCCTCGACTTATGTGTATACTCGTGGGGATGCCCTCGTCCTCTCTTTCTTTTAATTATGCGATACTTGTTACATGAATACACATGATCGGTACTTGTTCATAAACATGTTTAATTCGTAAGTCCTGAGCGGATGCATGTGTCACACCAATCTGGGTGGGAGGTGTCTCTCATATCGTCTCAGTGCTATAATCGATTCCCTGAGCGATAGCATGTACCACACCAATTTGGGTGGGAGGTACCTCGCATGCCGACTCAAAACCCTAAACAAATAATCGGTTCTCTGAGCGATAGCATGTACCACACCGATTCGGGTGGGAGGTACCTCTCATGTCAACTGAGTACCATAAACAATTGTAATCGGTTTCCTGAGCAATAGTATGTATCACACCGATTCGGGTGAGAGATACCTCTCATGTCGACTCAGAACCATAATCAGAGTATAAGTCGATTGGAGCGATGTCTCATCGACCACTTATTTCTCTGAGTGGTAGCATATACCACACCGATTCGGGTGGGAGATACTTCTCATGTCGACTCAGAACCATAATTAGAGTATAAGTCGATTGGAGCGATATCTCATCGACCACTTATTTCTCTGAGCGGTAGCATGTACCATACCGATTCGGGTGGGAGGTACCTCTCATGTCGACTCAGAATCATAAATAGAGTAAGTGAAATTCTACAGAATTAAATTCCTACCCGGTTGACGGAGTGTCACCACATGGAGGTATTGGATCGAACTTGGGCAAAGAAATTAGAAATTAGCTCCTGAGAGCTCCTATATCCTCATTGAATGTGTTTAATTGAAAATTGTGAATTGTTTGAATGTTACAACTTTAATTCTTGCTTAAATGCCATTGTTACTTGAACTATGTGTTTTGCATGTTTTCTTGGCTTTACTGAGCGTTAGCTCATCCTATTCCATTTGTTATTCCTTAACAGGAAAGTGACGTGAAGGAAGTGATTGGAAGATACTAGTGAAGGCTAATCTTTTGTGTAGTTTGATATGTTGTAACTGATCTTTGGGGAAATTGTGAGATTTGGAACTCGATGTAGTTGACTGAGATTTATATCCACGAATGTACTTTTGCAATGAAATATTATAGTCATGTTATTATTTTGGCATATTTAGATGAAATCATTTGAATTGATCTGTCTTTCATTTGAGGATTGAAGTAAGTCCCGGCGAGAGTTAGGCAGGCGGTCCGTCGAACCCTTTGGTTCGCCTTAGGGGGAGGTGGGGTCGTCACAGTTGGTATCAGAGTTTAGGTTTCAGATCTTTGTAGTGTATCCTAGGTTTAAAAGTTTAGGATGCCGGACTGTGGGATTTGATTGTGTATTAAGTGCAATGTGATCTTGGTGCTTGAGGTTGTAGCACCATTTTTGCTCATAAAACACTGTAAGACTTTAATCTCCAAGTTAGGTTGGAGACGAGTCAAGATTAGGAAATCTAAATGGCCATTTGGTGAGTTTAAGGGTTAGAAACCTTGAACGTTGAACCATTTGAACAATTTTGGACTCTACTTTGAACTTGAAAATGAGACATCTTTTGCATTTCTTTTGGTTTGACTTATTACCCTAACCTGTATAAGAATTTTCACTTTGAATTTAGTGGGGAAACTTGTATTCATTGAAAGTTTTAGACTAAGAATTTAGAAAGTAGTTTAGGCTTTTGAATGAAATTTAGAATTTATCATCATTCGAATGATGTGGCTTGGTATCGTGGATTCTTCTAGTTCTGTCCTTAACTAGGCTTATGATTTTTTTTTATCCTGTCTAGGATAGTAGGGGTGGTGCTCGCCGTGAGGTCTTTTGTATTTTGCCTGCATGTACTCCTATATTTGTGGCACTTAATTGCCTATGACCTGTATTTGATAGTACTATTAACTAGTTGTATGCACATTGACATGTGACATGACTTCTGACTTATGCAAATATCTATGCCGTGATTTAAAGTGTTCTTACAATGTGTACATGTTTTTCAATTCATGCACTTATACTTTCCACTTCTATTATGCGTTTAGAACCTTACAAAATGGATCGGCAAGGACGTGGACGGAGGTGTGGGCGTGGGTTTCGGCAACCTCGCACTCCCGAGAGAGGTGAGGGATCTGCGATTGGACCAAAACAAAACCCTAGAAACGAAGAGGGTGACCAAGTGGCTACGGCCATTAACCGCATGACCGATATTCTCGAGCACTTAGCTGAAAAACCAAGAACCTGAATCAGTTAACCCACCTAGGAACCAAGAGAGGGGTGAGGATAGAGTCCTAGAGCGATTCTTGAAGTTCGCTCCACCTAAGTTTCATGAAAGGTCTGATCTCGAGGTAGCGGAAAATTGGTTTGAAAGGATGGTTGATATTTTTGTTGCTTTAGATTATACCGAGGAAAGGTAAGTGAATTTTACTGTTTTCCAATTTGAGGGGTTAGCACGCTCGTGGTGGAATGTTGCTAGTGCAAAGTGGGAAAGAGAACAAAGCCCTTGGACTTGGGTAAACTTTGAGAGGGAGTTTAATGTCAAGTTCCTTCCGCCAATTATACAAGAAAAGAGGGAGGACGACTTTATTAAGTTGAAACAAGGATTATTAAGTGTGGCCGAGTATGAGGAGCGGTTCACCAAACTTTTCAAATTTGCCCCTGAGTTTGTAGTCATTGAACGGAAAAGAATAAGGAGGTTTATTCAGGGGTTAAATGTAGAAATCCAAGAATCTTTAGCAGTTGCCCAGATTACTACTTTTATGGATGCCTTGGATAAGGCACAGAGGGTAGAGAATGCTAAATTTCAATCTAAGGTTTTTCATGCTAGAAAGAGGGGTAACCCAAGTGATACCTCTAAACAGTCCGAGAGGTCTACCCAACCCCTTAAAATGGGAAAAGGGGCTGGAGGAGTGAAGATGCCTGAAAAATCCGAAGAAACTCCATTAAGCGAAACCCCGCCAAAAGGAAATCAGAGTAGGCGAGATCAACAAAAGGAGAAATCTCAAACTGGTCAAACCGTGACTCCTCACGTAACTTGTGGTTACTGTGGCAAGATTAACCACATTGAGGCCGAGTGCTGGAGAAAGCAAGGAAAATGTCTGAAGTGCGGTAGTACCGAGCATAAGTTTTCGAATTGCCCTAGAGCTTCAAAGGGAGACGAAAATTCTCAACAACCTGCTAAATCCATTGCAAATCAGTCGAGTGCCAGAAGGAGTGATTAATGCTAATGATTGTAAGAGGGATCAAAGTAGTGGAAACTCTACGAGTAAGGGTGAATCTCACTCCACTCGACAAATAGGAATTGTAGTTTCACTCTAGTATAGACTGGCACTTTTAGAAGTTGTAATCTTTTGTATAGGGGATGACATCCTTTTGTTGTATATTGCGACTTAGCACGTTTTGATCTTGTTGTTTCCCCTTTCTTTTGAAATGATTTGATGAACTTATTATAACTTAGTGTAACTATTATGATTTTTTATGACATATGAAAATTTACTTTGCTTTTAAGTGATTTTACGGTTTATATGTATATTTAATCTATTGCTCCACACCTCTAGACCTGTGATAAGATCATGAACGACACCTAAAGATAGTTAAGTTCAATAAGTGTGAGTTTTGAATGGGAGAAATAGGAGTGATGAAAATTGGTCACGTGAGGAAAGGGCCGATAAAGATTTTGATCGAAAAGTGAAGGAGTTAAGACGCAAGCAAATCCCTCTAATGAAGGTTTTATAGAGAGATTATGGAATCGAGAAAGCAATTTGCGAAGTTGAAGAGGAGACCAAAAGAAGTATTTAGGGTTATTCATAGATCAAGGTATGAATTTCGAGAACGAAATTCTTTTAAGGGGGGAAGGATGTGAGGACCCGGATTTTATTTTCTGACTTTTATATTATTTTATTGGCTTAATTAATTATTTATTCACCCGTTTACTTTGAATAATTTATTTTATTCATTTTAAAACCCATTTGTATTCAAAAATGTCTTTTTTATATTTTTAAAACGTTCCGTTCGCGAATTTAATTTTTCTACGGCTGATTTAGCGAGAAATAACAAATACACGTTTTTCAAAACAATATTCGATCCGAGAGTGCAATGATCTTGGAGATTTGAGGACTCAGGTTTTCATTCTTAATTTATTCATTTTATAAGTTATCTACCCTAGAGTTAGTTAATTATATTTTAGTGGCGTGAATTACCCTTAAATTTCGCTTTATCGCGCGCGAATCGGAAGTGCGCATAAATCGAGTCGGTACGGTTAAGTGGAGATTTAAGAACCTTATACTGGACTACTAAGAGTGAATAATTATAGTGTTAAAGGAACTACATTGGAGGATTAATGCACTAGTATAACAAATGAGAGAGAAAATGGTGGTACGATATCCGCGCGCGACACTATTAAGAGTTGACTTTTGGAGAGCTTTTGGCCACAAAATTCATTAAGCTTCCAAAGGAAGATTCACTCAACACAAAACCCTCTCTCTTCTCTCTCCTAGTTCCGGCTGAACTCCTCAAGGAAGGAGGAAAGAAAGCTCTTCATCTATCTTGCTCATTCTTGCTCCAAATCACTTTTAACTTTGCATCCAACCTCAAAATCACTTGGAGATTAACCTTGACTTGGAGGAAAGCTTCATCTTGCGGTTTTCTTGGGAGCTTTAATGGTGAAAAATTTCTGGTTTCTTCAAGAACAAAGAGGTAGCCATCATCAACTTTGAATCTCTCCATTTAATGCAAGATTTACGGTTGGTTGAGCAAGGGTTTGAACCCTATGCATGAATCTAGGTAGCGGACTTGAGGAGTTTAAATTCTTTCTTTAATCTTTAGGTAGAGGTCTTGAGGTGGCCTATTGGTAGCTGGCTAGAGGTAATTGCTTGCTTTTGATTGTTATGTGTTTAGATGGAAAGAATATGGTTAGAAATGAAGAGAAAATCGAAGGAAAGTTGGTGCATGAAACTAGCCGAATCTGTCCTGTACTTGTCTTGCTTGAATTTCGAAAATTTGTTAGTTATTGGACTGTGAAATTGGTTGATATATGTTGTGTATTGTGTGTAGAAAGTTTCTACCAAAAATCATTTGAATTGGTTGAGCAAAACTTGAATTTTCAAAACTTGAAGAAGTCTGGAAAATGTGTTCTGGGTAGTTGAATAGTGCCCCTTTGATTGAATATATCTCTTTGTACAAAAGTCAAAATCGAGTGTTGTTTGTGGCATTTGAAACTAGATATTTTTAGCTTTCCAACGGTATAAAGTTCACCTTCTAGTTCGAACTGAGTGAACCGTAGTGATTCAATAAAGTTGACTGTCCTGTTAAAGTTATCTGTCCGAGAGGAATGGAGAGCTGCGTTTTGTGGCTCTGTTTTCTCTCACTTGTGAATTGATTTTGGAAATGATCTCTTCTGATGAAATGTAGCCTTTTGAATCTAGTTTCCAACGCCACCAACCATTCCCAATTTGAACTTTTATTGAGTGGGTTATGGCCTGATTTTGAAAGTACGATAAAGCTAGAAATCTGGAAATCCCTTCCTTCTTGCTGGCCCACTGGTCTAGCTTGATGTGGGATTTTTTGTTTCGAATATCTTGATGTCCATTGCTTGTTAAATGTTTCTAGAACACTAGTTTAAAAAATGAACCAAATTGGAGTTGATTTCATTGGGCAAAATGTTTGAAAAGAAAAGAAAAGCAAGAAGACAGATTTGCTTTGAGAATTTCCTAAACTTTGGTGGTTTTGTTAACTCCCTTCCCGTACAAATTATTGTGTGAAAATTGATAGAGAAGTAGTCCTCATATGGAAGTTTGAGTGTACCAAATTTGGTGATATTCTAAGACCATTTCGATACCCAACTGAAGTCCCAAAGTTTGCCTTTCAAATCTGGAAAATTTACCGAACCACCCACAATTTTAGCCGACTTTCAGCTACTATATCTTGACGCTCAGAACTCCGAACTTAGTTCCGTTTGTTTTGTTGGAAACCTTGATTGGAACTCTTAATGTTTTATGAATTTCAAGGGCTGATTCATTTTCTGTGAATTTTACCAAATTTTCAAAGTTTGCCGAAAAATATGACTGAAACTGTCTCGCTTGTTCAGGTCAGTCACTTTGGGCTAACAATTGAATGTCTTCCGTTTAGAATTTTGGAAAAGTATCTTCTAGGGACTTTTAGTACTTTAGATCTAGTTTCCAACGGTACCAAGTTTTCCAATTTTAGACCTACGGAGTGCAAGATTTAATTTTCCAAAGATTGCCGTGCAAAACTGAAATTTCTTGATTTCGTATGAAATGAGTTTTTGAGAACTCATTACTCCTTCTCAATATTGATTGATCGTTTTCAACTTGATTTCATGGAGGAAATCAGTTTCTCTTGTATTATTAAATCCTCACGTTTGAATCTCGATTTTTGAGATATTGAGGCTTTTCGAAATTTTGTATTAGTTTGAAAATGAACGTACATTCTTCCTTGTTTGGCAGGGAGTTTGTAAGTATTTATGAGTGATTGTTAATTGTTATTTGTTCAGGCACTCAAGAGGATCTTGAAGAGAATCCCGGAGCCGACTACTAAAGGTCTTTTACACTTACTCCCTTATTTTGATTTAGTGAGTGTCAAGTGCATGTTAAATGCTTATGTGATTGAAATCTCAATTGTACAAGTGTTATACATGATACGTAAATTTGTCGAGACGAGTGTTTACTTTATCGTGCTCGTTCTCCTTTAAGTGATGCTACAATTGAATTGTGCTATATGAATTGATATTCGAATTGTGTGAAGTGAATTGTTATGTGAATTACGTGAAGTGTTGCTATTGCAAACCATATTTGTGTTGTGATGTCGAGTGGAGTGAACCTCCTCGACTTATATGTATACTCGTGGGGATGCCCTTGTCCTCTCTTTCTTTTAATTATGCGATACTTGTTACATGAATACACATGATCGGTACTTGTTCATAAACATGTTTAACTCGTAAGTCCTGAGCGGATGCATGTACCACACCAATCTGGGTGGGAGGTGTCTCTCATACCGTCTCAGTGCTATAATTGGTTCCCTGAGCGATAGCATGTACCACACTAATTTGGGTGAGAGGTACCTCTCATGTCGACTCAAAACCCTAAACAAGTAATCGATTTTCTGAGCGATAGCATGTACCACACCGATTCGGGTGGGAGGTACCTCTCATGTCGACTGAGTACCATAAACAATTGTAATCGGTTTCCTGAGCGATAGTATGTATCACACCGATTCGGGTGAGAGATACCTCTCATGTTGACTTAGAACCATAATCAGAGTATAAGTCGATTGGAGCGATGTCTCATCAGCCACTTATTTCTCTGAGCGGTAACATGTACTACACCGATTCGGGTGGGAGGTACCTCTCATGTCGATTCAGAACCATAAATAGAGTAAGTGAAATTCTACTGAATTAAATTCCTACCCGGTTGACGGAGTGTCACCACGTGGAGGTATTGGATCGAATTTGGGCAAAGCAATTGGAAATTAACTCCTGAGAGCTCCTGTATCCTCATTGAATGTGTTTAATTAAAAATTGTGAATTGCTTGAATGTTACAGCTTTAATTCTTGCTTAAATGCCATTACTACTTGAACTATGTGTTTTGCACTTGGCTTCACTGAGCGTTAGCTCATCCCATTCCATTTGTTATTCCTTAACAGGAAAGTGACGTTAAGGAAGTGATTGAAAGATACTAGTGAAGGCTAGTCTTTTGTGTAGTTTGGTATGTTGTAACTGATCTTTGGGGAAATTGTGAGATTTGGAACTCGATGTAGTTGACTGAGATTTATATCCACGGATGTACTTGTGCAATGAAATATTATAGTCATATTATTATTTTGACATATTTAGATGAAATCATTGGAATTGATCTGTCTTTCATTTGAGGATTGAAGTGAGTCCCAGCGAGAGTTGGACAGGCGGTCCGCCGAACCCTTTGGTTCACCTTAGGGGGAGGTGATGTCGTCACAGAGACTGGTTCGGAGGCATTATTAATGAGTGTGAGACGCTAATCCAGGGAGTGATTGGCACTAATGAACAAGTGGAGGTTCCGGGCGATGGAGCTCCTAGAGAGGGAGACGAATCTAGCTCTAGCCATGGGGGAGAGTCCGTTAGCTCGGTTGGGAACTAGGTTAGAACTCGTTTGAGCCATGTTTTGATCCCGTGTGAGGGGTTAGTTAGGGAAAGCCCTCAGTTAGCCGTTTTTGTACTTTTGGCCTAGTTTGTAAATAGTACTTTTGACGACCCCACTACTTTCATGGGATTATTTTGTTTGTATCTAACTGACTGCTACTGTGTGATTTGTTTGCTACAGTTGTGTTATATGTGTAATTGCCTTTTATTTCTATATACTTCTTGTCACTTGTTCCTACATATATTTATCTTTAATATCATATTTGTGATTCGACCCTAGATTGGTTAAACCAATGGAGGGTACCCGAAGTGGACGAGGCCGTGGACGCGAAATTAGGCAACTCTCGAATGAAGGGGGTAATCGGGATATAACGCCTGAACCAAATCCTGAATCTAGGGTCGATCCTAATGCTCAAGTAGCCGCTGCTATTCAGCGTATGATCGAACTGTTGGCCCATATAGTGGAACACCAGGGCCAAAACCCTGTTAACCAACCTGGAAATCCAAGCAATGTTGTAGTGGGTGAGGATAGAGCCCTTGAACGATTCCAAAAGTTCTCCCCACCAAAATTCCTTGCAGGACCAGACCCAGACGTTGCCGAGAAGTGGTTGGAGAAGATGATCGATATCTTTGCTATGTTGCACTATACCGAGGAGAGACAAGTGACTTTTCCTGTCTTCCAATTGGAGGGCGCAGCCCGTTCTTGGTGGAATGTGATAAGACTGAAATGGGAAAGATAACAAACACCGACGACGTGGGTAAACTTCATAAGGGAGTTCAATGCAAAGTATTTCCCTCCTCTAATTCAAGAAAAGAAGGAAGATGAGTTCATTAGGTTTCACCAGGGAACTCAGACTGTAGCCGAATATGAGAGCCAATTTACTCGGTTGTCTAAATTTGCTCTCGAACTAATTGTGACCGAGCAAATACGAATAAGGCGGTTTGTTCAGGGGCTGAATGTAGAAATTCAAAAGGATCTAGCGGTAGCCCAACTGAACACCTTTAGTGATGCTATGGAGAAAGCCCAGCGAGTTGAATGTGCGAGGTTACAAGGTGGAAACTTCCAAGCGAAAAAAGGGCTATTCCTGAAAGCAGCTTAGAGCAAGGGGATAAGAGTGTATCTCCTAAGTTCGGAAGGGGAACTGGACGAGTAAGAATTCCGGGGATATCAAGAGGTGCCTCACAGGGAGGCTCGGTCTTTGCTTCCCGTGGTCCCTGCGGGTATTATGGGAAGCCGAATCACACGGAGGATATCTGCTAGATGAAAGCGAGGAAATGCCTACGTTGTGGGAGTGCAGATCATCAAATCGGTAATTGCTGAGTCCTACCTCGAGAATGGAGTGGGGACCGACAGTCAACCAAGACCAACCCTGGACAGTCGAAGGGGGAAGGGACTGGACCGAAGGTACAAGCTCGGGTGCATTCCCTAGAGCAACATCAGGTTCCTGACTCGCCTGAGGTAGTAGAAGGTACGTTCTCCGTATTTTACCGTTTAACTGAGATTTGGATAGATCCTGGTGGTAAGAAAATTTCGAGGACGAAATTTCTTTAAGGGGGAGAGAGTATGAGGACCCGCAAAATTCCCTTATTTTATGTTATTTTATTTTATTTCTTTGCATGCATTTTCTTCACTATACTATATTATATTAATTTCCAGAGATTTGTATATGTGAGTATAGTTTTAAATCATTTTTCTGGTATAAATTAGTTCATGTTAAGTTTGAAGTGTATTATGGACGTGGAACTCGCTAGTGCGTTAAGTGCGATAAATTTTGGCGATTAGTTGAATTTATGCAGAAAGGGATATTATTTTATAAGGTGTTAGGAGATAATTAGAGCTTAGCTAGATAAAATTACCATTGGAAGACAAGGGAAGGAGAGAAAACTCTAGAAAAGGCCAAGTGTCATGAAGCCTCTGGAAGTTGGACTTTGACCAAAGTTGTCTTAACTTTCCTAAATCCAATTTGACCTAATTTCTTCCCATTTTTCCTTTGTCTTGGCCGAACCATAGAGAGCAAAATAAGGAGAGAAAACTTCATCTTACACTTTAATTTCAAGCTTCAATCTTGAGTTCCAACCATAAACTTTGCAAACTACTCCATAAAAGTTGATTACTAAGAAGGATTAGAGGTGTTGGTGGAGTGATTTTTGAGGGGGAAGTACTAAGTTACCATCTTTCTTGTGATTCTAAGGTAACTTGCCAAGAAATCCCTCTTTGCTTCCAATAATTGCACATTTGTGGCTTAGGGTTGTTAAATGTGTAGGTTTAAGCAATATTCCATGAGTTGAGGTGGTGACATGGGAAATTTCAGTTTTATGGTGAATTTTCTGCTATTATTTGATGTTTGAGCATTGGTCATGGATTGATAGTTTTGTTATGTATAATATTGAGTTTTTATACGCTACTTTTGCTTGCCTACGAAAAATTCCAGCTTGTGAGTCGAAATTTCAGTTTAGGGTTTCATTTGCTAGCTTGAGTAGGTGATGGTTATCTGCTTGATTCGGTGAGTTGTTGGATGGATATGTATATGCTTGAGTTGAGGCTGTTTTGTGGTAAAAATGAAGCCTTGAATTGGCTGGAAAAACTTAGTAAAAACAAAGGAGGTGCTGCTGAAAATTTGTCCGCAGGAAACCTTGGGCCGTCTTGGGAAATCTGCTATATCTTGTTGTAGAACGGTCAGAATTAAGTTCCGTTTGTTGCGTTTGAAACTAGAGTCAGAGTACTATCACCCATGAAACGTTCAGCCTTTTTCTCAATTTCCATGAATATCTGTATTTTTTCAAATTTGACTGAAATTGCATACCTGTTCTATCTTTTATTGGATGAAGCAGCAACTTGAGGCTAGAATTTGACTAACTTGTGGACTGAATCTTACAAATATAAGAACTTGTAACCCTTTGAATCGATTTTCCAACGGTATAAAGTTTATCAATTTTGAACTTAAGAATCTTGATATATGATTTTTCAAATAGTGTTGCGCAAAACTGGAAAATTCTGTTTTTTTAGAACAGTTCTTACTTTCATTTCCCAATTTAAGTTAGGAGTTGGCAAATCATTGTAGGCATGGTTTTTGGGTAGAAGTGAAGGGTTTTGGGGTCGCTCGTGTCTTTAGGACCAACTGTTACCTTTTCACTCCGAAGTCGCACTTTTGCTTTGCATTAATGGTTCATTTGGATAGGCCCATGACTCGTAACCGAGTCTTACTTGTGAATTCTGTTCACTAGATTTTGGAGTCGAGTCTCAGTTGTTTTTCCTTGATTGTTCTAGGACGTGCCGGTGATCAAGGGCGTACTTTGGGAGGAAACTTTTGAAATTGTTTTTGCTTGATCTGGTGGTGAGTGTACCACTCGCATGACTTGTTTCTTAACTGGTTTACTTGTACTTGCAATCTATGACTTGAATGAATGTGACCTCTGTTTATTTTGAATGAGACGAGAGTGTACTTTATCACACTCGCTCTCTTGCCTGTTTGTTTGGGTCCTGTATTCCTGTATACATCTGAATCTGTTACTTGTGCATGATCTGATGTCGTTTGGAGGCTTGTATCCAACGACCTTCCTGTTAAATTTGAGCTCAATCCCATTGGTAGTTAATTGAATCGAGCCAGCAAGGGACTTGGTCGAGGAAAATTAACAAACCATGGGAGCCTGTTTCTTTGGAATCTTTGAGTATTGGAGACTCTGGATTCCTGGTATACTCGAGTATTACCACCTATGTTCCTATTGAGGCGTTCGGGCCCGGTAAGGGGTATGCTTGTTGGATGGAATTTGATGTAAAGTGGTGCTCTACTGGACTGGTTACTTCCTTGAAAGTTGATGGAGTGTCAACTACTACTCGATCAAGCTCTGGTGATGCAAAAGAGGAAATTGGCACTTGAGAGCCATTTGTATCATTTTATTTCCTGTTTATCTGTGGTGTTCATTCCTCTATATTTGATGGCTATATTTGAATGAGTACGACTATACTTTTGTGATTCTTGGCTGCTTGTACTTGTGGTACCTCATTGAGCGTAAGCTCACCCCCGTTATCTTTTGTTTTCCTTACAGGGAACAAAATTTTGGAACCGTGATTTTTGAAGAAAAGAGTAGAGTTAGTTATAGCTATTCTTTTGTTAAGCTTCTCTGTAATAGTAAACCCTAACTGTATTTTAATCAAGTATAACATTTTGGGCTTTGTAAAGACTCCAATGTCAGTATTTATGCAAGCGTATGGTTACGTATATTAATTGAAATGCATGTTTCTCCGGCTATGTGTACTTTTCTTGTATTCGTTGGAAAGAATCAAAGTTCTATTGCGCGTTCGGTAGGGTTTACGTGTGTTTCGGCTTAGTAGTCCTGACGAGAGTTGGACAGGCAGTTCGCTAACCTTTGGGGTACGTCCTAGGGGAAGGTGGGGCTGTCACAGGTGGTATCAGAGCCAGATTCGCGTGGTCTCTGCGCAGAGTGAGTTTGGGCCAAGTGGTGTTATGGTCCTGATTTCGTGCATGAGTGTAAAGGACTAAGTGCTCTTTTGAGCATAAGTTATGAATCACGAAATTTTATAGGTTTCAAACCTTTATCCTGGTACTTGGAAACAATAGATTAGTATGTCAGGTGGGAACCTCAAATATAGTTGATTTACTCTTGGGACTGGCTAGCTCGAGTTCTGAAATATCTTATTTTGGGTTCTTGTGCCCGAATACTAAATAGATGAGAGCCTAGGTTAGAAATGACCGGGGCGAACTAGAAATTTGATTCTACGGAACTTCGTGTGATGTATTTTGGTGTCATTATGTATGATTATCCCTGTCTAAAATATAAACGGTGTTCTTCTTGTAGGTTATGAACGGAGCGAATGGAAACGGTAGAGGTGAGCCATCTCGGAGGCATTTCCGAGTCATTGACTATGAGGAGAGGCCGGGGGGACCAATTCGACGCTAGAGTACTGCTAGTCGGACTAGGCGTTGTCCTCGTTGTCATAACTACTCCTATATCAACCATGTGGTCGTGGCGGTACATGATGAGAGGAGAAGGCTTAGGCGAGCCCATGATAGGGATCATACTGAGATGGGGAGACTGAGTGGTATCATGAGGATGCAAGCGAACAGGATTCGCAAGCTCCAGGGGGACATCGCGACGGAGCAAGAGAGAACAAATTCTCTTAGAGAGCAACTATAAGGAGTTAATGACCGTCTCACTAGATTGGTCCGGGAGGTTAGAGACCGATCCGGAAGCATTATTAATGAATGTGAGACGCTAACTAGGGAGTGATTGGCGCTAATGTATAAGTGGAGGTTCCGGGCGATGGAACTCTTAGAGAGAGAGACGCATCTAGCTTTAGCCATGGGGGAGAGTCTGTTAGCTCGGTTGAGAACTAGGTTAGAGCTCGTGTGAACCATGTTTTGATCCCGTGTGAGGGGTTAGTTAGGAAAATCCCTCAGTTAGCTGTTTTTGTACTTTTGGCCTAGTTTGTACATAGTACTTTTGACGACCCCGCTACTTTCATGGGATTATTTTGTTTATATCTGACTGACTGCTACTGTGTGACTTGATTGCAACAGTTGTGTTATATGTGTAATTGCCTTTTATTTGTATATACTCCTTGTCACTTGTTCCTACATATATTTATCTTTAATATCATATTTGTGTTTCGACCCTAGATTGGTTAATCCAATGGAGGGTACCCGTAGGGGACGAGGCCGTGGATGCGGAATTAGGCAACTCTCGAATGAATGGGGTAATCGGGACCAAAGTCTGAACCAAATCCTGAACCTAGGGTCGATCCTAATGCTCAGATAGCCGCTGCTATTCAGCGTATGATCGAACTGTTGGCCCATGTAGTGGAACACCAGGGCCAAAACCCTGTTAACCAACATAGAAACCCCGTCAATCATGTAGAGGGGTGAGGATAGAGCTCTTGAACGAGTCCAAAAGTTCTCCCCACCAAAATTCCTTGCAGGACCAGACCCAGACGTAGCCGAGAAGTGGTTGGAGAAGATGATCGATATCTTTGCTGCGTTGCACTATACCGAGGAGAGACAAGTGACTTTTGCTGTCTTCAAATTGGAGGGCGCAGCCCGTTCTTGGTGGAATGTGATAAGACTGAAATGGAAAAGAGAACAAACATCGACGACGTGGGTAAACTTCATAAGGGAGTTCAATGCAAAGTATTCCCCTCCTCTAATTCAAGAAAAGAAAAAAGATGAGTTCATTAAGTTTCGCCAGGGAACTCAGACTGTAGCCGAATATGAGAGCCAATTTACTCAGTTGTCTAAATTTTCTCCCGAACTAATTGTGACTGAGCAAAGACGAATAAGGCGGTTTGTTCAGGGGCTGAATGTAGAAATTCAAAAGGATCTAGCGGTAACCCAACTGAACACCTTTAGTGATGTTATGGAGAAAGTCCAACGAGTTGAAAGTGCGAGGTTACAAGTTCGAAACTTCCAAGCGAAAAAAAGGGCTATTACTGAAAGTAGCTTAGAGCAAGGAGATAAGAGTGTACCTCCTAAGTTCGGAAGGGGAACTGGAGGAGTAAGAATTCCGGGGATATCAAAAGGTGCCTCACAGGGAGGCTTGGTCTTTGCTTCCCGTGGTCCTTGCGGGTATTGTAGGAAGGCGAATCACACGGAGGATATCTGCTGGAAGAAAGCGAGGAAATGCCTACGTTGTGGGAGTGCAGATCATCAGATCGCTAATTGCCCAGTCCTACCTTGAGAAGGGAGTGGGGACTGACAATCAACCAAGACCAACCCTGAACAGTCGAAGGGGGAAGGGACTGGACCGAATGTGTAGGCTCGGGTGTATTTCCTAGAGCAACATCCGCTCCCTGACTCGCTTGAGATAGTAGAAGGTACGTTCTCCGTATTCTACCGTTTAACTGAGATTTGGATAGATCCTGGTGGTAAGAAAATTTCGGTGACGAAATTTTTTTAAGGGGGAGAGAGTATGAGGACCCGCAAAATTCCCTTATTTTATATTATTTTATTTTATTTCTTTGCATGCCTTTTCTTCACTATTCTATATTATATTAATTTCCAGAGATTTTTATAGGTGAGTATCGTTTTAAATCATTTTCCTGGTATAAATTAGTTCATGTTAAGTTTGAAGTGTATTATGGACGTGGGACCAGTTAGTGCGTTAAGTGCCATAAATTTTGCCGATTAGTTGAATTTTTGCAGAAAGGGATATTATTTTACAAGGTGTTAGGAGATAATTAGAGGTTAGTTAGATAAAATTACCATTGGAAGACAAGGGAATGAGAGAAAACTCTAGAAAAGGCCAAGTGTCATGAAACTTATGGAAGTTGGACTTTGACCAAAGTTGTCTTAACTTTCCTAAAACCAATTTTGACCTAATTTCTTCCCATTTTTCCTTTGTCTTGGCCAAACCATAGAGAGCAAAATAAGGAGAGAAAACTTCATCTTACACTTCAATTTCAATTTTCAATCTTGAGTTCCAACCATAAACTTTGCAAACTACTCCATAAAAGTTGATTACTAAGGAGGATTAGAGGTGTTGGTGGAGTGATTTTTGAGGGGAAAGTACTAAGTTACCATCTTTCTTGTGATTCTAAGGTAACTTGCCAAGAAATCCCTCTTTGCTTCCAATAATTGCATATTTGTGGCTTAGGGTTGTTAAATGTGTAGTTTTAAGCAATATTCCATGAGTTGAGGTGGTGACATGGGAAATTTCAGTTTTGTGATGAATTTTCTGCTATTATTTGATGTTTGAGCATTGGTCATGGATTGATAGTTTTGTTATGTATAATATTGAGTTTTTATACGCTAGTTTTGCTTGCCTACGAAAAATTTCAGTTTGCGAGTCAAAATTTCAGTTTAGAGTTTCATTTGCTAGCTTGAGTAGGTGATGGTTATATGCTTGATTTGGTGAGTTGTTAGCTTGATATATATATGCTTGAGTTGAGGCTGTTTTGTGGTAAAAATGAAGCCTTGAAAAACTTAGTAAAAACAAAGGATGTGCTGCTGAAAATTTGTCCGCAGGAAACCTTGGGCCGTATTGGGAAATCTGCTATATCTTGTTGTAGAATGGTCAGAATTAAGTTCCGTTTGTTGCGTTTGAAACTAGAGTCAGAGTACTATCACCCATGAAACGTTCAGCCTTTTTCTCAATTCCCATGAATATCTGTGCTTTTTCAAATTTAACTGAAATTGCATACTTGTTCTGTCTTTTACTGGATGAAGCAGCAACTTGAGGCTCGAATTTGACTAACTTGTGGATTGAATCTTACAAATGTGTCTTATAAGAACTTGTAACCCTTTGAATCTATTTCTCGATGTTATAAAGTTATCAATTTTGAACTTAAGAATCTTGAGATATGATTTTTCAAATAGTGTTGCGCAAAACTGAAAAATTCTGTTTTCTTAGAACAGTTCTTACTTTCATTTCGCACTTTAAGTTAGGAGTTGGCAAATCATTGTAGGCATGGTTTTTGGGTAGAAGTGAAGGGTTTTGGGGTCGCTCGTGTCTTTAGAACCAACTATTACCTTTTCACTCCGAAGTCGGATTTTTGCTTTGCATTAGTGGTTCATTTGGATAGGCCCATGACTCGTAACCGAATCTCACTTGTGAATTCCGTTCACTAGGTTTTGGAGTCAAGTCTCAGTTGTTTTTCCTTGATTGTTCTAGGACGTGTCGGTGATCAAGGGCGTACTTCGGGAGGAAACTTTTGAAGTTTTTTTTGCTTGATCTGGTGAGTGTACCACTCGCATGACTTGTTGCTTAACTGGTTTACTTGTACTTGCAATCTGTAACTTGAATGACTGTGACCTCTATTTATTTTTAATGAGATGAGGGTGTACTTTATCACACTCGCTCTCTCGCCTGTTTTTCTGGTTCCTGTATTCCTGTATACATCTGAATCTGTTACTTGTGCATGATTTGATGTCGTTTGGAGGCTTGTATCCAACGACCTTCCTGTTAAATCTAAGCTCAACCCCATTGGTAGTTAATTGAATCGAGCCAGCAAGGGGTTTGGTCGAGGAAAATTAACAAACCATGGGGGCCTGTTTCTTTGGAATTCTTGAGTATTGGAGAATCTGGATTCCTGATATACTCGAGTATTACCACCTATGTTCCTGTTGAGACGTTTGGGCCCGGTAAGGGGTATGTTTGTTGGATGGAATTTGGTGTAAAGTGGTGCTCTTCTGGACTGGTTACTTCCTTGAAAGTTGATGGAGTGTCAACTACTACTCGATCAAACTCTAGTGATGCAAAAGAGGAAATTGACACTTGAGAGCCATTTGTATCATTTTACTTCCTATTTATCTGTGGTGTTCATTCCTCTATATTTGATGGCTATATTTGATTGAGTACGACTATACTTTTGTGTTTCTTGGCTGCTTGTACTTGTGATACCTCATTGAGCGTAAGTTCACCACCGTTACCTTTTGTTTTCCTTACAGGGAACAAAATTTTGGAACCGTGATTTTTGAAGAAAAGAGTAGAACTAGTTATAGCTATTCTTTTGTTAAGCTCCTCTGTAATAGTAAACCCTAACTGAATTTTAATCAAGTATAACATTTTGGGCTTTGTAAAGACTCCAATGTCTATATTTATGCAAGCGTATGGTTACGTATATTAATTGAAATGCATGTTTCCCCGGCTATGTGTACTTTTCCTGTATCCGTTGGAAAGAATCAAAGTTCTATTGCACGTTCGGTAGGGTTTACATGTGTTTCGGCTTAGTAGTCCTAGCGAGAGTTGGGTAGGCAGTTCGCTAACCCTTGGGGTACGCCCTAGGGGAAGGTGGGGCTGTCACAGGTGGTATCAGAACCAGATTCGCGTGGTCTCTACGCGGAGTGAGTTTGGGCCAAGTGGTGTTATGGTCTTGATTTCGTGCATAAGTGTAAAGGACTAAGTGCTCTTTTGAGCATAAGTTATGAATCACGAAATGTTATAGGTTTCAAATCTTTATCCTGGTACTTGGAGACAATAGATATGTATGTCAGGTGGAAACCTCAAATGTAGATGATTTACTCTTGGGACTGGCCAACTCGAGTTCTGAAATATCTTATTTTGGATTCTTGTACCCGAATACTAAATAGATGAGAGCCTAGGTTAGAAATGACCAGGGCGAACTAGAAATTTGATTCTACGGAACTCCGTGTGATGTATTTGGATGTCATTATGTATGATTATCCCTGTCTAAGATATAAACTGTGTTCTTCTTGTAGGTTATGGACGGAGCGAATGGAAATGGTGGAGGTGAGCCATCTCGGAGGCGTTTCCGAGTCATTGACTATGAGGAGAGGTCGGGGGGACCGATTCGACGCCGGAGTACTGCTAGTCGGACTAGGCGTTGTACTCGTTGTCAGAACTACTCCTATATCGACCATGTGGTCGTGACGGTACTTGATGAAACGAGAAGGCTTAGGCGTGCCCATGATAGGGATCATACTGAGATGGGGAGACTGAGGGGCATCATGAGGATGCAAGCGGATAGAATTCGCGAGCTCCAGGGGGAAATCGCGACGGAGTAAGAGAGGACAAATGCTCTTAGAGAGCAGCTACAAGGAATTAATGACCGTCTCACTAGGGTGGTCCGGGAGGTTAGAGACCGGTCCGGAGGCATTATTAATGAGTGTGAGGCGCTAATCCAGGGAGTGATTGGCGCTAATGTATAAGTGGAGGTTCCGGGCGACGGAGCTCCTAGAGAGGGAGATGCACCTAGCTCTAGCCATGGGGGAGAGTCCGTTAGCTCCGTTGAGAACTAGGTTAGAACTCGTGTGAGCCATGTTTTGATCCTGTGTGAGGGGATAGTTAGGGAAAGACCTCAGTTAGCTGTTTTTGTACTTTTGGCCTAATTTGTAGATAGTACTTTTGACGACCCCGCTACTTTCATGGGATTATTTTGTTTGTATTTGATTGACTGCTACTGTGTGACTTGTTTGCTACAGTTGTGTTATATGTGTAATTGCCTTTTATTTCTATATACTCCTTGTCACTTGTTCCTGCATATATTTATCTTTAATATCATATTTGTGCTTCGACCCTAGATTGGTTAAAGCAATAGAGGGTACCCGTAGTGGACAAGGCCGTTGACGTGAAATTAGGCAACCCTCGAATGAAGGGAGTAATCGGGATCCAACGCCTGAACCAACGCCTGAACTTGTATTCCTGTATACATCTGAATCTATTACTTGTGCATGATCTGATGTCGTTTGGAGGCTTGTATCCAACGACCTTCCTGTTAAATCTGAGCTCAACCCATTGGTAGTTAATTGAATCGAGCCAGCAAGGGGCTTGGTCGAGGAAAATTAACAAACCATGAGGTCCTGTTTCTTTGGAATCTTTGAGTATTGGAGACTCTGGATTCCTGGTATACTCGAGTATTACCACCTCTGTTCCTGTTGAGGCGTTCGGACTCGGTAAGGGGTATGTTTGTTGGATGGAATTTGGTGTAAAGTGGTGCTCTACTAGATTGGTTACTTCCTTGAAAGTTGATGGAGTGTCAACTACTACTCGATCAAGCTCTGGTGATGCAAAAGAGGAAATTGGCACTTGAGAGCCATTTATATCCTTTACTTCCTGTTTATCTGTGGTGTTCATTCCTCTATATTTGATGGCTATATTTGATTGAGTACGACTATAATTTTGTGATTCTTGGCTGCTTGTACTTGTGGTAACTCATTGAGCGTAAGCTCACCCCCGTTACCTTTTGTTTTCCTTACAGGAAACAAAATTTTGGAACCGTGATTTTTGAAGAAAAAAGTAGAGCTTGTTATGGCTATTCTTTTGTTAAGCTCCTCTGTAATAGTAAACCTTAACTGAATTTTAATCAAGTATAACATTTTGGACTTTGTAAAGACTCTAATGTCTATATTTATGCAAGCGTATGGTTACGTATATTAATTGAAATGCATGTTTCTCCGGCTATGTGTACTTTTCCTGTATCCGTTGGAAAGAATCAAAGTTCTATTGCGCGTTCGGTAGGGTTTACGTGTGTTTCGGCTTAGTAGTCCTGGCGAGAGTTGGGCAGGCAGTTCGCTAACCCTTAGGGTACGCCCTAAAGGAAGGTGGGGCTGTCACAACAACCCTGTCAAAAAGTGAAGAATAGGCTCCAACTCAAAGCAAAAGGTGTCCAGCTTACGAAAACAAATGTAAGGCATGCACAAGTGTTTCGCATCCAAATCCATCTAATTCTAAACACATCTATTATCTAGTACAAACATCTATTATCCATCTAATTCTAAACACATCTATTATCCATCTAATCCTAAACATGAATAGGCTCCAATTATCCAGTACTATCAACAAAACAAAATTTTTTTGTTGGTCAAACATCTATTACAGCACAAAAATTGATGACAAAAACTCCAATTAGCCAATTACATCAACATAACAAAAAAGGATCAAACATCTCATTTTCTGGCTCTCTTGGAGCCTGAATCTCCTAGCCTAGCCCTCCTACTCGCAGCACAGGTCCTCTTGGAGAACTTGCACTGGTTGCTTCCCTATTTGCTGCCTCCATTACTGCTAGGTGCAGTTGTGTTTGTACTTGTGGCAATAGGATGTGATGTAGGAGTTTTTGATGTGGATGTTGAAGCTTCAAGGCCAGTTTGAGGTACCTAGAATTTAAGGAAAAAGAAAGTTGCACATCATAACGTGTAACAACAATTACTAGTAGACAATTGTAATGAAGATGCATAGATGGAAGTGGACCAATTGTTTAGTTGTATGCCCGAAGCATGCTTCCTTACTATAGCACTCATCAACATACATCTCTGGTTCCATATTCCTGCTTCGAAGGGCAGCAACTCCATGAACATAGGGAATCCTGCTAAGCTACCAAGAGCCACAACTACAGGTGTTCCTTTCCACATTGACCACATTTGTCTTGCCATAGCCATCAATTTCCAGATTACTCATTCTGAATCAATATTGGCCCCAGTGTGTCATCAATTTTCTATTTTCCTAAAGTAGCCCTACTAGTGATTGTTTTAGAAAGTAACTTTCCATCCGAAAACACCACTTGAATTGACTCCGGCACTTTCTCAACATATATATGCATATCCGGTAATCCCTCGTAGTGTGTTGTTAACAACTGTATGTCTACATTATCTTTTATGCTAATAACCCCAACATTCAAGTCACGATTAGGAATGGAGTACCAAAAATTCAAATTAGACACTCTCTCTCAGTTGAGTCATACATTTTCTAAAATTCAAATATAGATAATACGCTAAACCAGAATGAATCATCTAGAGATAACTTAAATGATGAAAATAAAATCATTGAACCAAGGAGCAAAAAAGCCAAAAGGCGAAGTCTTTTGGCTCAGATTTTGTTACTCACCTTGTTGAAGGGACAAGGTATGAAATAAGTAATACTATTACTTATTGCTTTAATACCGAAGCCGATCCTAAAACATTTGATGAAGCAATGAAGTCACATGACACTTCATTCTGAAAAGAGGCTATAAATGATGAGATGGACTTAATTATGGCCACTAAAACTTAGGAGTTAGTGGATTTACCCCCAAGTTCCAAGCCAATTGATTACAAATGGATCTTCAAGAAGAAATTGAAGGTGGATGGAACCATAGACAAGTTTATGGTCAGATTAGTTGCCAAGTGGTTTACTCATAAACATGGTATTGATTATTTTGATACTTACTTGTCAATAGTTAGAATAGCTATCACAAGGGTGCTACTTGCGATAGTTTCAATCCAAAAATGGGTAATTCATCAAATGGAGATAGCATTTCTTAATGGTGAATTGAATGAAGTATACACGAAAACAACCCTAAGGGTTTGTTGTACTTGAACAAGAGCACAAAGTGTGTAGACTTGTAAAGTCCTTTATGGATTAAAACAAACTCCAAAACAATGGCATCAAAATTTGACCAAGTAATACTTACTAGTGGATTCAAGATTAATGAGTCGGACAAATATATATATAGCAAGTATCTGAGCGGTAAAGGAGTCATTATTTGCTTGTATATGGACATGTTAGATTAAGGCATAGTCTAGTGGGAGATTTGATCACGAATGGTGTGATAATCATAGATTTTGTAAGATCAAAAGAGAACTTGGCTGATCCTTTAACTAAGGGATTAACAAAGGTAGTGATGATTAAACATCTAAAGGGATGAGGTTGAAATCTAATCCATGAATCACTAACAATGGAACCTTGATTCAACACTAGTTATAACAACTAACCTTGAATTTAATGAGTAAAAGTACATTGATATGGTGGTTTGAACACTACAAAACATCTCAGAGGTGTAGTGTGATTTTTCCCTCTTGAAATTGGAAGGTTGAACTTAGAGTTCTTAACAAGCCTTGTAAAATGCTACAAATGTCAGGGGCATTAAGAGCTTGCCTATATGAATGTTGGATTGATGGCACTCACAAAGTTTAGGACTTAACTCTGAACATGTTCATGAAAGGATAGGGATACAAGACTAATGTATCACTTGTATAAATAAATTGAAGAGAAGTGAATCTGTGTGTGTTAATTTATGCAGCTTGTTGCATATACTCTTGGTTCAAAACTTGTCTATCAAGTAGTATTAACAAGTTATAATCAATTAACACTAAGATGGTGGTTCAATTGAAAGATACGATTGCTTATGCACAAATTATCAGAATTTTTCAGTGATTCACAAAGAAATTTCCAATATGTTGAAAATGGTGGGGTATTGTTAGTATATTTTAAAATACTGAAAGTCCGGAGAATTCTAGAAGTAGCTTTCTACATTTTATTCGCAATTTTTTAGGTTTCAGCCGTCATTTTAAGAGATACAATTCCAACATGTTTCTAACAACTAATAACTATTTAGGGGACATGAAACCTTATTTATATGGATCAATCTATGTTCTTTTGGCTGCAGACAAAAAGATCTACAAACTCTAGAAAATCACTGCTCTTCTCTTCTTTGTTCTTGGGGTTGTAATAACTTAGTGCAGAGTTTTGCAACCAAACTTAATCTTATTCTAAAGGATATTCGTCCTTGATTTTTTGCACATTATAGTGGACGAATAAAGTTTTAAGAAAAGTAATTTGTAATCATGATTTGAAGCCTATTTCTTGTTGCTTTTGCAGCCATTTTATAGTATTCTCTTTGTCGTAGTTTTAAAAGCACTTGCTTTAGTTTCTTCAATTGTAATGCACAACTATGGCTGTTATTATTGTTATTATTTCTTTATGTATGTTCTTTATTGTGTACTACAAAAGTAAAAAGTTAAAGCGAAAAGGATAGTTATATTTGGAGATATAACATAGTCATTAAGTTTTGCTAATTGATTAATTCACAGTCCCAACTTAGGACAATCTAGACAAGACATGGATTAAATGATAAAAAGATATTATAGGAACAATGAGGATTTGTTCTCAATTGGTTATTATTACTTATTGTACATTCTGATTATTTATAATCAATTTTTGTGATATCCTCATTTAATTTTGTATTCAGATTATAAATTTTTTAGTTGCTAAAAAAGCTAAAGTCCATAATAAATAAAGGTGTAACTTTTGTCGATTCTCGAAAACAAATAAGAACAATGCTTGAGTTTAATTAAGAGTGTAAGAGGAAGAGTCTAATCTAAGACCCTAACCTTCTTTTCAACACCTTCGGCCTTTTTCTTGTTTAATTGACTCGTTATACAAAAAAAAAAAAAAATGAGATTGCAAAATCAAATGCTTCAACTAGTATAGCCTTATTCCAATGGCCAAAACGACTAATTTTGGGATCCACTAATTTACGACTACGTTTCTAGTCCGCAACCTTATTCCAGAGGCCAAAGCAACTAAGATTGGGATTCACTAATTTACGTCTAAGTCTTGTACCCCATCAAATGGATTGTTTTACTTGTCATTTTTTCTTTAATTACCTTCCCATCCCTCCATACACCTTTCTCATTCCAACTGATAGATCTAGAATTCAAATCTTGAATTTGATAGTGGAAAGAACTCTAAGAATCTTCTCCTAATTACTAAGCCAAATTTACTTGTGAATTTATTGTATTTATCCAGAAAAAAATAAAAAAAAATGAAATTTTTTATTCACTCATTTGGCTGATTGTGCATCACTAGTAGACTTATTTCTTTGATACTGTTAAGAATCTCCATTCAATAAAGCTGCTAGGAATTCTTTTTTTCTTTTTTTCTTTTTTTCTTTTGTTTTTCTTGAACAAGTGTCGTTGGGGTTTAACTCTCATTGTCTCCCTTCCTTCTCACCCCCTCCTTTCTGAAAGGCATTTCCAAAGAATTTAGTTGTTGCACAAAAGAGAACTAATGAAAAATCTTGGTGATCTTCCATTTTGGAGTTGTGACACTAATAGTCAAAGAATGAAGGAGGTGGAGATTGAAATCATGTCTAAGGAAAACATTAAAGCAGCATCTCCAACCCCACATCATCTTAGAAGCTTCAAACTTTTCCCTACTGGATCAACTTCTTCCCCATATTTATGTTCACCATTAGTTTGTTTCTTGAAGAACCACAAAAAATCTGACATTTAGAGAGAAGGCTACTGTTGAAACAATCCTTATCAAGAACTTTAGTCCACTTCTTCCCTCTAGGTGGTAAAGTCAAAGACATTCTACACGTTTATTGTAATGATGAAGGCCTCTATTATGTCAAAGCCCGAGTGAAGACTAAACTCTTCGATTTCCTTAGACACCTACAACAAAAATTGATACATCGTCTGGTTCCATTTCATCGAAGTTCTGAAGAATTGGAACCAAACTTATGTAGTAATGGTACAGGTAAACATTTTGACTCTGGTGGAATCGCAGTTGGATATGGTCATGTATGGCCGGTCATTAGTGAAATTTGTGATTGCATGGGCGGCTACAGCTCGTGGATCATCAGAAGAAATTAGCCCAAGGTTTTTTTCATCCTCGATTTTTCATCTGAATCCTGGATTACTTTAAGAGACTTCAATTTTGCCGCCTCCTCAATCCAAGCAATCTAAATCTGTAGCAAGGAGATTTGTGTTTCATGCATCTGCCTTGGCTGCTCTAGAAGATATATCGATCAATGCTGCATCCAATGTTACAAATGCCAGTCGTGTTACAATTGCAGCAGGACTTATCTGGCGATGCGTAATTGCCACATTTCAAGCAAAGATCTGGAATAGAAAACAGTCTATTTTAACTTTTGCGGTGAATTTGAAGCCAAAATATCCCCACCTTTGCCATGTTATTCCATTGGCAACATCTTACGGGGAACATATGCTCAATGCATGCCAAATTCAGATCTTGATTTGCCCTTGATGGTTAGGTGTATCATAAGTGGAATTGGTAAAATGGACAATGGATTTCTTGAAGAGTTAAAGAGTGAAAACGGGTCTCTCACCAATCTAATGAAGCATTTGAAAGAATTGGAACTACTACTTAGTGGCAATCTTGATGTTGAATGCTTGGCTGTGTTGAGTCTTTGCAATAATGGAATCAATAAAGCAGATTTTTGATGGGGGAAGCCCATTTGAGCATGTATCGGAAGTGCTGGTAAAGACGCAATTGGACTACCAACTATGCTCATCCTCATGGATACAAGATCTGGTGATGGAATTGAAGCATAGGTGTCCTTAAAAGAAGAAGAAATGGCTATGCTTCAGAAGATTCCTGAGCTACTTAGTTTTGCTGCTTTAGATCCCAGCCCACTTGGAACTCTTTTCCTTGTCTGCTTTATGATCAGCAACACTTATTTTGAACATTTAACAAAGTAATATGGGGAGCTAACATGCATTTAAAGAAATGTTATTGATTATTAATTGCTAGATTTACTTTTTTTTCCCCTGTTCAGCGAAAACACCACAGATGACTGTCGACGTATTAGTAAAATAATGATTTTTCAAATAAGGTTATCAACTTGGTCCATTCTCTTTTTGATATTAACTTTCAATTTCATGATGGATGGATGATGCAACAGAGGGAAGAGGGGAAGATTGTTGGAAGATCATTAGCTTGATAGGTTAAGGAACAAAAAGAATTCTAGTTCTTCATTTCCCTCATCAATTAGATCTTCATCTGTTTTGAAGTATAGACTGCATTTCCTTTTCTTCCTTTTCCAATCAAATTGCATACTTACAAGGGATTAGAAAAAGTGTGAGAGAATGCAAAATAAGAAGGTGCCATTATTAATAATCCTTTTGTTTGATGGAAGAAAACACTGTACAACATTAATCTGTTTTCTACGTTACAAAGATTGTGCCTTCCTATCAACTACTACTATTCTCTAATTTTGCATACCAGTGCGCCTAAGTCATGTTGTAACTCAAGCAAGAGGTCACATCAATGAACTTGTCTTCTCTGAAAGGGATTGTCAAACCCCCCATTGGATGATCAAAGCCAAATTCTTCCTCAGCTTGACTCAACAATTCTTGGAATACAGGCTGATTCAGGTGAGAAATGGGAATCACAAATCGTTTCTTTTCACTTTCTCCAACATACACCGCAATGTAGCCCTTCGAAACATCCTTTGAAGACCGTCTTAGGATTTGCTTAGCTTGAATAATACGAGGCAGGCGGATGGCCATTACTCTGCTGAATGGTTTGTTGTATAGGTTGAACGAAAAAAGGTAGGAAGACTTACGGGACAAAGTAGAAAAAGCTTAAATCAGTATTTGTGATAGCTTATGTTGATCAGACAAGTTAGAAGGGTATATATAGAAGAATCACGAATATGTTATCTTAATGCTATATATGTGGTAATGACCAAAGAGGCATTTTGATGGATATTATTGACAATAGCTGATGAGGTATCACATGGTTATGTCTTCAACTCATGATCAAGAATTTAGAACCATGCGCTGATTGAAATCTATCAGGGCCTACCACTTCCTTCAACAAGAAACAGTGAGGACTATAGAAATTAAGAAATCAAGACTGGGGAGAAGCGTTCAATGATTGCATACCAGATATTGTAGCTACAAAGCTTTTTCAGCAGTTAAATCCCGCTTTTCATCTCCAAATAATTTACAAGTTGGCAAACAATGAAGGGTGAAAATCACTACCTAATGGAATGCGAGCTTATTCAGTATTCCTCATACAGTTGATTTATGTAAGTTTTACTATTGTTGCATATCAAGCAACCAATCTACTGGCCTACTGAATACTTGAACCTCCAAGATCTTTTTTTTTTTTTTTTTTTTGAGTAAGTCCAAGATTATTTTAATCACAAGTTGAACTTAAATCTAAGCCATGTAGCTAATGCCTTTCAGCTTTAGGATTTCTTTCAGACATAGCTCTGAGTAAATGAGAATGTGGTATCACACATGAACTATGGAAAATGCTCCAGTAATAAACATCCCCTTAATTTGACGAGGCAGTATAGTCTCCTATTCTCGCTCCAACTTTCCATTTTTCATTTTCTGCTAACAAATTTGATATTCTAAAAGTCATAATTTAATGATCAGTAATTGGAGAAAGTCATATAACTACAAACTTTTGATAAAAATTTATTCAGTGCGTGGAATTGTTAGAGCACCCATAGAGTGGCTGAATCCAAACTCTTCTTCAGCCTGGTGTGGTAAACAGTAAACACTGAAATGAAGGATGGTTAAGGTAGTATAATGTTATCACATATCTCTTCCTATTGGCTTCCCCCACATAAACAGCAAAGGCGCCTTTTGGTACATCTGTACGTCCTGGATTTGAAAGAACTCGATTCATAATCTGCTTAGAATGAAAAATTCGTGGTATGTGAATACCCATTATTCTTGGTTAAAGCTCACTGCGACTGAAACTTGCACTTCATAGACAAGGATTTTGTTTTGTTGGATTGGCTTGAATGGGAGCAGATATGTACAGTACAGGGATTAGCGGAGAAGATGGTGAAGGATCTTTTGATATGTGAGGGCAGTAAAAGACATTTGACATAGTGGTCCATATATGAAAATGATATGTTTTAGTATGATGTGGCTGTTCCTCCCTGAGAAAACCATCAGACCTAGGTCATGGACCATGGTAATGAATCTGTGACAACATACCAAGTTCAATTAATAAGTGGCCCCCTTAGGTGTATTTATCTGATTTGGATTGATAACCTATATGTCATGAGCTGTTTGCCTCAACTTCCCCAGTGTTCATTTTATGTTGTTAGATTGCAGTCACCAAGTGGCCACTAAGATCACAAACTTTGGAGTTGGTTACAACTGCTGAAAGGCAAAGGAGGTTCGACACATGAAGATGTTCTTGTGATGTAAACTAGCAAGTTTTCTGGGCACCAAATGGTTCTACAGAGACAAGCAATGAATGTTATGTTGGTTGGTGGTTCTAAACTCTCTCTCCATGACAAGTTGGGTATTGTAGTTCTATTGATGTATACAAGTGGGATAACGAGCATCACATATTTCGGCAGGGACATGCAAGGCATATAGTGTTGTTTGATGGTTATAGATATTAAGCCAAATTGCTTAACTAGAAGTCAAGTAATAGTGCTTTCTTAACATCATCTTGTATGCACCATGTTCAGCAAATACAAGTTAGGCATATCATGTTTGTTGATGGTTCTATTACATATTAAGCCAGTTGCTTACACAAGTTGGGTATCAGTGTATTCTTGACATAAACTAGTAATACAATGAGCATCACACAGCTCTGCAGAGACAGGCTATGCAAATCATGTCGGTTGATGGTTCTACATATTAAGCCAAATTGCTTATATAACAATTAATAAATTGGGTATCGGTGTACTCTACTCGTCAATATATCAGTCTGGATTATGATTAGAACATGAATGCAAATTTGCAACTGACCAAGCATGTCTTTTCAAAGAATGACCTAAAAAGCCTCACTATGTCCATACCAGATCAAGATTGATAATGGCTCCTTTCTGTTAAATGCAACTTAAGGCTAAGAATCAGAATCAGGAATTAGAAAAAAAAAAAAAAGGAACTCAGGTTTGAGGAACTACATTATACACAAAAGGACTTTGAAAATCATACAAAATCACGTGCAGAAAAAGTAAAATGAGGCAGTGCCAGACATATGTCCCGCCCAAGTAACTGAACAACATCTATAAAACATTTCAAGAGAACAAAACAGAAAGGAAAGAAAAGTCAGGTGAATTTCAAGAACTGAAAGAGCAAGTATGAACAAGAAGGAAGTGTGGAACAGTGGATCGCTGACATTCCTCCCTTCCATAATGTGCCGGCAGGTCCAGCCACAGCATTCCGTACAAAATGTTGAAGTTAATTCATTCAGGGATTTGTCCACCAACTTTTTACGAGCTGTTCTTCTATTATACAATCTGAAATTACATCACCATGACTGTGGTAAAAAAGAAAACAAAGTTGAAAGTATCCCGTAGTCCTCTCAACCAGATATTCGTGCCTGTGTATCAACCATGAAGCTGCAGTTTCAGCAAGAGATTTATGCCATATGCTGCGGTTAATTCTGAGTGAGCATGAAGCCAACAATAGTTTATTTATAGACATAATCTTTGCTAGGTGAATGCCATCAAACAATTTGTCATTCATCAAGAGGTTCAGTAAATTATATTCTGTTTCTTCCCACCGTAGGCCAAGGTTCACTTTGCAAATGAAGGATATCAGAATTCTTGACTGCTTTCACGCTTAAGAGTCGTAACACCATGCCTTCCCAATTACTCGTGTAGAATGAAAGGGTTTTAGAAATCTTCAGCACTCAAAGCACTTACCAGAATTTTTTTTTTTTTTTTTGGAATTCTTGTAACGACAAATAATTCAAAAGAATAAGCATCAAATAATCATAATGTTCTGCCTTTATGAAAGAAAAGCAACTGTACAAAAGCAATCTGCATGCTCTAAATTACAAAATTGTGCTCTGATATCTCAATTAACTAGTAGTATTGTCTAATAATGTGCACCGCTCGGCAAACTCATATTTCTACCCAAGCGAGAAGGGAGATCAATGAACATGTCTTCTCTGCAGGGGATTGTCAAACCCCCACATCGGATGATCAAAACCAAATTCTTCCTCAGCTTGGCTTAGCAAATCTTGGTACGCAAGCTCATTCAAGTAAGCAATGGGTATCACGAATCGCTTCCTTTCACTTTCTCCAACATAAATTTGCTAAGTAGCATTTTGGAACATCTACAGAACCTGAAATAGCAGCATTGGATGTTGATGTAGAGCGCCTAAGAACTTGCTTAGCTTGAATAATATGAGGTCGACGGATAGCCATTGTTCTACAGGATGCTTTCTTGTAATTAAATCAAACAAAGACAGAAAGATTTCTTTAATCCTTGTGAAGATGTGTGTTAACTTAATCAAACAAGTTATAAGTGCATATATAGAACAGACGACCAGTACTATTATGTGGTATAGAGGCCTTTCCTTGGACATCAAAGACAGAAGCTAATGAACCATCACCATTATCACATGGTTTTGCCTCTCAACTAATGATCAAGAATTAAGAACCACGTATCCTTTTGAAGTGTACCATGGCCTACAACTTTCTTGAACATGGAGCAAGGGGGACCCCCTTTTGGACTTAATTTATCAAAGCTCAGGCAATGATTGCACACCAGAATTTATTAGCTAACGAACTTTTTTGCCTGCTAAATCCTACTTTCATCTCAAGGTAATTTACAAATTTGGCAAACTTTGAAGGATGAAAATAAGTACCTAATGGAATTTTGGCTAATTCATTATTTCTCCTACAGTTAAATTTTTAAGTTTGGTGTCGTTGAATAGGATGCAACGAATCTCCCTACTGAAAACTTCCCGTTTGCAAAATCATTTTGTACAAATAGGGAAGCAGTAATTAAGCCAAGGCATATAATGAGGATCACATATTTCAGCAGCAACAAGCAAGGCATATAATGTCAGTTGATTGTTCTAGATATTAAGCCAAATTCCTTAGCTAGAAGTAATTAATTGTACATTCTTAACATTATCTTGTATGCTCGAATTTCAGCAATTACAAGCAAGGCATATGATGTTTGTCGATGGTTCCACATGCTAAACCAATTGTTTACACAAGTTTGGCATCCATGTATAATTGCCATAAACCAGTAACACAATGAACATCCCTTAGTTCTGCAGAGACAAGTAATGCATATCATGTTGGTTGATGGTTATTCATATTATGCCAAACTGCTTATATAACAGTTAACGAGTATCAATGTACTCTACTCATTATTCGCTAATATATCGGTTGGATAAAGTATGCAACCATTCAATCCAAGCTTGTCTATTCACAAAATAAACTAAGCCTTACTATATCAACATTTCCCATCCAAGTTTCTGAAGTACATGTATATCAACATTTAAAGAGAACACAAATTAGAAAAAAATAAACAAAAACATAGTCGGACAGTTTTCAAGAACTGAAAGAGTAAGGATGAGCCAAAAAGGAAGTGTGAAACTGTGGATTTCTGACGTTCCTTCCCTCCATGAGGTGACAGCAAGCCCGGCCACTTCATATCTTCAGAAAGTTTCAAAATGTTAAAAGTTTATTTTCTTTCAATTCCAGGTTGATGTATGTAGCTACACCGAGCAGATTTTGCTTCAAAGATGTTACAATTGGTACTTTTCTAGAGTGCTTTTGTGAAACAGCCATTACATGGGAGTCCCTGTTATTCGACAATGCTGTCTCACTGTAATGAATTTAAACGCTGTAATGTCCTGTCTATCTGTTTGATACAATTTCAACTTCTAATTCCCCTTTGGTATGTAATGATTTAGCAAGGTATATCGATTGCATTCTGTGCGACAACATTAAACTTAAATTAACTGTAGGACAAATAGTAAACAAGCTCACATTAGGTACTAACTTTCGTCCTTCAGTGTTTGCCAAATTTGTAAATCCATTTGAGATTACATTAAAATTTAGCTGGTAAAAAGGATTTCTGGTCTAATAATTTCAGGTGTGAAATCATTGAATCTCTTAGTCTTGATACCTTAAGTTCAAAATGGGTCCTCCTTGCTATATGTTCAACAAAGTTGTAGGCCCTGCTACACTTCAAAAGGATAAATGGTTCTATATTCTTGATCATTGGTTGAGAGGCAAAACCATGTTATAATGTTAATGGCTGAATCTCATCACTCCAGTCTTTGATATCCAAAGAAAAGCCTCTTTACCACATAAACAAAATGGTCATTCTCCTATATATGTGCTCATATATTAGCTCTTCAGAAACATTTTACAAAGCCTTCCTTTTCCTTTAAATCCTTATATTTTTCTTCATCTGGTTAAATACAGGGAAGCAGCCTGTAGAACAATGGCTATCCGTCTTCCTCATATTATTCAAGCTGAGCAAATTCTTAGGCGCTCTGTATTGACATCTAATGCTGCCATTTCAGCTTCTGTAGATGTTCCAAGAGGCTATTTAGCGGTTTATGTTGGAGAAAGTGAAGAGAAGCGATCTATAATTCACGTTGCTTACCTGAATGAGCCTGCATTCCAAGAGTTACTAACATGGCTCGAAATATTGGCCGATTCCAATACGAATCGGTCTAGTCCTAACTGGACTAGAGGGATTGGTACGATACCGATCCCCAAATTGCGGATATTACCATATTCAAGGCGACTCGCTCTAACTCGGTCGATTTGAATCCGTGATGCTTGGTATGGACTAATATATCCGAGTCAACTTGGATATTTTTTTCAGATTGTGCCTTTTTTGGTATTTTCTAATTTTAGTAATTTTTTCAGATTTTTTGAAAAATTTTATGTGATATAATGTGCGTTTCACCTGATGTTCAATCCATATACTGTGACGGATGTAGAACAATCGAGACCACGACGCAACTGTGACCCACAACGGCGAACCATGGTTACTAAGCGAAGATGAGGAAGAATTTGGTTTTGATCATCCAATGGGGTTTTTGACAATCCCCTGCAGAGAAGACATGTTCATCAACCTCACTTCTCGCTTGGGCAGAAGTTTGAGTTAGTTGACCTGGCACGCATTAATAGACAATACTTGTAGTTAGATGGTATAAGAAAGCACAAATTTTGCAATGTAGAGCAAGCAGATTGATTTTGTACAGTTGCCTTTAAATGAGAGCAGTGAAACTATTTAATCAAAAGCACCATTTCAACAGAATTTGACTTTCTAAACATGGGGCTTCTGCCGCCACTGCACGAGTCTTTCTTTGATATACTGCAAAAATTCTGTCCAATTTCCATGAGAATAGCAAAATTCTAACTTTAGTCTACTTCTTCCCTGTAGCTGGTAAGGTCAAAGCCAATCTGCATGTTGATTGTAACGATGATGGTGTCTATTATGTTGAAGCTTGAGTAAAGACTAAACTCTGATTTCATAGGACACCCCAAACACAAATTGACACATGGATTGCTTCCATTTCATCCAAGTTCTGTAGAATTAATAACCCGTAATTATGTAGCAATGGTACAAGTAAACATTTTTTACTGTGCTGGCATTGCAATTGGCATATAGTCTTCCCACAGGGTCATGGATGGATGGCCAGTTAGTGGTAACATTTGAGAATGCGTGGGGAGCAACAACTCGTGGATCATCGGAAGAAACATAGGCAAGTTTTATCGCATCCTCAATTTTTCATCCATGTTCTGGATTGCCTAAAGATGCTTCACTTTTGATGCCTCCTCAAATCTGAGCAGTCCAAATCTGTAACTAGGAGATCTGTGTTTCATGCATCAGCCTTAGCTGCTCTAAAAAATAAAGCTATGACTGCTGCAATCTGCAACCAATGTCACCAATGCTACTCATGTTAGAGCTGTAATGGGACTTATATGGCATTGCATAATAGCCACATCTCAAGCTAAGATTCGGATCTTGAGTTGCTCTCGATGGTTAGGCTTGTCATGAGTGGGAATGATAAATTGAAGAACGGTTTTCTTGAAGGTGTGAAGACTGAAGACGAGTCCCCGGAACAATGTAATAAAGCATTTGAAAGAATTCGAAGAAGTGCTTAGTACTAGTAATAACAAGCACGTGAATATATTTTTCCAAAATATAAACCCTTTAATGTATTAAATTTTTGTGCAAAACTTTGATTATTGGCATAGTATAAACAAAAAAAACTATATAATGAACAAAATTAATCGATTGGTAATTGTACGAAATATTTATTGTGTATAAAGTAATTAAAAGTTTATTGTGCATTCTATAGTTATAAAAACTCTGAAGATGGAAGATTAAATATTTAAACTAAGTTGGTATAATATTGATTATGAAACCACATAATAAACAAAATTAAGCACTTGCTAGTTATAGAAAACGTTTATTATGTACAAAACAATTAAAAGTTTATTGAACTCTGAAGATGGAAGATTATCATATCTAAATTAAGTTGTTGTATATTTTACTTCGACTGTAACAGTAAGAAGAGAAAATTTTCTATGTTGTATCAAACCAGTGTCGTAAACATTATGATTTGGATACAATAAATTTTTATCAATTTCAATATTTGTAAACCTTTTCTGCTATATTTTTTATAATTTTTTATATTTTTCTGAAGTTTTCTTAGTCAATATGACATAATAGTGAATTTCATCATCAATTGAACCTTTTATTTTCTCAATAACTATTTATAGATTTTGGTTTTCTTATTAATCGTGATTTTCTTCTAAACCAATATGTATATAAAATATAGTTAGCTTTTAATTATCATGCATAAAAATATAATAATTGGAGATAAATTTAACATATACAATAATTGCCGATGAAGAAAATAATTGGTGAATATAGTTGTAAATGGGCAGTTTTTAATTTTAATTACTAACATTTTTGAGATGTAACTTATGGAAACTTTTCATTTTTGTTATTATTGTCATGATTGAAATGCAATAACTCTAATTAAAAAACATGAGGGTAATTTAGGTATAACACAAACTAAGTTCAAAATATGTACTCGATGAAGGAAGTCATGCTTGAAGGCCACGGACCTCATTGAAGTCGTGTGGTTAATAGCCTAGTTATTTAGAGTTGAGTATTTAATTCGTAGTAGTTGTTGGATTAGATCAATAAGCTCATGTTGAGCATAGGGCAGAATAAAGAGTTCGTTTGTGAGCTTAGGACGTCCGACTTGGTCTTGCTAGTTTGGGCCGAGATTAGCTAGGGTTAAAGGCCTCACTTGAAGCCTAATCCCTCTTGGTTTTCTTGCGCCTAGTAGTAGTATAAATAGGGCTATTACTTGAATTATTTGGCAGATTTTGGAATAAACAAAAACTTGAGAGTTCTTTCATTGGCTTCTTGTGAGCTTCTCTTGAATATCTTAGACGAATTCTCTAGGATCTTCAAGTTAGACTTATCAATCTAGAATCACACTAGATTGTGGCGTCATCTACCCCATACCAAGGTTCGTTAGTCACGTGATTAATAGGTCAAGGTTCATCCATCCCCTCGCGTGTTCCGATTCCGCTAGATCCTGTGAGCTTGTCTCTTACGGGTTTCGTCACAAGTTGACGACGTTCGTATGAGTTGGTAATCAGAGCTAGTTAAAGAGGTATCACGTTATATCCTTTTTATTGTTTTGAGTCAGTTTTTATCCCTAATATTCGCTGCTAGGTCATTAGGGTTTTGTGTCAAATCGTGGGAAGGGTTTTTGTGAAGTCCGAATTTTTGTTTCATGTTGGTGTGTGCTGTCCGAATTTTTCCAAGATTATTTCAGTATTTTCGTGTGTTTTCTGGCCAAATTTCATCCTTGAGTTTGTTAGTTTTGTGTTTGAATCGTTAGAGTCACAAAAAAAAAAAGTCACGTACCTTATTTTAGTGTTCAAGTTGCTGGAATTTTCTATTGAGTATTGCTGAATTCTGTTTTGCCTATTTCTTGAGTTTGGTTGTTGTTCTTGCAAGCCTTGGACACCACAACATAATTTGGGGGAAATTCTAGAGTTCTTGAACAAGATTCTTGAAGTTCTTGGACCACCACGACTTGTTTTGAAAGTTCTTGAAACAATAAATCAAGAACTAGCTTGAAACTTGCATAACCTTTCATCCGTTCCTTGATCTTGTTGGCTTGACCTGAATTTGTGTTCCTTGAAGAGCCAAATCTTGAACAAAGCACAAAGAAAGAAACGAAAAAAAAAACAACAAAAAAAAGAAGAGAAGGAATCGGCTCTCACACAAAGGAAATCAGGTTTCCAAATCTTGATTGATTTCCAAAGACCCCAACTGACCTGGCCAGCCCCAACAGCACCCAAATCAGTTTCCAAAACCAAACCCAAACCGCCACAAACACCTTGGCCAAACTACCTTTGAATTCTTGAGTTTCCCAAGTCGGTTGAGCTAGTTTTTGCGAACCGATTTGACTGAAATTTGAGGGCTGATTATTACATTATTTGAGCACCCTAAAAGCACCATTTACCCTCCAAAATACTGACCAAAAACTCAGCAAAACAGCAGCTCAAAAAGTTCCAGTTTCGGGTAGAGTATTTCTAGGATTCTAAATTTCAGCTTTTGAGTCTTGTGTTGTCTCTTGTATTGATCATCTTAGAGTTGTTTCCTACAGTATTTGAGTCATAAAACAGCATCTCAAGTGTGTCATAAATCTGAATTTGTTCCAGTTTTACCCTTGCTTCATTCCTGTTTGATTTGCGATTGAACATTGACATTGAAGCTTCTTGGAGGAAATTTTCTAATTTCTTCAAGAGGAGCAAACAAAGGCCAATAAGAGTTATTTGTGAGATCAATAGAGTGAGTAATTTTTGAGTGAAGCACGAGTGTTGAGTGTAAACACGTAAGGGAGTGTGAAAGGAAATATATACTTGTTTCTTTGCTAACTCCTTTTGCAGGTTACCTTAGCATGGGTACTCACACGTTTGACAATAAACTTAACATGGAAGCCTTGATGAGTGAGTTCCAACGGAGGCTGGACATCTCCCTTAAATCAGTACATGAACGTATAGATCAACTCCAGAACCATCAACTAAGGAGTAATTCGGTTCATGGGGGAAGCAATAGGGATGAATCCGGACCTACTCCTGAGGGAGAAGAATATGACCGACGGCCTAGGTTTGCTCAAAGAAATCAAAGGAGGAATGATGATGCACTCAAAGGGATCAAAATTAAAATCCCCTCATTCCAAGGGAAATCTGACCTGAATGTATACTTGGAGTGGGAAAAGCGCATTGAGATGGTCTTCGAATATCAAGATTATAGGGATGATCAAAAGGTGAAACTTGCCGCTCTTGAATTCACGGATTATGCTATCATTTGGTGGGACCAAGTGCAACTTAGCCGAAGGAGATATGGAGAACCAGTTGTGGCAACATGGCATGAACTTCGCAGGTTGATGAGAAAAAGATTCATCCCAAGTCACTATCACTGAGACCTTTATCAGAAGTTGCAAAACTTGAATCAAGGTTCTCGAAGTGTAGATGATTATTTCAAGGAGATGGAAATAGCCATGATACGTGCGGATGTTGTGGAGGACAGGAAAGCGACAATGGCTAGGTTTCTAAGTGGATTGAGACCAGAGATTGCTGAGATGGTTGAATTGCACCACTACGTGGAGATCACAGACATGGTAGATAAAGCTTCAAAGGTGGAACGCCACCTCAAGAGGAGGGGTACTACACGACTAACTAGTACACCAGTTAGTTCCAATTGGAGATCGTACCCGCCCAAGAAAGAGGAGAAAAAAACTATGGGAGCTTCGCGGGTTGAAGCTAAGGCCGAGGGCTTCAAGAAGGAAACCAAGACGGTGAATGACACCTCTAAGACCCGTAACCGTGAGATCAAGTGCTTCAAATGTCAAGAGTTTAGCCACATTGCATCTCAATGTCCAAACCGACAGACCATGCTCTTGCTTGACAATGGTGAAGTGGTCACGGATAACGAATATGGCTATGAAGGGATGCCCTCTTTGGAAGAAGAGGAAACCGACTCTAGTGAAGAGCTACCAACAAATGAGCAGCTCGGATTGGTGGTTCGAAGAGTGTTAGCTACTCAAATCAAGGAGGAAGATGGCCAACAAAGGGAAAATATTTTCTACACGCGTCATCACATAAAAGACAAGGTGTGTAGTCTTATAATTGATCCCGAGAGTTGTACAAATGTGGCAAGTGCAACGCTAGTGGAAAAGGCTTCACTTCCTACAATCAAGCATCCACGTCCGCATAGGCTCCAATGGTTAAATGACAGTGGAGATGTGTGAGTCACGAAGCAAGTAGTGATTTCCTTCTGCATTGGTCAGTATGAGGATGAAATCCTTTGTGATGTGGTGCCAATGCAACCTACTCATGTACTATTGGGGAGACCATGGCAATATGACAAAAGAACTTGTCATGATGGTTTCACCAATAAATACACTTTCATGCACTGTAATAGGAAAGTCACACTTGTTCCTCTCACTCCTAAACAAGTGCATGAGGACCAAGTTAGATTGCAACAAGAAAGTGAGGAACAAAAGAAAGTGAAGAGGGCCGAGAAAAATGAGGGAAAAAAGGCATTAGATGATTCGACCCTAGAGAGAAAAAATGAGAGAAAACAAAGCATGTTTGCAAAAGCCAGTGATATGAAGAGAGCCTTACTTTCTAACCAACCGCAAAGAGGTTATGTTCACTTCCAATGATTCTACTAACTCTTTACATCCCTGTGTTATGTCTTTGTTGCAGGAACTTGAGGACGTGTTCTCTGAGGAAATCTCGGATGGACTACCTCCAATCCATGGCATTGAGCATCAGATAGATCTCATTCCAGGCGCACCATTACCCAACAAAGCTGCTTATCTCATGAGTCCAGAAGAAACCAAGGAACTTCAGAGACAAGTGGACGAATTGCTTAAGAAGGATTGGGCGTGAGAGAGCTTAAATCCTTGTGCAGTGCCCGTGATTTTGGTGCCAAAGAAGGATGGAAACTCGCGCATGTGTGTGGATTGCAGAGCCATCAACTCTATAACAGTAAAGTATCGTCATCCTATTCCTAGGTTAGATGACATGCTAGATGAACTAAATAGAACTGTAATTTTCACAAAGATTGATTTAAAAAGTGGATACCATCAAATTCGCATGAAAGAGGGTGATGAATGGAAAACAGCTTTTAAAACAACCTATGATTTGTATGAATGGTTAGTTATGCCCTTTGGATTATCTAACGCCCCTAGTACATTCATGAGACTAATGAATCATGTTTTACGCCCTTTTCTTGGTAAATTTGTGGTAGTTTATTTTGATGACATCTTGGTCTATAGTAAAAGTCTTGACGAGCATATGGAGCATTTACGTGCTGTTTTATGTGCCTTGCGCCAAGCAAGCTTGTATGCTAACTTGAAAAAATGTTCTATTCGATTATTGTTAGTCAATGAAGCACATTCAGGAGGTTTAATGGGACACTTTGGTGATGCAAAAACTTTGGCTGTTTTGCAGGAACATTTTTATTGGCCAAAGATGAGGAGAGACGTGGAACGTGTGGTTGGTCGATGCATTGTGTGCCATAAATCTAAGTCTATGACTCAATCATTCGATTTGTATGCTCCTTTAACTATTCCTACTACACTTTGGTTGATATTTTTATGGATTTTGTGCTTGGTTTGCCTAGGTCTAGGAAAGGTCACGATAGCATATTCATTGTAGTTGACAGGTTTTCTAAAATGGCTCATTTCGTTGCTTGTCACAAAACGGATGATGCATATTATATTGCGGATTTGTTCTTTCGTGAGATAGTTAGGTTACATGGCATGCATAAAACTATTGTTTCTAACAAGGATGTTAAATTTCTTAACTATTTCTGGAAGACTTTGTGGGGAAAGTTGGCTACTAAATTGTTATTCTCTATTTCTAGTCACCCACAAACTGATGGCCAAACAGAAGTTGTTAATAGAACTTTATCTACCTTATTGCGTGCCATTATTAAAAAGAATATTAAGTCTTGGGAGGAATGTCTTCCTCATGTTGAGTTTGCCTATAATCGAACTGTACACAGTGCTGTACAATTCTTACCTTTTGAAATTATGTATGGATTTAACCTGTTAACTCCTTTGGATTTATCACCTTTACCTTTGTCTGAGCGTGTGAATCTAGATGGACAAAAAAAGGCAGATTTTGTGAATGCACTACATGAGAAGTCGCAAGCAAACAAGGGAAGGCGCCAAATGATATTTGAACCAGGTGATTGGGTGTGGTTGCACCTTAGAAAAGAACGGTTCCTAACTCAAAGGCGTAGCAAGCTACTTCCTAGAGGCGACGGTCCATTCCAAGTTCTTGAGCGTGTTAACAACAACGCTTATAAATTGGACCTCCCAGATGAGTATGGTTCTGTGAGTGCTACATTCAATGTTGCTGATCTTAGCCCTTTCCTCGCAGATGAAGACGTAGATTTGAGGACAAATCCTTTTCAAGTGGAGGGGAATGATGTGAATGGAGATGCAGCTCAAACCATGCAAGTAGATCAAGTGAAGGTGCCCCTCGATCCCGTCACACGAGCACGTGCCAAGAGAATGAAGGAGGTGCTTCAACTTCTAATTAAAGCTGTCCAAGAGCAAGTCGGGAAGCCTAAGTCTATAAAAGGCCTTACGTATGAAGATGAAAGGCAAATCACCTTGTTAAAGGCCTCGTTCGATGAAGGAAGTCATGCTTGAAGGCCACGGACCTCATTGAAGTCGGGTGGTTAATAGCCTAGTTATTTAGGGTTGAGTATTTAATTAGTAGTAGTTGTTGGATTAGATCAATAAACTCATGTTGAGTATAGGGCTGAATAAAGAGTTCGTTTGTGAGCTTAGGACGTCCGACTTGGTCTTACTAGCTTGGGCCGAGATTAGCTAGGGTTAAGGGCCTCACTGGAAGCCTAATCGCTCTTGGTTTTCTTGTGCCTAGTAGTAGTATAAATAGGGCTATTACTTGAATTATTTGGCAGATTTTGGAATAAACAAAAACTTGAGAGTTCTCTCATTGGCTTCTTGTGAGCTTCTCTTGAATATCTTAAACGAATTCTCTAGGATCTTCAAGTTAGACTTATCAATCTAGAATCACACTAGATTGTGGCGTCATTTACCCCATACCAAGGTTCGTTAACCACGTGATTAACGGGTCAAGATTCATTCATTCCCTCGCTTGTTCCGATTCCACTAGATCCTGTGAGCTTGTCTCTTACGGGTTTCGTCACAAGTTGGCAACGTTTGTATCATGTACACACACACATACACACATATATATACATATACATATACATAAATATATGTATGTATGTGTGTGTGTGCATGTACATATATGCACACACACACACATATATATGTATATGTGCATACATACATCACACACACATATACATCTGTATGTATGTCAGTATATATGTATGCATGCATGCACATATATATATATACATACATACACATATATATACACACACATACATATATATTCACATATATATATATGTATACATATGTGTGTATGTAAAGCTTTAATCAGAAGTTACATATATGTATGTATGTTTGTATGTGTGTCAGTATGTATGTATGTATGCATATATATATACATACACACACACATATATATATATATATGTATGTATGGATGGATGGATATATATGTGTAATATATATATGCACACACACATACATATATTTATACATATATATATACACATACATATAAATACACATATATGTACATATATATGTATGTATATATAGCATTAATCAGAAGTTAGATATCTGCTTAGTTGATCAGCAAATATTATTATCAATTCCTTTTATATGCTCAAAATTTACCTTATAATTGATATTTATTGGTGTGTCTTTAAAAGCAAGCCACCTCTCTTGACTTATTCTTTTACTATTTTTATTATTTTAAAATTTTACTATTACTTCACCATCTGTTCTAACTAGTATTTCTTGTTTATTAATAATGAATAATCTAAAACTGTTAGTCCATATATTACTGCTAATATTTCTTGATCAATACTACTAAGACCCTTTTCTCTAATTTACAACTACCGTATCTCTTAGTTCAATTTCTCCTTGCCCTTTTTTGAAGTAATTCATAAATCTTAAATTATAGTTTCCATCTAGATTTCTATATAATATATTATCTTTTGGTACTAACTTTGTTTCTAGTTCTAGATGTTTCCTTACATTCCATTCTTCTCCTGCTAATAATTCTGGTTCTATACTGATTGGTTTTATCATTTTGATTCCTTTACTACTGATTGCTTCTATAATACCTATGGTATTTAATTTATATTGAGTATTACTGCTGTTAGTGACTTTCCCTAAAAATTCCAAATTAAGTAATAAATTTGCATCTCCTACATATATATATATATGCACACATAACACACATAAACATATGTATTTATGTGTGTGTCTATGTTCTAAATTCTATTTAGAACATATATATACATATATATATATATATGTAAATATATATATATATATTTGGAATTTGAATCTGGATATTTGGAAATTTGAATTCGATATTAAGTCTGGGATTGTTGGTTCTTCTAAGAATTTCTAAAATTTGGATTGGAATGAGGTTTTCAGGAATATAGTTTTGGTCTGTCCCTGTGTACATAGACATATTCATACACACACACATACATATATATACACATATATATATATGTATATATGTATATGTATATGTGTATATATATATATGTAAGTGTGTGTGGATATATGTATGTATATGTTCTAAATGGAATGTGTATACACACACACACACACACATATATATGCATATAAATGAAAATATACATATATACATATATACAGATATAGATATACATATATATATATGTGTGTGTATGTATGTATGTATGTTTTTATGTATGCATGTATGTGTATGTATATATACATATATGTATACATATCTCAATTATAAGCAGCAGGATATCTCAATATAATATGTTTTTTATATTTATCATGATATAAAAATAAGGGAAAGAAGAATACCATATGCAATAGATACTTCCGAATTTTTCAAACATATGGGTCCAACACGCTTTGTACCTGAATCTCTTAAAGGTTTAATCGTACTATCACTGGATGTCCGATGAGACTTTTACCATGCATCTTAGCACCAACCATGGACCTGCCAACCGATATTAACAGTTCGTAGGTAACTTCTCTACAATCCCTTCAGTAATAGTCAGCACAGCCTCGTTTCGTTTCCCACCTCTAGATGTAGTCCAAAAGATAGAAGTATAATACAACGAGGAATGATATGTTTAAAAGAAAAAGAACCAAATATTGAATAAGGATCTTCTTTCCAAAAGAGGATTATTCATTTCATATTTGTATAGTCTATGGGAAATTTTTTACAAAGGTATATATTTTACATGGGTTTCTAGACAAGATAGGCGTAGGCAAGATACAACTTGCCCTTTATTATAGAGTTACATAGCTATTTATGGTAGTTTTCCAGAAATGAATTCTGTACTTTAATTACAATCTATAATGGATTTAAAATCTTTAAAGTCCATTTGGACTTGAAACTTTATTTTTCGAAATCTGCTGGTACATGTTTTTTTCAAACTTGAAATTCTAATCAAATATTTGAAATATTGAAATCCATTAATCTTTATACAAGGTGACCCCACTGTCAGTCGTAAATTCTTTGTCTTCTTCTTCTTTACAGGTAGGGCATGTATCTTTCCCATACTGCTGGAATTGACAATATATTTTCATAGATTTAGGGCTACTTTTGAGGTGTCGTTTGCCCAGATATTGAATCTTTGCTTTGAAATAACTTTCAATAGCAACTAGAGTATTATTGACTAGAACTATCATTACTAAAGAGTTTACTCTAGCACTGGAATAAGTTCGAAATCCTTTTTTGAATGATTCTTCCATTCGAGCTACAAGCATTCTTAACCCAATAGCTCTTCTGTAATGGATATCTTTTTCTCCAAATCTCTAAAATTCCTTTCTTGCAGTAGGAACTTTGATTGTCACATTTTCTATTTTTTCTATAGTGATAAAGTTAAAAGCATCATATCTTTCTTCTTGGTGGAAATCCAATCCTGCTAATAGAAATTTTAATACCAAAATATCTCTTGGAGTAACTGTTGGATTGTTGTAATAAAAATCTTTAACTCCATGAATCCATCTAGGTATTTGAGAAATCTCCAGAAAATTGGGACTTGTCATATATATTGTATTAATAGATCCAAAATTGTACCATTACTTAATCTCTTTTGCATCTGCTCCTTGGACATAATTTAGCCATCCTATAAAATCAATGTAACAAGTATCTGTATTGTTGAGAGAATATAATTCCCTCATTATCTGGGCTTGTGCCATACCAGCTAGTCGGTTGTCTGACAAGGAATCTATCATATTGTTTCTCTTAGGAATCAAACTTCGGGTAATATCCAGCCTAAGAGAAATAATGGCCCTGTTTGGCAAATAAGTTTTTGGCCAAGTTTGTCTGCTACAAATTTTTTAACAACTTTAACTACAGTAATCTCAAAAAACTTTTTCAAAGTTTTTAAACTAAACACTTTAAAATATCCAAAATTTTACACATTTCAAAAAAAATTTTCTATAACTTCTGCAGTAAGTTACAGTAAAGTTTTAGACAAACACCCAAAACATTCACTTGCCAAACGGGACCAATATCAAAAGCAGTTTTTTTCTTAGTGTACTTAGCCTACTGATCATCTATTTTCTTTATGTGTGAAGACGAAGTGCCTTCACTAGCAGTTACTTTTGCCATTATCTTCAATCTGTCTATATTAATTAACCTTTGTTTGAATATTTTTGTAATATAATGCAAGTAAATCTGAAACCTCCTTTGATATTAATCCAAAGCTGGCTATTTCAATTATATCATGTGCTGATCCTTGAAGGTTATCCATCTTTTGAGACATTCTTGGAAAGAGCTTATGAATCTATTGCTTCAAACCTAGTTCTGCCATCTTGTGTCAAAATTCTACAAGAATATTTTTATCAGATCTAATAATTTTAATATCAAAGTGTATTCAGACAATAATTTTTGCCATTTAATAAATTCTTATATTCAGGTTTAGATGGTAGATTATTTTGAATAAATTCTTTTACTTAGGTATTAGCTGTTCATAACAAAAATTTCTTTGGTAACAGAAAATAATAAAACTGTTGATAGCTTTTAACTGCTACCAACAACCCTTTTTCATTAATATGATATATATCATTGTTGAGTTTTAGAAAAGCTTCTTGAGGCTAATGACAAAGGGTTTCTCCAATCTTTTGACTATACTCATCATATTCTATTTTCTTTAATACTCCACCCCAAACTTGGTCGTTCGCATCCGTTTTGAGTATCAAGCCACCTGTATCATTTGGTAGTGTCAATTTAGGTAAATCCTTATAGAATATTTTTAGCCTATTCATCTAAATAGGGTGAGAATTCAAATTGTTTATTTTTTTAAAAGCTTTGGAAAAGATTTTGGTATCTCTACTAAATTTTGTATAAAATTAGAATCATAGTTAAGAATTCCAAGAAAACTCTGTAGTTGCCTTTTATCTAAAAGTTTATTAGCAAATTAATTAATCTTTTCAAGTAAATGAGTTTGGAGTTTTACTCCCTCTCCGTCTATTTCCATACCAATAAATTATTTGTAATCTTATTTTTGCTTTCTTGTCTAAAAGTGCCAATCCATGTTGTATACACACATCTGCAAAAGTATTCAGGTGAATAATATGCTGAGCTATATTATTACTAGTAATTAAAATATCATCTACATACACATGAATATAAGCATATTTCTTAAAAATATTATCCATTTCTTTTTGAAATGTTTGTGGTGCATTTTTTTTATCCAAAAAGCATAACAAGCCATTCATATTGTCCCTAAGGAGATGAAAATGTAGTATATTGAGTACAATCCCTATGCATCTTTATTTGCCAAAATCCACTTTTACAATCAAATTTTGAGAATATTTTTTTCCTCTAGTAGCATTAATTAAACTTTCTTTGTGATGTAGAAAATATTCATCAAAAACTATATTATCATTTAACTTTTTATAATTAATTACCATTCTAGTTTTTTTTTTTTGGCTAAACCCATATATGGGGTGGGATGCCAACCCAAGTTTTATTAAACACCAAAGAAAAAAACAAGTTTGAGGGGGGCTTGGCCTAGCCTCATTAAAATGCACAAAACAAAATTAAATAAGAAGTACTATTGCCTTACATTAGATGCCCTCATAAAGGTACCTGCAACCTGTCTAGAAGCAAAGTTGCTTTCACAGCTGATAGCACCCCAAAAACTGAATAACAAATCTTATCTGTAGGTAAATCAAGCGTTGCAAGCTTGTCAGTAGTAGAGTTTTCCGCGCAAAAAATATGAATAATAGATGCCTTGCCTAAAAAAGGAAATCTCTTCACCCGACATAGAACATTACATAATGGCCACATTGTCAATGTATCAGAATTTATCAACTGAACCAAAACCTGCAAATCAACTTCAACCTGAAAAGAATCCAAATTCCTCCTGAGACATAGCTGGAGTCCATGAAGCAAGGATAAACATTCAGCCATAAGAACATCTTCCTCGCCGAATTCTTTGTAGAAGGCAAAGATCATTTTGCCTTCATGGTCACGAAGAATCCCGCCGCCAAAAGCTCGTCCATTAAGCACACTTGCACCCATGTTGAGTTTAAGTTGAGAGGAGACTGGCTTCCTCCAATTGACAAGATGCCAATGAATGGCATGAGGTTGAAAAATTGCCATGTTAGCCCATACACAATCCAAATTTCCTGTAAAATGTGACCTCTTAAAAACTTTCGCAAAACCAAGTTACTCCAAAAAGGCGTTAACCAAGAAAATCACTCTCAGTGCACTACACTCCTCACTTCGAAAGCGTGCATTATTTCTAGTTTTCCATAAGAACCAAAACACAACCGCTAGCACAACAACTCGAATATGTTCAAGAGATCTAGACGGAATTGACAACAACCAAGAGCTAAACATCGCAAATACAGAAGATTGCATGAGTTGTACCATTCCAAACTGCCTTGCAAAATGATACCATACCTGAAGGGCTACAGGACCACCCAAGAATAAATGGTGCAATGTTTCTTGATCAGCTAAACAACATGAACACTGAGAGACTGTTACCAATCCCTTATGCTGCAAAGTTGCATCCAAAGGAAGGAAATTTCTTAGCAGGTGCCAAACAAAAAGGAAATTTTAAGAGGTAAAATAGAGGTCCAAGTAGCCTTATCTACCCACGAAATATTCGTCCTTTGCCTGAGCTCCATCCAAGCAGATTAGACCGAGAACAAACCAGACACCACACCATGTGATCCTGAGCAGAAGAGTCCAAAACTATGTCAACCACTTTATCAACTAAACTGTTAGGAAGAAACTGCCGTAAATAATGCACATTCCACCCTGAGAAAATGTAAAACTCCACTAACAGAGTATGAGGTGGATTTCCCAAGAATCAAGGCTAGAACTTGAGTCGTTTTCTTTCCCTTTCTCCTCTCTAGTTTCGGCCAAAACAAGAAAAAAATGAGCAAGATTAGTGAAGAAAGAAAGCTTAGATTGGATAAGAAGGAACTCTAGTCTTAGTTAAGATTCCATGGATGGTTGACAAGTGGTGCCACATGGTTCAAGCCTATCCTTTTGTCTCTCCATTTATCTCTAATCACTAACATATCAAATGCCCCTCCAATTAACTCTTAACACCTTTTGTCACATAATTTCTTTTGCACAAAACTCCCTCTAATCCTCCAAATTTATCGCATACACCTTACTAATTAGTCACACTAGTATCATGCACTATAAAATTTAACATGCATCAATTTAAATATGCACCAAGTTAAATAAGGTAATAGGTTAAAAATCATGATTGAACCAGTAAATCAACCAAGAATTCAAGGCAAGTAAGTTCAAATACGAACTATAAAACAAGTAAAATTTTTGGGTCTCACACTCTCTCCACCTTAAAAGAATTTTGATGAGTAACCCTAGAGGAAGACCCTCCTAGAACCTTCGAACTTTGTAATATCAGAGTTGGATCTTTTCTCCCAATGGAAGTTGAACGCGATTGTTCTCATGAACTCAAGACCTCTGACACACGAAGGTAATCAGCAACCTTAAGCAAATAGTGATGGATGAAGAGACACCACGATTAGGGAACAAACTAATCAATAAAGTCTGATTTGAATCCTAAGCTATGAATTTAAGAATTCAAGAGTAAGTTCGATTAAGAACTTGAAGGAAAATTCCTCACGATTTCTGGTTGTAATATTCCGTCCCTTTACTCGTACAAGATATGCCTTTTTATAGGCTGGAACTAGGGCAAATCCGTTTGGAGTAAGGATTGACAACTCACCTACCTAAACTAGGAATAGGAATTCGGCCCACATAAAGAGCCAGCTCTTTATGGCTTCCCAATAAGGCCCAATAACTAATAAAACTACTAAAAGGATTAAAACTCAACGACAACATGTCCTTTGTGCGATTAACAACTATTAAACTAGGCTAACTAAATTAACAAGTATGAGATCATTCTTTTACTTCAAACGTACAAGTGAACAAGGTAACTTCATGGTCCATCAAATCTTCAAACTTAGCTTGCTCCTTACTTGTATGGTGAATGATCAAGGCTCGTAAGGTCTCCTTCACCCTCTTGGATCTTGATCTTGTCATCGGACTACCAATGTTGACCAAAGGATCCTTGACCCAAGGTTGAAGTTGTTGCTGTTGCACACTCGTATCCGCATCATTCCCTCTCTTCTCGAAAGGATTCGTACTCGAATCTTCAAAGTCTGTATCAAAGTCAAAAGGAGATAGGTCAGACACATTAAAAGATGCACTTATGCCACACTCACTTGGAAGTTTCAATTTGTAGGCATTGTCGTTTATTCTCTCCAGGACACGAAAAGGTCCATCTCCTCTTGGATGTAATTTGGTTCGTCGAGATACTGGAAACCTTTCTTTTCTCATGTGCACCCAAACCCAATCACCAGGTGCGAATACAATATGCTTCCTACCCTTATTCGCATGTTTTGCATATTGCGCATTTTTCTTCTCAATTTGAGCTCGAACTCTCTCATGCAAGGTCCGAACAGTTTCTGCCTTTTTGACACCGTCTGCGCTTCAACACTCATCAATAGGAATAGGTGATAAATCTAGAGGAGTTAGCGGCTGAAACCCATAAACAATTTCGAAAGGAGAATGATTAGTAGTAGAATGAGTGGTTCGGTTATATGCAAACTCGGCAATAGGAAAACATTCTTCCCACTTCTTCAAATTCTTTTGAACAATGGCTCGAAATAAAGCACCAGGGGTTCGATTGGTTATCTCAGTTTGACCATCCGTTTGAGGATAACTAGAAGTAGAGAATAACAACTTAGTTTAAAACCTTCCCCAAAGTGATTTCCATAAATAGTTTAAGAATTTCACATCCCTATCACTTACAATAGTACGTGGAATCCCATGCAATCTAACCACATCCCTTAAAGAATAAATCAGCAACATGGCGCGCATCATTTGTTTTCCTACAAGGGATAAAGTGAGCCATTTTAGAAAATCTATCCACTACAACAAAGATACTACCCATACCTCTAGAAGATCTTGGTAAACCAAACACAAAATCCATGGATAAGTCTGTCCAAGGAGCATGAGGTACGGGTAGAGGAGTGTACAATCCATGAGAGTTACTCCTTGAGTTTGCCTGCTTACACTTTAAACACTTATCACAAATGTTAGCAACGGTACGCCTTATTTTAGGCCAATAGAAGTGTTCATGCAAAATGTCAAGAGTTTTATCAACGCCAAAATGTCCCATCAACCCTTCGCCATAGGGCTTCTCTAACAAGCAATTCCCTAAGTGAACAGTTGGGAATATATAGACGATTTTCTTTGAACAAGAAATCTTCATGCCTATAAAACTTTTGAAATGCAGCATGTTCACAAGCTTGAAACACATTAGAAAAATCGTCATCATGTGCATACAAGTCTTTAATGTGCTCAAAACCAAGTAACTTAGTGCTCATGGTAGTGATCAAAATATACCTCCTAGACAATGCATCTGCAATGACATTATTTTTCCCTTTCTTATACTTAATGATATATGGAAAGGAATCAATAAATCCAATCCATTTAGCATGTCTTTTATGCAACTTACCTTGACCCTTAAGGAATTTAATTGATTCATGATCAGTATGTATCACAAATTCCTTAGACATAAGATAATGCTGTCACACTTCAAGAGCACGCACAACAGCATACAATTCTTTATCATAAGTACGGTAATTAAGAACTCCTCCACTCAACTTCTCACTGAAATATGCCAAAGGTCTATTGTTTTGATGTAGGATAGCACCTATGCCTATTCCACTAGCATCACATTCAACTTCAAAAGTCAAATCAAAATTAGGCAAAGCAAGAATAGGTGCTGTAGTTAACAAATTCTTAAACTTATTAAATAACTCTTCTTGCTCTTTTCCCCATTGAAATACCACATTCTTTTTAATTATCTCATTCAAAGGTGCTGCAATGGTACTAAAGTCTTTAACAAATCTCCTATAGAAACTTGCAAGACCATGAAAAGATCTTACCTGGGACACATTGGTTGGAGTCGGCCATTCTAAGATGGCCTTTACCTTGGCTGGATCAACACTTATGCCATTTGTATAAACAATATATCCAAAAAAGTTAACTTCATGAGTGCAAAAGATACATTTTTCCATGTTAGCAAATAGTCTATTTTCATGCAAGGCACTTAAAACAAGTTTCAAATGCTCAACATGCTCATCCAAAGACTTGCTAAAGATCAATATATCATCAAAATAAATAACAATAAACTTTCCAAGAAAATGTCTTAAAACATGGTTCATTAATCTCATGAAAGTACTTGAGGTGTTTGTTAAGCCAAAAGGCATCACAAGCCCCTCATAAAGACCAAACTTTGTTTTTGAAACCAGTTTTCCATTCATCTCCTTTCTTTATCCTTATTTGATGATAACCCGATCTTAAATCAATTTTAGTGAAAATGATTGCTCCATGCAAATCTTCTAACATATCATCTAACCTAAGAATAGGATGACGATACTTAACAGTAATGTTATTAATTGCACGACAATCTGTACACGTTCTCCAAGTCCCTTCTTTCTTAGGCACTAAAATAACTGGAACTGCACAAGAACTAAGAGATTCACGAACCTATTATTTTTCAAGGAGGGAATCGACTTGCCTTTGAATTTTCATTGTTTCCTCCGGATTTGCTCTATAGGCTGGTCGATTTGGTAGAATTGCTCCAGGAACAAAGTCGATTTGATGTTCAATGCCTCGAATTGGAGGTAATCCTTTCGGTAGTTCCTCTGGAAACACATCCTTGAATTCTTGCAAAAGATAGTAGATTGCACTAGAAAGAGAATCGGTTATGCCTAGTGCATAAAAAGAAGAATAATCAGCTTCCTTGTACATAAGTACTATGAGAAGACTTTGTGCATTCAAATCTCTATCTACCTCACGCACATTTGCATAGAATCTCTTTTTTTTCACTTTCAAGCTCTCGGCCTCACTGAGTCTTTTTCCACTCGAATTTTCTTTTTCACTCAATTCGGCCTCTACTTTCTTTTTCCCCTCATTCTTTCTCTCATTCGACTTTTTCTTTGCCTCTCTCGGCTGCCTTTTCTCTCTCTCTTTTCTTAGATGTAATTATTCTTCATACACTTGTGTAGGTGTCAAGGGTGAAAGAGTGATTTTGAGGTTGTCCATAATGAACTTATACTTATTAGTGAGTCCACTATGATCAGCCTGTCTATCATACTCCCAAGGACGCCCCAACAAGACATGACTAGCATGCATAGGAATTACATCACATAAAACTTGGTCCTTGTATCGACCAATAGAAAAAGCAATTAAAACCTGTTTGGTCACCTTGACTTCCCCCCCATCATTTAGCCAAGACAATCTATATGGTTTAGGGTGGTAAGTCCATGGAATGTGTTTTTGCTCAACAAAATCAGCAGCTACACAATTAGTACAAGAGCCAATATCAATGATCATAAGACATACCTCATCTCCAATTTTGTATTTCGTATGAAAGATGTTGGTTCGTTGGAGATCATCTTCTTGAGCTTGTGCATTGAGCACTCTCATGGTCACCATAGTTCGAGTTACAGGGTCCTCCTCTATCTCAACCATGTCATCATCCTTCCCTTCTTTTTCAAGCGGTGGCATGTCCACATATTCCTCCTCTTCTTCACTTTGCCACACTCCCTCTTCATTCATGTACATGATGTTTCGATTAGAGCATTGAGCCATGAGGTGGCCAATTCCCTTGCATTTGAAGCACGTTTTTGGCTGGTTGGTAGATGTATTTGTCCTTGGAAGAGTCGGCTGCGGGGCTGGTTTAGAAGGAGTTGCACTCAGATGGGACGGTTGTTCCATCCGCATGTTTTTCCTCTCTCTATTAAATTGCCTTGGCCACGCATTGGATGTTGGCAATTGATTTCTTCTCTAAGGAGTGGAAGAGGATGCAGTGGATCAGTCACTAGGTGTTTTTATAGGCAAGGCTTGCTTTTCCACCTTCTCTGCATAAGACACCATTTGTTGAAACTCAAAGTGGTCTTGAAACTCAACCTTCTTCCTAATTTTAGAATTTAATCCATTAAGGAACCTCGCCATGGTTGCTTCCGGATCCTCTTGTACATTGGCCCTTATCATCGCTACTTCCATTTGCTTGTGGTATTCATCAACTGAATTAGACCCTTGAGTGAGTCGTTGGAGCCAATTGTACAAGTCCGTGGTATAATGGAAGGGTACAAATCGTTTCCTCATCACTTGCTTCATTTCAGTCCAAGTGTCAATCGGTTGTTCCCTATTTCTTCTCCTTGTGGCACATACTTGCTCCTACCAAATAGATGCATAATCTTTAAATTCAATAGCCGCAAGTTTCATCTTTTTCTCTTCAGAGTAATTGTGAACTTCAAACACTTGCTCAACTCGCCTAACCCAATCCAAGTAAGGTTCAGGATCATTCTTCCCATGAAAGGTAGACATCTTAGTCTTGATGGAACCAAGATTGTCATCGGTTCTCCTAGGTCGGTCTCGACCTTCCCTCGCTCCCTTTTGGCTTTTTCTTGATCAAAATGAGGTGTTAGAATGATATCCCTCATCATCCGCATCATGATCAGCATTCTGAACACTCGAAGCCTTGTTGTGTGTATCTTCGGTACCTCGCATCTCAATGGCAGCCAACCTGTCGGATAATTGTGTAATCACAAATTCATGTTTCGCTGCTTGTTTTCGAAGAGTTTGGAGCAGCAGTTTGAGTGACACGTCGGCCTCAGACGGTTCGGATATGTTCCCCTCTTGAGACATATTGTCAAACCTACAAAACAAGTGTATCCTAGTCTACCTTGCAAAGCACTAGTGTATCACTCAAGGAAAAAACACACTTACTCTCAATTGTCCTTCTCGAAGTTCTTAAAACAACTCAAACTCTCAAAAATTCCAAAATTAATTATCCTATAAGCAAGTAATAAGACACAAAGCAGAATTTTTGCAAATCCTATAAAAACTCTACCCGAAACTGGAACTTTTTTGAGCTGCTATTTTGCTGAGTTCCTGGTCAGTATTTTGGAGGGTAAGTGGTGCTTTTGGGGTGCTCAAATAATGTAAGAACCAGTCCTCAAACTTCAGTCAAATCGATTCGCAAAAACTAGCTCAACCGATTTTAGAAACTCAAGAATTCAAAGGCGGTCTGGCTAAGGTGTTTGTGGTAGTTTAGGTTTGGTTTTGGAAACTGATTTGGGTGTGTTTGGGGCTGGTTAGGTCGATTGGGGTCGTTGGAATTCAATCAAGATTGGAAACTAATCAAGATTTGGAAACCAATCAAGAATTGGAAACTGATTTCCTTTGTGTGAGAGCCGATTCCTTCTTTTCTTCCTTTTATTTTATTTTTTTATTTTTTTTGGCTCTTCAAGGAATACAAATTCAGGTCACACCAACAAGTTCAAGAAACGGATGAGAGGTTATGCAAATTCCAAGAAAATCATAGTTCTTGATTTATTGTTCAAGAACTTTCAAAACAAGACTTGGTGGTCCAAGAACTTCAAGAATTTTGTTCAATAAGCTCAAGAACTTCCCCAAATTATGTTGTGGTGTCCAAGATTTGCAAAAACAACAACCAATACTCAAGAAATAGGCAAAACAGAATTTCAGCAATACTCAAAAGAAAATTCCAACAACTTAGATACTAAAACAATATAAGGTACGTGACTTGTTTTTTTTTTTTAAACCCTAACAACCCAAACACAAATATAACAGACCCAAGAATGAAATTTGGACAGAAAACACAAAAAGACAACACCCAAACAGATTTTTTTGTGTTCGGATGAACAGTACCGCGGACGAACAGTACGTGAACAGTGACGGTGAACAGTGTGGTGAATAGTGATGTGTGAACAGTACTTTTTTTTTTTGACAAAAGACACAAACTAACAAGATATGAACAACTTTAATTGAAAAAGAATTAACCTGATGCTCCTGATACCAACTGATGAGCAACCCTAGAGGAATACCCTCCTAGAACCTCCCAACTTTGTAATATCAGAGTTGGATCTTTTCTCCCAATGAAAATTGAACGCGATTGTTCTCATGAACTCAAGACTTCTGACACACGAAGGTAATCAGCAACCTTAAGCAAATAATGATGGATGAAGAGACACCACGATTAGGGAACAAATTAATCGATAAAGTCTGATTTGAATTCTAAGTTATGAACTTAAGAATTCAAGAGTAAGTTCGATTAAGAACTTGAAGGAAAATTTCTTACGATTTCTGGTTGTAATATTCCGTCCCTTTACTCGTACAAGAGATGCCTTTTTATAGGCTGGAACTAGGGCAAATCCGTTTGGAGTAAAGATTGACAACTCACCTACCTAAACTAGGAATGGGAATTCGGCCCACATAAAGAGCCAGCTCTTTATGGCTTCCTGATAAGGCCCAATAACTAATAAAACTACTAAAAGGATTAAAACTCAGCGACAACATGTCCTTTGTGTGATTAACAACTACTAAACTAGGCAATTTTAAAACAACTACTAACTAAACTAACAAATATGAGATCATTCTTTCACTTCAAACGTACAAGTGAACAAGGTAACTTCATGGTCCATCAAATCTTCAAACTTAGTTTGCTCCTTGCTTGTATGGTAAATGATCAAGGCTCGTAAAGCTTCCTTCACCCTCTTGGATCTTGATCTTGTCATCGGGCCACCAATGTTGACCAAAAGATTCTTGACCCAAGGTTGAAATTGTTGCTGTTGCGCACCCGTATCCGCATCAAATTTCATTCTTGAAATTCTCACCCTTTACTCATAAAATAAATTCGAGTTCTCTCTTCTACAAGGTTTCCTCCGATTTATTCAAACTAAATACATATCACCCTTTCTCATCAAAATTCTTTCCTTGTTAGTCACAATGAAAAATCCTCACCTAAAGTCAAGACTAAATTATAGCAGTTGATTCATGGATAGGGATTTAATGCCAACCAACACAGACATTTAATATCACTAATGCAAACATCAAGTTTCAAGTTCAAGGTTTATGATTGAGATACAACTTACTACATAAAACTTTTACCACACTTAGTCCAACAAATATACTGATTTCAGGTGAAATATCACTAGTTGACAACTTTGATGATTACAACAGATTCACCGTATCTTCATCCATATATTTGGGCAATTCTTCACTTGATGTCCAAGTTGTTCGCATTTCAAGTATGCATCAATTATTCGATAACACACTTCGGTATGGGTTTTGCCACAGATATCACACTGAGCAACTATATCTTTTCTCTTGCAGTGTCTATTCGTTCTTTTTTTCTTTCTACTATCTATCATAGCAAGTTCATCTCCATCAATCTCTTTACGTTTCCCTTTGGTATTATGAGACTTTCCTTTACCACTTTTAATTGGGTTGGTAGGAATGTCTTGAGGGTAACTTGAATGGTTGACTGCACCAATTCACATTTCTTTTGCAACTCCTCCAGTCTCCTTTCGTATTTCCTTCACATTTTTATATTCTTGTTTAGTAACTTGGTTTTCTCTATATATTCTTGTTTCCATCGTTCTTTTCAGTGCTCAACTAATTTCTTTTGAAACTCTACTTCCTTTCGAAGAATCTCTATTTCCTTATGCATATCAGTCAAATTCGCCATCTCACCATTTCACTTAAACACAAATGATAGCCTGCCAGGTATCAAAAGATCAAAATGAGTAACTAATCACAATTGAAAACTCTAGTCATATAACTCTTCTATTCTTTTGCTCATAAGTCATTCAAGAAACATGAATCTTAGCTATTCCCTACTGAGGTATGCGAGAAATCTAAATACAAGTACTTACTCCTACTCTTGGTCTTCCCAAAAAGATCACTATCATCAGTTATACACATAACAAAGTATGGAATCAATTTTCTTAAAGCAAAAGTTTCACACCATAACTCACTTCCCATTAAACACTCACCTTCAAAACTTGCTCGAAAAGAAACCATAACCTCTTACCCCCAATAATGCCTTTTACCATCCTCCATCAGAGCGGTCATCCTAATTCCGTCAAAATTTGCATACAAGTGTAGAACCCATATCCTTATCTTCAGAATCTCCATACATAATCTAAAACTTACAGAAAATTGGAATCAAAGCCAGGTTCCTATGTGGGCATCACAGAAGGGTAGAAAATAGACAAGAGTAGTCAAACAAGAGTTAAAAATAAACTTAAAAGAAATACACATGTATCTATAATCAAATCACAGCATAATCAAGGAAACACAAAACAAGGTACATAGGTATAGGAGAAATGAAACAGGACTACGATACTAGCACCTTAAACATTCATGACGACCGCAAAACTAGTCATCATCTATAGAAACCCTAACCAAACATGTACGAGACTAGTCCATAATGGCACTCATTGATCCACTCTCCTTGATTGGTTCAATCTCAGATCCAATACTAGAATCTTCCGCGCCTTGATCTTTGCCATCAAAACTTATCTCAAATGCAATTGAAATATCGGCCCTCATCGTAGTACTCTCCACTTTTTGGTACTCGGACACAAGAATCCGAAATAAGATAATTCATAACTCGAGTTGGCCGGTCCCAAGAGTAAATCATCTGCATTTGAGATTTTTATTTGACATACATATCTATCTTCCCCAAATACCATGATAAAGGTTTTACGCATTCATAATCCACAGTTTACGTTCAAAAAGAGCACTTAGTCCATTACACTCATTCACGTAATTGAGGTCATAACACCACTTTGCCCATACTCACCCCGCATAGAGACCACGCGAGGCAGCTCTGATACCACCTGTGACGACCCCACCTCCCCTTAGGGCATACTCGAGGGTTTGGCAGATCGCCTGCTCAATATAGCTAGAGCTCCAAGCATTCAAAGTAAAACCAAGAAAATCTGATATGGAGTTAAGGAGTGCTCACGCGAACAACTAACAAAATTTAGACAAAGATTCTGTCTTCTCCAACTCTCACTCTCACTCTCGTGTTCTCGTCCCCTGCAAGGAAAACAATCTAATGGAAAGAGCTTTCGCCCAGTGAGTTTCCAAGAAAACACGCAAGTAAACTAGCAAGCACAATACAATTCACAGTATATCAAGAAGCAGATCATATCCAGATAGATCATGACCTAATGTACGATAAAGCAGATAAATCATGTAACAATGTACAGTAAAGAACACGTTCATATCAAAGTGTATAGTTTGCTCTCAGGAGCAGGTTCCACAACAGTATGTTCAGGGTCCGTTGACACTCCGTCAAGCAAATATAATATCCATAGACCACCACTTGTCTCTAGTCCCGTTTCTACGATCATCCCCCTGTACCGGGTCCGTACGTCAAACAAGTACACAAGGTTCGTCAATCTCCTCGACCAAACCCTTTGCCTGCTTGATTCGACCAACTAGCCACGAAGTTGGGCTTAAATTTCCAAGTGTTCAAATATTCATGATCTAGATTTGGAATCCCAAATATTCAAGTGCTCACGAGTGGATTCATTGGCTATCACCCAATACTCAAGCATGTCACCATTAGAAACGTTAGTGGTCACCTAATACTCCGGTATTCAAACATGTCACGAGTTCAAGTCACTGGTAAACAGATTAGGAAATTCTTCCTTTATTCAAGGCTGTACAGCTTACTCTATCGTTCTAAGGCTGATCTCAAGTAATAATTCTAACGAAGGGCCCAGTTCAACCGTTACTGGCTTACATTCACACATACGCATGATTAACTCAAGACTGTCTATCTTACACGACGTCTCGAATAAGGGTGCCAACGAAGAGTCCAGTTCAGCCGTTGCAACAAAATATACAATCGGTCTACATTCATACACATGTACATTCAAGTCCACATGCAGGATCATATAATTCAACTTTACAAAGGTCGAGTGCAAATAAGTACACATTCACCTAATCAAGATCAAGTCAAGTAAATTTAGCATGCTAAGTATTTCAAACATTTCAAATATTTCAAGATTAACTATTTCAAGTCAAGCATCAAATCACATGTATATCAAGTTACTTGTACATGTATATCCGTTCACTTATAAACAAATAACTAGAGCCCAGTCAAGTTAGGTTGAGTGTGATAAAGTACACACGCGCCTATGAAATAACAATTCAGAATCCCTAGCAATTTCTAGCAACAAGTCACATTTGATCAAGTCACATTGAACACGCAGTTGGAACACTCACCAATTCATCACAATATTTTTATTTCAAACCCTGGTTCTTTTTTTGGTCACGCTCATATCTTGTGGTCATATAATATATCAAGAATGTAACAACTTGAGGCTAATATAAATGCAAAACTATAAGTTTCCAAACTTCACATAGCCAATAAAGCGATTTACAGGTTTAATCCCTATTTAGCTTTCAAAAGTGCCAAGTTTTCTTGTTCAAATCTAGGAAAAAACTCATGTGTATGTTAAACTAATACTTCAAGGAGAATATGGAGCACAAAGACAGTGATTATAGTCACAAGTTTAAAGAAAACGGGACAAGACTTTCGAGGTATGAGTTGGAGATTTCGATTAGAAAATAGTTTGGAGAAAACTCATTTCCTTTCGTTTAAACCTCTTATTTTGGCAAAACTATCACACATAAAAAGACTAAAATTGTAACAAGTGTCTCAAGTAAGATCATATGCAAAAGGAAAGAAAAAATACCCTAAATTTACACCTCAACTCTTACTCTCTCTCACTTGACAAATAAGGGGGAAAATTTCAACCATATGTCTCTAAATTTTTCAAGTTAATCTTCCAAATTTAGACCCTATTTTCATGACACAACCCCTAACAATCAAAGTCACTTGTTATGGGGTATATGGTCTCCATTCTAGATCAAGAAAGCTATCAACTTTGGATATATATATAAAGCTCTAACCAAGCTACATCAAAGCTGGAAATTTCGTATCAAAGCTAGCACATCCCCTAGTAAAGATGGAAATTCATATCAAAGTTAGAAAACCTCATATCAAAGCTGAAAATTTAACACTAAAGCTAGATTTTGTGATGACCCCACCTCCCCCTAGGGCGTACCTAAGGGTTTGGCGGACCGCCTGTCCAGCTCTCGCCAGAACTCCCTCACTAACGTTCTTGAAATAGTCGTTCAAGCCTCGAAATTAATATAAAAGTTCCATTTCCAACCAACAATTCAAACTTAGTTTACAATTCAAGAGTAAAGCATAGGATTACATTTCCAAAAAGTCCAAATATGTCTCATCTACAGAAGTACAAGTACAAGAGATCATATACACTAGTTCATGCCTACTTGTTCCGGCCTTCACTCCTGTAAGGAAAACAAACTAACGGAATGAGTTAAAAGCTCTCAGTGAGGTTCCCAAACAAGCAATCAGGTAGAGAAACCATAGAAGTATGGCATTTAACAGTTGGAGCACTTTGCACAATAAGAAACAATCATTCAAAAAATAAACATTCATTCATTGGAAGGATACATGCTCACTTGGAGCCATTCATTCAGTCATTCAGTCGCCGACCATTTCCCTTATTCCTCCGTCATTAGAAAATATTTAACAGTGAAAACTCCTTCAGTGTTCATTGTCATTTATTCATTGATTTCATTGCATTGAATTCACTGGCCAGTTGTCTACCAAATTTCGTGGTAATACTCGAGTATACCAAACATTGTCCCAGAGTCACCAGCCGCCCGACCGAATCCGCTTTTGGCTCGAGTCGACTGGCAACGAAGGGCAAGGGCCCAATTCAGTCAAAAGGCTTATATTCATGCACAAGTAGCATTCAATCATTGAAAATTCACTTTTCCGTGGGTCGAGTGCGATAAAGTACATACTCGCCTATCAAAAATTCATTTAACAATTACACATAGTCATTTGAAGCATCCACATGCAAGAAACACTCTCCTTTTAAAGTAGACCAAAGCTAAACGTTCGACTCTGGGTCGTGCTCGTTCCTATCGTTAAACCCTAAAAGTAGCCAAGACAAGATGTCACGGTCCGATCATTCAAAGCTTAGGTTAATAAGGTGCTCACTTGAGCCTTAATCATGAGCCATACGCCTATTTAAAATCGACCCCTCAAAACACAAAACTCAAAGACAAACTTGAAAGCCAATCGAAGAATGTCCAAGTGCATTTCTAGGACTATGAAGTACACTTGTTTAAGGCCACAAAACCATCCAAAATCACACCAATTAAAGTTTAAGAGCTAGAAAAGTTTTCTCAAAATTTTTCAAGTTCCACTCAATTCATTTGACAAAATTTCCAGTTTTGGCGACATTCTTTGAAAACATATAACTTGAGTTCTGTAGATCCAAAAATCACAAAGCTTACACCATTAGAACATAGACTTGAAGTACTAATAAACTTTAGAAGACATCTTCATGAAATTCAACTCATAAGTTAGTCAAATGTTTAGTTCAAAATCACTACTGTCTCATGTACAAAACAGAACAGTCATGGTTTTACAAGCAACTTTGTAAATTTGCTGGTATTTGTAGGAGTTGAAACAGCCCCAGATTTTTACACGGTTAAAATATCTATGAGTATAGTTTCAAATGTAACAAACGGAACTCAATTTGGATTTTTCTACACCAAGATATAACAGTTTTCCCAAGACTGCTCAAAGTCTCCTGCTAAAAAAATTTCAGCAGCACTTCCTTTGTGTTTACCAGTTTTTCCAGCCATTTCAAGGTTACATTTTCTTCTCAAATCAGCCCACTCAACACCACAAGACAGCCACAAATCAAGTTCACAAGGTATAGGATACATAGAGTACTTATTTTAGCCACAAAACTAGCTATAATCAACATATACTTAAACTGAAAATCCTCTACCAAGGTTGAAATTTCACATCTAAAGCTAGAAAATCCTATTTTGAAGTTAAAATTTCATACCAAAGCTAGAGTTCTTCATATCTCAACTTTCATATCCAAATCAAAGCTAGAAACTCCTAATTCATGGCTGGAAAATATAAATAAAAGCTGAAAAATTCCAACAACATCACAAATCCGTGAAACCAGCCACAAAACTTCCATATTCAAGTCATATGCCCACTTGAATGCAAGATTAAAGGAAAAAGGTAGTTCCTTACCAATATTACCTTCAATTCCTAAGGAGAGTAGCAAATCACAGCTTTCTTCCCTCAAAATCACACCACACCAAACTTCTTCCTTCCTTGTTGCAACCTTCTATGGATGGATTTAGGGTTTAAGGTTGATTTCCCCACAAAATCAAGTTAGGAATCAAGATGGAACTTGGAGAAATTTTCTCTCCTCTCTAATTTCGGCCATGACAAGAAAAAATGAGAGAAAACTTGGCCAAAAGAAAGATAAGAAGGAAAGAAAGCTTTCTTAGTCAACATGTCATGGATCGTCGACACTTGGCGAGCCAAGATTTTTCCTCTTTTTCTTTTCTTTTCTTTCCTTCTCTTGGTCAACAAGTTTGGCTAGCTTAGGGTTAATTTTGGGGAAGATTAAGTGAAATAAAAATAAGGAGATTAAGGAAAGAAAGTATTGGTCAAGTGGTGTACTTAACCGGTAACAAATGACGCACGTCGGTTCAAGCCTATTTCCTTAACTCTCTTGTACTTTTGTTTTAACTTATGAGTCACTAACTTACTCTTAGCACTTTTAATCACATACATCCTCTTACTTAATACTCGCTCTTATCCATCAATTTTAGCACACACACCTCACCAATTGATCACACTACCAAAATGCACCAAAACCCTAACTACTCTAACTTTAAAGTAAAAATAAAACTCTTGACTCAACTAATGAAATCACCATGAAATTTAGGGCTAGTAAATAGTTAAATAGCCAAGTAAAGAAATATAGAAGGAAATATAAATTAATGGTTCAAAAATGGGAGGAAATTCTAAAGGAATTTTCGAGTCCTCACAGATTTCAACCCAAAGGTGAAAAATTCACAACATAACTTGAAAACCATAAAATCCTCATATAAGTCTTTCCATGAGCTTATATTACCTCATACATCAATTAAACTCAAAAGAAAGGAAGAAAACTAGGAGTTTTAGTAAAATTCACCTCTTTACCTCTAAACTCAAATATGGCAAGCAAAACAAGAAAGTTGCAAGGCTTTTCTCCTCCAAAAACTTCACCAAGAACTTCCCTCCTTCCCTCCAAACTTGAATCAAAGTTCTATGGAGTGGATTAGGGTTTTTCTTTGGATATCCCGAGAATCAAGTAAGAAATCAAGGCTAGAACTTGAATTGTTTTCTCTCCCTTTCTCCTCTCTAGTTTCGGCCAAAGCAAGAAAAAAATGAGCAAGATTAGTGAAGAAAAAAAGCTTAGATTGGATAAGATGGAACTCTAGTCTTGGTCAAGATTCCATGGATGATTGACAAATGGCGCCACATGGTTCAAGTCTATCTTTTTGTCTCTTCATTTGTCTCTAATCACTAGCATATCTAATGCCCCTCTAATTAACTCTTAACACCTCTTGTCTCATAATTTCTTTTGCACAAAACTCTCTCTAATCATCCAAATTTATCGCACACACTTCACTAGTTGGTCATACTAGTATCATGCACTATAAACTTAACATGCATCAAATCAAACATACACGAAGTTAAATAAGATAATAGGTTAAAAATCATGATTGAACCAGTAAATCAACCAAAAATTTAAGGCAAGTAACTTCAAATACGAGCTATAAAACAAGTAAAATTTCAAGGTCTCACACTCTCTCCCCCTCAAAAGAATTTTATCCTCTAAATTCTCACCCTTTACTTGCAAAGTAAACTTGAGTTCTCTCTTCTACAGGGTTTCCTCCGACTTATTCAAGCTAAGCACGTGTCACCCTTTCTCATCAAAATTCTTTCCATATTAATCACAAAAGAAAAAATCCTCTCTTAAACCCAAGACTAAATTATATCAGTTGATTCACGGATAGGAATTTAACGCCAACCAACATAGACATTTTATATCACTAATGCAAATATCAAGTTTCAAGTTCAAGATTTATAATTGGGATACAACTTACTACATAAAACTTTTACTACACTTAGTCCAACTAATATACTAATTTCAGGTGAAATATCACTAGTTGCCAACTTTGATGATAACAGCAGATTCACCGTTGTTTCATCCATATATTTGTGCAGTTCTTCGCTTGATGTCCAAGTTGGCCGCATTTCAAGCATGCATCAATTATCCGATAACACACTTCAGTTTGGGTTTTGCCACAGATATCACACTGAGCAGCTACATCTTTTCTCTTGTAGTGTCTATTCGTTCTTTTCTTCCTTCTACTATCTTTCAGAGCAAGTTCATCTCCACCAATCTCTTTACGTTTTCCTTTGGTATCACGAGAGTTTCCGTCATCTCTTTTAATTGGGTTGCTAGGAATGTCTTGAGGGTAACTTGAATGGTTGACTGCACCAATTCACATTTCTTTCGCAACTCCTCCAGTTTCCTTTCGTATTTCCTTCGCATTTTTATATTCTTGTTCAATAACTTAGTTTTTTCTGTATATTCTTGTTTCTATCATTCTTTCCAATGCTTAGCTAATTTCTTTTGAAACTCTACTTCCTTTCAAAGAATCTCTATTTTCTTATGCATATTAGTCAAATTCGTCATCTCACCGTTTCATTTAAACTCAAATGATAGCCTGCCTGGCAAATCAAAGGATCGAAATGAGTAACTAATCACAATTGGAAACTCTAGCCATATAACTCTTCCGTTCTTTTGCTTACAAGTCATCCAAGAAACATGAATCTCAACTATACCCTACTGAGGTAGATGAGAAATCTAAACACAAGTGCTTACTCCTAATCTTTGGTCTTCCCAAAAAGATCACTATCATCGCTTATACACATAACAAAGTATGGAATCATATTTCTTAAAGCAAAAGTTTCACATCATAACTCACTCCCATTACACACTCACCTTCAAAACTTGCTCAAAAAGAAACCATAATCTCTTACCCCCAATAGTGCCTTTTACCATCCTCCATTAGGGCAATCATTCTAATTCCGTCAAAATTCGCATACAAGTGTAGAACCCACATCCTTATTTTCAGAATCTCCATACATAATCCAAAATTTGTAGAAAAATAGGAATCAAAACCAGGTTCCTATGTGGGCATCACAGAAGGGTAGAAAATACACAAGGGTAGTCAAATAAGAGTTAAAAATGAACTCAAAAGAAATACATATGTAACTGTAATCAAATCACAGTAAAATCAAAGAAAACACAGAACAAGGCACACAGGTATAGAAGAAATGAAACAGGCCTGCGATACTAGCACCTTAAATATTTGTGACAATCGCAAAGCTAGCCATCATCTATAGAAACCCTAGTCAAACATGTATGAGACTAGTCTATGATGGCACTCATTGATCCACTCTTTTTGATCGGTTCAATCTCAGGTCCAATACTAGAATCTTCCACGTCTTGACCTTTACTATCAAAACTTACCTTAAGTGCAATTGAAATATCGACCCTCATTCTAGTGCTCTCTACTTTTTGGTATTCAGGTACAAGAATCTGAAATAAGATAATTCACAACTTGAATCGGTCGATCCCAAAAGTAAATCATCTGCATTTGAGGTTTATGCTTGACATACATATCTATCTTTTCCAAGCATCATGATAAAGGTTTTAGACATTCATGGTTCAAGTCACTGGTAAACAAATTAGGAAATTCTTCCTTTACCCAAGGCCGTAAAGCTTGCCCGACCTCTGTAAGGTTGGTCTAAAATAATAATTCCAACGAAGGGCCCAGTTCAACCGTTACTTGCTTACATTCACGCATACGCATGAGTAACTCAAGACTATCTGACTTACCCGACATCTCAGATAAGGGTGCCAGCGAAGAGCCCAGTTCAGCCGCTGCAAAAAGATATATAGTTGACCTACATTTATATACATGTACATTCAAGTCCACATGCAGGATCATATAATTCAACTTTACAAAGGTCGAGTGCAAATAAGTACACATTCACCTAGCCAAGATCAAGTCAAGTGAGTTTAGCATGTTAAGTATTTCAAGCATTTCAAATATTTCAAGGTCAAGTATTTCAAGTCAAGTCTCAAGTCACATGTATATCATGTTACTTGTACATGTATATCTATCCACTTATAAACAAGATAACCAGAACCCAGTCAAGTTAGGTTGAATTCGATAAAGTACACACTCGCCTACGAAATAACAAATCAAAATCCCTAACAATTTCTAGCAACAAGTCACATTTGATCAAGTACATTGAACAGGCAGTTGGAACACTCACCAATTGATCACAATCTTTTTATTTCAAACCCTGGTTCTTTCTCTTGGTCATGCTCAGATCCTGTGGTCATATAATATATCAAGAATCTAACCACTTGAGGCCAATATAATTGCAAAACTATGAGTTTCGAAACTTCACTTAGCCAATAAAGCGATATGCAGGTTTAATCCCTATTTAGCTTTCAAAAGTGCCAAATTTTCTCGTTCAAATCCAAGAAAAAACCCACGTACATGCTAAATTAATACTTCAAGGAGAATATGGAGCACAAAGACAGTAATTATAGTCAAAAGTTTAAATAAAACAGGACATGACTTTCAAGATAAAAGTTGAAAATTTCGATTTGAAAATAGTTTGGAGATAACAAATTTCCTTTCGTTTAAACCTCTTATTTCGGCAAAACTAACATACATACAAAGACTAATATTGTAACAAGTGTCTCAAGTAAGATCATATGCAAAAAGAAAGTAAAAATTTCCTAATTTACACCTCAACTCTCACTCTCTCTCACTTGACCAATAAGGGGGAAAATTCCAGCAATATGTCCCCAAATTCTTCAAGTTAATCCTCCAAATTTCGACCCTATTTTCATGGCAGAACCACTAACAATCAAAGTCACTTGTTATGGGATATATGGTTTCTGTTCTAGATCAAGAGAGCGATCAACTTTGGATATATATAAAGCTCTAACAAAGCTACATCAAAGTTGGAAATTTCATATCAAAGCTAGCACATCCCCTAGTAAAGCTAGAAATTCATATTAAAGTTAGAAAACCTCATATCAAAGCTGGAAATTGACACTAAAGCTAGAGATTTCAAACCGAAGCTGGAAAATTCACAACATAATTTGAAAACCGTAAAATCCTCATACAAGTCTATTATCCCATACATCAACTAAACTCAAAAGAAAGGAAGAAAACTAGGAGTTTAAGCAAAGTTTACCTCTTTACCTCCAAACCCAAATATGGCAAGCAAAACAAGAAGGTTGGAAGGCTTTTCTCTTCCAAAAACTTCACCAAGAGCTTCCCTCCAAGCTTGAATCAAAGTTCTATGGAGTGAATTAGGGTTTTTCTTTGGATTTCCCAAGAATCAAGTAAGAAATCAAGGCTAGAACTTGAATTGTTTTCTCTCCCTTTCTCCTCTCTAGTTTCGGCCAAAGCAAGAAAAAAATGAGCAAGATTAGTGATGGAAAAAAGCTTAGATTTGATAAGAAGGAACTCTAGTTTTGGTCAAGATTCCATGGATAATTGACAAGTGGCGCCACATGGTTCAAGCCTATCTCTTTGTCTCTCAATTTGTCTCTAATCACTAACATATCTAATGCCCCTCTAATTAACTTTTAACACCTCTTATCACATAATTTCTTTTGCACAAAACTCCCTCTAATCCTCCAAATTTATCGCACACATCTCACTAGTGGGTCACACTAGTATCATGCACTGTAAAACTTAAGATGCACCAAATTTAGCATGCACCAAGTTAAATAAGGTAATAGATTAAAAATCATGATTGAATCAGTAAATCAACTAAGAATTCAAGACAAGTAAGTTCAAATACAAGTTATAAAATAAGTAAAATTTTGGGGTCTCACATCAGAACTAAAATACGAGATGGGTGACACCCCTTGACATATTTCTTATGTATAAAATTTGCCCAAATACTACCATCGGCCCTTAGTTTCCACCACAATTTACACTAAAGTTTCCTAGACATATCCACAAAATTTTGAAAGCCGAGACCTCTTTCCTTCGTAGGATAACACAATTTTTCTCAAGAAGACCAATGAATCCCCTTCGCTCACGAAAAGCTTGTACAAATCTTCCCATTTCTTTCAAAAACTACTTTTGGTGGCTGTAAAACTTGTAGCCGGTACAATGTCATTGAGGACAACACATGCCGTATAAGAATAATCTTGTCGTCTGAAGAAAGCAACTCTGAACTCCAGCTGAAGAGACGATTGCAAAGCTTGTCTATATTGCCATAAAACAAAATACACCAAGATTGGGCCCTAGAAATAGATGCTCCAAAATAATTAAAAGAAAACTACTACTGTTGACATCCTAGCTTAAATGCCACCATAGAAACATCGTTATCAGAGGCCCTATTTGAAATAAGGAAAGAACTTTTCCTTGCGTTAACCTTTTGACCTAAAAATGCTTGATAATCTTCCAGAAAATTTCGAATGCCATATAGACACTCAGTTGAGCATCTTGAGAAAATCAAGATATCTTTCATAAAAACCAAATAAGGGATCCGAGACCCACCAGAGACATTAAATTGCTGTACATTCTCCAAGCAAAGATGATGTAAGCCTCTCCCTAAAAGCTCAGTGACAGTTAAATATAAAGCTAGAGATAGAGGATCCCCTTGCCAAACACCCCGTGAAGACTTAAAAAAACTAGTAGGAGCTCTATTTATCAACACCAAAAACCAACAAATAGACAGAGTATGAAAAAGAAAATCAATTGCCCATTCATGAAATCCTAACTTCCTTAACATAAAAAGCAAAAAATACCATTGTACTTGGTCATATGCATTTTCCATATCCAACTTAAGCATTAGGTTATAATGTTCCAATCTCCTATCCAACTCTAATGCTAACTCCGAAGCTAAAAGAATATTATCTATAATTCCTCTTCCCGGCACGAATCCAGTTTGCCATGGAGAAATTATCTTGGATAACAAAGTATTAAGCCTGTTAGCCATGACTTTCGAAATAATCTTGGAGCTGACATTACACAAGTTGATAGGCCTAAAATCCCACCATTGAGAGGCCTGAACCTTTGGAATAAGGATAAGAAAGGTACTGGTGAAACCTTGAGGTTGCTGAGCCCCCTGAAAAAAATCTTGAACTGCCAATAACAAATCATATTGAATTATTGCCCAACAGCCCTAGTAAAATCCTGCGCTAAATCCATCCATGCCAAGATTACTCTCAGTACTTAATGAAAAAATCACAGAATACACCTCCTCCATAGTCAACAAAGTTTGAAGGAGATCATTGTCAGCCTGGTCCAGTTGTGGTAGTTGAAAAGGGAGAATTGGAGGCCAACGACCTTCACGTTTCGAGCTAAACAATTTAGAAAAAAATTGGATTGCTGAGCCCTGCAACTATTGCTCGTCTTCCAACCATACTCAACGGTCATCCTTCACCTGAAATACAGAATTAGTATGGCAATGTTGTTTGACAAAAGAGTGAAAAAACTTGGTATTGGCATCCCCTTCTTGAATCCACCGAATCCTAGATTTTTTATGCCAGAATTAGCACTCCACCGCCAAGTAGTGGGTATACCTTGCACAAGCCTCATTCAATGCAATTTTAGAGGACTTGTTCCATTGTGAATCATAATCCAATTCTCTTAACTTCAGAGCCTCTTTAGCTTGTTTCACCCGAGAAAAATTATTCCCAAACACTGAGAGGTTCCAAACCCTCAATTATTTTCGAGCAACCATCAATTTATTGAAAAACTGATAGGTTACATTTTTATTATTAAATTTATGATTGTTTTTCCCTTGATTTTGGCCAAATATTGCATTAATCGGTAGATTCTACTCATATTTGGAAATTGGTATTAGTTGTAGGGATCTGAGCAAAAAGGAATTAAAGATGTGATTTTTAACTTGATTTTTTGTGTGATTCAGCATGGGCATGTCAAGATCTAAACCTTACATGTCCAAGAAGCTCGGGATTTGGCACGTAATCTCCAATCTAAATTGAAGTCGTGAAAATCAGATTCTTCACCAAATGAATAGTCTCCTACTTTTGTTAGAATACTTGTCTAGACTATTTTTTAGAACTCTTTGAAAATGATTTGTTGGATTATTAGGATTAGGACTTTGTTTTTAAAGAGTAGTTTAGTCAGAATAGGAGACCAAGCAAAAGAGGATTGTCGTATATCTTTTCCTTTTTTCTCACAAAATGAGGAACATCGTGGGGGGACATTTTTCTTTCTTGTAGGAAACAAGAACGATGTTTTCTTTTCCTTCTTTCCTCTTAACTTTTCATCTAATAATGGAAGAATGGTCTTGGCAATTACATCTACTATTTTGCATGCGATTTCTTCAAGAGAGATGAAGCTTTTCGTTCTAGTCAAGGAACAATAGAGGATTTGATTCATCTAAAATTGTGACATCGAATTAATTATATTTATTTCTTTTATTTACCGGTATTCGCATGTTCTCTGATTTACTTTCTTATAGTTCTTATTTTTTTTGAATATTCAGGGTCCAGAATTTAAATTAATCTAATAACCTAAAACCAATTAGAACAGTTAAATTGTGACGCCCCCACTTCTCCCAATGGCGAACCCAAGGGTATCCGCGGAACGCCTGCCCAACTCTCGCCAGGACTCGATATAATTTCAATTCAAACTTAAGATAAACAACTAAAGAATGACAGTCGAAGTAAGAAAAGTCACTTCCTTAAAAGAAACTTTCAAGCGTTACAACTCAAATTCTTAAAAGTACATCACTTTCCCCAAAATACAGACTCCGAAAACTAGTCTAATTCATTACATTAATATTCTAATCAAAATGGCCATCAAGTCGACCTCTCCATAATTCCTTCCATTTCGGCTCCTGTTAAGGAAAACAAATTTACGGGGTGAGCGAATGCTCGCGAGGCCAAAAAAACATGCAAAACACATAATTTAAATAATAATATCATTTAAGCGAGAAATAAAGCTGTAACATTCAAGCAATTCACAATTTTCAATTAAACACATTAACTGAGGATACAGGAGCTCTCAAGAACTAATTCATACTTGCTTCGCCAAAGTTCAATCCAAAACTTTCTCATGATGACATTCCGTCACCCGCGTAGGTAATTAAGTCGATGGAACTTCACTTATTCCATTTATGGTTCTGAGTCGACATGAGAGGTACCTCCCACCCAAATTGGTGTGGTACATGCTATCGCTCAGGGAATCGATTATATGTTTGTGGTTCTGAGTCAACATGAGAGGTACCTCCCTCCCGAATCGGTGTGGTACATACTATCACTCAGTGGTCGATGAGACATCGCTCCAATCGACTTATACTTTATTTATGACTCTGAATCGACATGAGAGGTACCTCCCACCCAAATTGGTGTGGTACATACTATCGCTCAGTGGTCGACGAGACATCGCTCCAATCAACTTAGAATGGTTTATGGTTCTGGGACGACATGGGAGGTACCTCCCACCCGAATCGGTGTGGTACATACTATCGCTCAGAGAACCAATTAATTGTTTAGGGTTTTGAGTCGACATGAGAGGTATCTCCCACCCGAATTGGTGTGGTACATGCTATCGCTCTGAGAACCAATTATAGCACTGAGACGGTATGAGAGGTACCTCTCACCCAAATTGGTGTGGTACATGCTATCCGTACAGAGCTCGCGAGTTAAACATGTTTATGAACAATTACCGAAAATATGTATTCAAGTAACACATATCGCATAATTAAAAGAAAGAGAGGACGAGGGCGTTCCCATGAGTATACACATAAGTCGAGGAGGTTCACTCCACTCGACATCACAACACAAATATGGTTTGCAATAACAACACCTCACTTAATTCACATAACAATTCACATTACACAATTCGAATATCAATTTACATAGCACAATTCAAGTGTAGCATCACTTAAGGGAGAGCGAGTGCGGTAAAGTACACACTCGTTTCAACAATTTCATAATACTCAATTAACAATTAAAGCATTTATCAACAATTCATGCACTTGACACTCACCTAGACAAAAGAAGAGTATGTTGCACAATTCAAGTATTTAGGCGTCCGTTGTGAGATCCTCTTGAAGGTCCCCTTGAATGCTTGAACAAACAATAGGTATCTATTACACACTATCATAGAGGAATCCCAATTATCAAGGAAGATTGCACACTTGTACAATCTAAAGAAATCTTATGAAAATGAGCCTTAACTTGCTCAAATTCAAGGTTCATAGGTGGTGTTTAAACACACAAGGAAAAACTAATTTCCTTCGTGAAAACAAATCCAAAATGGTCAAGTGGTATCGAAGGATAGGGAAGAGTCTCGAAGACTCAATTCCCGTCAAATTTGAAAATTTTCAGATTTGAAATGCACTTTTGGAAAAATCATAACTCACTCTCCGTAGGTCCAAAATTGGAAAACTTGATACCGTTGGAAACTACTTCCAAAGTCTTAAAGTTCCTAGAAGACACTTCTACATGATTCCAAATGGAAGATATTGAAAATTCAGTTCAAAGTTGCGGCTTGAACCTTACCAAAACAGTTTCGGGTTGGTTTTTGGCCAACTTTGAAAATTCGGCAAAATTCACAGAATACAAACTAGCCTCTGAAATTTGGAACACAATTAGAGTTACAAACAAGGTTTAAACCACAACAAATGGAACAAGAATCGGAGTTTTGAACGCCAAGATATAGCAGCTCAAAGTTGGTACAAAAATGAAGTTCACTGGACAAATTTCCAGATTTGAAGCTGGAACTTTGTGACTTTAGTTGGGCATCGAAACGGACTCGGAATGGCACAAAATTTGGCAGAATTATCTTACCATATAATGGTTGTTCCTCTATCAAATTTCATATAAAAATTAGTACGGAAAGTTTGTTAACAAAATCACTAAAGTTCGAAGAATTTCTAAGGCAAATCTGCCTTGCACTTTTGTTTTCCAAATCTCAAGCATTTGGCCAATGAAATTTTCTCAAGAATGGTTCATTTATGAAGAAAAGGTCTAGGAAACATCCAAATTACATTTGGTAGGTGTTTAACACCAAGAAATTTGAAATAACAAACCCCAAATCAAGATTAGCCATTGATCAATCAAAATAAGGGTTTTCTCACACTAAGACAGTTTTGTAATTCGGCCATAACTCACTCAATTCAACTTAGAATTGAGCGTAGTTGGTGGCGTTGAAAACTAAATTCATAAGGCTACAATTTCACAGAAGGAATCGTTTTAAAATTCTGTCCACAACTAGCTCATATTCGAGTTTCAAGTTGCAGTTCATAACAGGGCTCCCAGTTCATCCGAGAAACAGGGCAGTCAACTTTAAACGAGTGGTATGGTTCACTCAGGTAGAATCACTAAATGCATTTCATACCATTGGAAAACTGGAAGTGTCTATTTTCCAATTCCGGAAACGGTACTCAATTTTGACATCGGATCAAAGAGTTATGATCAAAACAAAATCACTGCCAGAGCATTACGGGACAGAGTTCCAGTTTTGCTAAAATTTCGAAATCTCCACTTTTACCCAACCAAATCAAGTAATATTTTGAGGAAACTTTCTACACAACTCATACAACATATTTACATAAAAAAAAAGTCAATTGGACCACAAAAACTACACTAGAGGGGCTCGGCAATCACAAGGGCAGAATGGTCCCTTTTTCTTATTTCACCTCTTTTAAACTCTCTTTCACAATACAACTTATATCCACTAGATTAAACACTAAATCAATACAAATAACATATATAATCATAACAGCCATCAAGTCCAATGTGGGATTTCATAGAGCCCACTCACAAGATCTACAACAATCCAAGACTACCCACATGAAGCTACAAGCTTCTAAGTGCAATCTAACGTATATAATCGAAGATTCAAGCGATGGATCGTGTGTTACCTCTTTGGATGACAAAAACAGAAATTTTGGCCCTTTGAGCTCCAAGAAAAACCGTGAGAATGAAGCCCTCTCCTAGCTCAAGTGAATCTTCAAGTTATTTGCAAGGTGGGGTGAAAGTTTGAAGTGATTTGGTGAGGAAATGGTGCAAGAAATTGAAGAGCTCTTGGTCTTCTTCCTCTCCTATGGATGGCGGCTGTTTGAGTGAAGAGAGAGAGAGAGAGATGGCTGCAAATGAAGCTTCCTTGAAAAGCTTAAGTTGTTGGCCAAAAGGTGCCAAAAGTCAACTCTCGCGTGTGCGCGCACGCGCGCGTTTCGTGCTCATTTCCTCTCGAGTTTGTTTCACTTGTGTATTATACCTCTAATGCACTTCCATTCATACTATTATTATTCACTCTTAATAGTCTAAAAATAATTTCTAAAATCCTCCAATTAGTCGCGCGCGCCAAAACGCGAATTTCCAACTTGTGCGCGATAAAACGAAATTTCTAAGAGATTCTTATAACGATAGTATAACCAACTATTACTAGGGTATTTAATCATAAAAATACCTACTTTAAGATTAACGCATGAGTTCTCAAATCTCCAGGGTCACTGTGCTCTCATCAAATATTGCCTCCAACGCGTATTCATTAAATCTCACTAAACGAGCTTCCAAAATTTAAATTTATTAACGGGACATTTTAAAAATGTATGCAAGTCGTAGTTCCATGTAAATGGTTTTAAAAGGTTTGAAATAAATTATTCGGAGAAAACGGGTGGTTAAATATTTAAATGAGCCAGTAAAATAAGATAAAATAAGTAAATTTTTGGGTCCTCACATAAATCCATATTTGTTTAATGACTTTAAAATAGTGGTAACTGGCATGATTGGGTTTATGTCAGGGCGGCATATGGGCTAATTTAAAATAACCCTCGTAGCATGTTATTTGATTAGAACAATGTTTCTCTAATTCTAAAGACAATTGAAAAATTGAACACGAAGGTCGTACCTAGAGTTATTTCTTGATTAGGGTAATGGTTAACGGTCTTACCTTAATCATCAATACAGTAAAAAGAAATTGATTGTCATCGCTTGTTTGGCAATTATAACTTGTTTATCCGTGAATAAATGAAATTATCATTGCATCCATGATCAATTGAGTGAACCAGTTCTGAAATTATTTTTTGGCTAGAGTTTATCTATTACTACTTCAATTTTAATAAATTATCTTTTTTTTTAAGAAGACATATCATTTTTATTCAAGGATCAAAGCAATAGAAGAGGGGAGTCAAGCCTGACCTCTTACATACAAAGGATTGTGCACAAAATTTATCTCACTCTTGCTCTACAAAACGAAGGATATGCTAACTTATCCAAGCGATATATACCCCTAACAGACGTTGGAATATCCTGTACTCATTCATAGACACACACCGAGGGTTCATGACTTGCACAACCTTCATTAGCCAAAGAATCAACCACCTTATTTGCCTCTCGAAAACAATGCTTGACGTCCATGACCTGAGCGGACAGTAGCAAAATCTGTTGCACCTCGGCCCTTATGATCCACGGACACTGCCAATCCCTTATGACGATGCGCGCCAACACCATGGAATCAGTCTCAACCATGACCTGCCAAACATCCTTCTGACTACACAACTGCAATCCAAGTAGTAATGCTTTTGCTTCAACTTGCACACAAGACCCGTACCCAAAGAATGCAGAAAACCCCAGAATTATATTCCCCAAGGAATCCTACAAAATTCCCCCCACCTCACACACTCCCGGATTCCCTTTTGAGCACACGTCTATATTAAGTGTAAGCATTCCCAATCGCGGAGCTTTCCAATGCACTCGTGTAACTTTAAAAACATCAGTCCGCTGCTTAATCAGCGTAAGAAATTGAGGCCAAGACACAACAGAATGTAGTTCATTAAACTTAATTGAGTATGCCATCCTCAGCTCCAGAAATGTGGTCTGGCAAATACCAGCGAAATCCCCTTTAACCCCTTGAAAAATTGCAGTATTTCATGCCTTCCACAAATTCTAGCATACATATATTGGCAGCAATCGTAACAGAAACTTTAACTGCTCAGAACAAACTGGTTTACACCACTATCCAGCTAACACCACACGCAACCTTCCTCCCTGATAACGCACATCACACCACGATCCAAAGAAATTCCAAATAGCAACGGCTAATTCCCCCTGGCCAAACACATGTTGGATAGATTCAAATTGAGACTGCAGGCAGCAAAAGCACTTAGAAGGTAATTGAAAATGGAACTTGGATAACGCATCATCCATAGGTAGCCTCCTCCTCCATAACCGCAACATGAAGAAAGAAACTTTCATCGGAATCAAAGGGTGCCAAAAATGCTTGATCAGGTGAGAGGAGTCACAAACCTCCCGTACCTCCTGGAATGCCGATGACAACGAGAATTGATCGGAGTTGGAGGCAGACCACAATATTTCATCCGAAGGATAATTATTTGGCACAAGTATGGTCAGAATCTTTTGAACCATGTCGCCCAGAAGAATGTGCGACAACATGTTAACATTCCAAGTCCCATTCTCCAAGCAATCAGAGAAAGACAAATGCTCCTGCACCGGTACCCGAAGATACAATGCTCCTACCCCCACCCAATTGTCAAACCAGAAATTACAAGCATTCCGAAGTCTCCAAAATGTAAAAAGTTCGGCAAACCCCCTAACATCCAGCATCTGTCTCCACGTGATAGAAGAGGAAGGGGTCATGCGAACCTGGCACGGATGGCACCCATGGCAATATTTATCTCGCAAGAATTGCGCCCATAAAGACGATCCGGTCCCAAAGTTCCACCACAACTTACAGGAAAATGCTTTCTAAGTGTCGTAAATTGATCGAAATCCTATTCCCCCTTCGTCTTTAGGATAGCATAATTCCTTCCACGCAATCCAGTGACAACCCTCATCAGCCTACCTAGCTCCCCATAGAAAATTTGCACATACTCTGTCAATAAAGCGAAATATGCTTCACGGAATGACACCCGCCGCCAGCAAATGAATGGGAATACTAGCAAGCACGTGTTTAATCAAAATGATTTTTCACGGAATGACACCCGCCGCCAGCAAATGAATGGGAATACTAGCAAGCACGTGTTTAATCAAAATGATTTTTCCCCTATAAGATAACATCCATGCCTTCCAGGAAAGCACTTTAGAAGTGATAGCCTAGCACAAATAAGCACAATAGTGTCCTTTACACCTACCAACAAAGAGCGGAGCCCCTACGTAATGAATGGGAAAATGTTCCTTGAGAATTTAGTCACACGTTCAATGACCCCTCGCTGAGGTATCGTCGTCCGGTGGTGGATCAAAAAACCACTCTTATCCATATTCACTAACTGTCGGAAACTGTTTGATACTCTTCCAATGCCCCTATAACTTTCCTCAAGGACGCGAACGATCCATTAGTGACACAGGGAAGCAATTTCCCGGACCTTTAAATGCTATATAGCAAGGTTGAGTGCTAAGAAAGTTCCAATTTCGGGAAAGAACCTCGACACCAATAATGAATAAAGCTGGCAACAGAGGGTCCCCCTGCTGGGTATAGGATTTAAAGAAGCCAAATGATGCTCTATTAACTAGAATTGAGAACCAAACATTCGAGAGCAATCTCCATACCATAACAATAAACCTTTCCCCAAAACCAAACCATCACAGGACCTGTATGAGAAACCACCATGACACCCTATCATACGCTTTCGTCATATCTAATTTGAGAACCATGTTTCCTCCTCTACATTTTCTCCCAATATCACACACCAGTTCTTGAGCAAGAAGATAATTATTGGACACACTCCTATTCTTCACAAACCCACTTTGTTGTGGAGAAATTATAAACGAAAGAATCGATGCTAGACGTCCTGTCAAAATCCTAGAGATAACTTTATTCAAAAAGTTGCACACACTAATAGGACGAAATTGAGAAAAATGCATAGGATTCTGGACCTTGGGCAGCAATACAATAGAAGTGGTAGTGACAAATCGAGGAAGACATGCCCCACAGAAGAAACTTACAATTGCCCTATACACATCTTGAGCTATCACCTCGCAAGCATATGTATAAAATTTTCCTGTAAATCCATCCGATCCTGCAGCACTATCCCCATCCATGCTAAAGATTATCTTTTTCACCTCTTTCAATGAAGGAACAGCATGGAGAGAGGCATTGTCAATTTCGGACTTAAGATCAGGAATGACATGCAAAACCACCCCCTGTTCAACCGAAAACAACCCCTCAAAGAATCGAACAGCCTCGTCTCCTATTTCATCTTCATCCATGATCTAGTATTGTGCTCACCCTTAACCCTTTGGACCATCGTTTGAAATCTCCGTTGGGTAACCATCGAATGAAAATATCTGAAGTTACGATCCTCATATGAGCCATTTCACGCGCACTTTCTGGCCCCAGAACTACTCCTCCTCGGCCAACGCATTCTTTAGTTTGGCTTGAGCATGATGTAGCTGAATGAAAGCCTCCTCTGAATCCTAACCCATTACCGAGCTTCAGCTAATGACGCAGCCTCCCCTGCCTTCTTAACATTACCAAAAACATCCCAAAACATCGTTTTATTCCACTGTTGAATTCCCTTAGCGACCTGCCGCATCTTAGTCCAAACAACATAAAAAGGGGACCCAACGCCCTCGATTTGCCATGCTTCCCAAATAACGTCAAGTAGACTCTCTTTATTGGTCCAAACAATCATAAATCTGAACGGCCTAGGCTTGTTGTATAACCTGCAGTTGAGTGAGACAAGAATCGAAGCATGATCCAATGGCTCTCTTACCAAATGGGTCACAGAAGTCGATGGCGACAAATTTACACAGTCCACATTAATCAGCAGCCTATCAAGTCTTTTCCAAATCCTTGCTCTCCCCCTCCTATTATTGCACCAGTGTAAGACGAACCACTAAATCCAACATCAAAAACTCCCGCTTCATTCATAAAGCTCAACAACTCTAACCCCTCAGATGGCGAATACGGTCTACCACCTTTTTTTTCTCATTTGCCGCCACAACCAAATTAAAATCACCCACCAGAACCCGCTTCATTCATAAAGCTCAACAACTCTAACCCCTCAGATGGCGAATACGGTCTACCACCTTTTTTTCTCATTTGCCGCCACAACCAAATTAAAATCACCCACCAGATACCATGGGCCTTTACACGGTTTATCCCTTAGCAAACCCTGCCACAGACCTGTCCGTTCTAACGCCATACACCACCTGCGATTGACTAGAAAAGGGATAAGAGTGGATGGGGAACTGCGGGTGGCTCATAGAGAGCAATAAATACTGCTTCGAGTCATTCACCACCGGTCCCCTAAACGGGAATTTAAAGAATACCCATAAATCCCCCGAACTATTACACAGCACATGATCAAAATTTTGTTTCAAGCGCACAAAGTCCGCTTCATATACAGATAGTTTAGGCTCATACACCCCAATAATTGAGACCTTATGCATAGCGACCAGATTTCTCAATCTTCTAAAATTAGGGGGCTGAGATATCCCCCGAATATTCCAGAAAATGACCTTAATCATGGGATAAGAGATGGAATGAATTGTGAGAGTTTTTCTTATCCGATCGGAGTTGACGATCGGATGGGAATTTTGCTCGAACACCCCTACTTTTTACTGGTTGAAACCCTTGCTCAATTACAGAAAGTTGGTGTACATTTAATGCCTCAACTGAAGTATGAATACTTACCTCTCTCTCCTGCTGCAAGCATAATTGCCGAGGAGATAAACCTCCCGCACCGTCGATGACTTCCTCCCCAGCTTCGTCCCCGCTAATCCTCACATCATCCACAAAATGTTCCTCTCTCCGTTGCTGCAAGCATAATTGTTGAGGGGTAAACTTCCCGCACCGTCGACTTCCTCCCTCGTATCGTCCCCACCACTCCCTACATCATCCATAGAATTTTCCTGAACAACCCAATCCACCAAGTCTAGGAGGATATTGTCCACTGCAGTTTCGATAGCCAAGTCCACCACGTTAGAGACACAGGCCGTGCGGCTTTCACCACCCCTTGTAGCAACTAGGCCAGGATTAGAAACCCCTTCTGCCGAAGTAATGTCCGTTTCCTTAACCCCGTTTTCGACATGCGACATTACCCCCATTCCAGTAGCTCCATTTTTTCCATCCACCTCAAGCGCTGGCGTTGACCCCAGCATTGTCTAGTTTGGGGTTGGTTCTAGCACAGTCGTAATAGTCTCCGTCTGTGCCGCAGTTCCAGTTGAATTCCTTTTCACCCGGAACTCTACATTCTGTTTTGTACTCGGCACCTGTTTAGGACGCAGGTCTGGGTTCTTAATCCGACAGCCCTCTTCTCCATGCCCTTGTCGATAACAGTGAGTACAATATTGTGGTAGATTTTTGGGATTTAGAGAATGCCAGAACCCATGATTCTCTCCAAGTTGGACCCAAACACAAGCTGGAAGGCTTCTTAACAGGTCTATCTCCACACAAACATGAGCCACACTAGGGCGAGACAATGGGCCAGTTGCAGAATTGACAAACAATGGCCTTCCTAGACAAGATACAATCTAGAAAAGACATTGTTTATCAAAGAGATGGATGGGAAGCTTTGGTAGCGAAAACCACACTGGAGCCAGTGACAATTCTTTGTCAACATGAACATGTTAGTCCACTTAAAAATCCATATGGGGAAACCTTGAATGTACCAGATATTCCTCGGCCATATATGCATGAAGTCGGCTTCATTGAGTAACCGAATTAACACATGACGTTCATCTAACAAGCCAATCGAGAAAGAGTCTTCTAAATCTAGTAAGTGAAAGAATCTCCTCACATCATCCAACACCGGTCTGCCCTTGGAAAATTTACCAACCAGTGCAAATTGAAACGGATGAGCTATCGTATCCAAATCAGACTTGGAAAAGGAGATTGCTGGCTCCCCCCCTATGGGTCATTATAGTGGCCTCAATCTGAAGATTGGGTTGGTCTGCTACAGAAGAATTGAACAGTTCCGAGAAGGCCGAAGATGGTTGGCCGCCATCCGCAGATGGTTGGCCAGCCGAAGCAGCCATCCTGATCAGTCGTAAACCCTAAGCAACCACCGTTCTTTAGTCCTTTTACTATTTTGATAGCACTCCTTATGATGGTAACACTTAATTAAAAAATAATAATAGTGACCCAATCACTCAGTCAAAATATGCTCAGATTATTGGGAGTTTAATGCATTTAATGAATTTTACAATGCTTGATATAGCTTATGTTGTATGTAGATTGAATAGATATACTCGCAATCCCAATCGTGAGCATTGGTTTGTATTAGTCAGACTAATGAAATATTTGAGAGATACCATTACTTCTTGAATCTAATAGTTTTGATAAAATATTAAAAATTTAATAAATTATCATTTAGTTATTATTTATTTATTTTATCCAAATTATTTAATTATTCTCGATTTTATAAAAATCTTCCATACTTTGAACTTTAGAAGAAATAAATTTTTCCCAATCCCTATGAAATCGACCATACTCACTGCTATATACAAATTTTGTATTTTATTTGAATGGATATTTATTATTGTATAGGTTTGACACCTGTCAATTTTTAGCACTGTTGCTGGGGACTAATACCTGATTAATTTATTTCTTTTTGAAGTCATCTTATTTTTATTTTCTGGTGCATTTTTTATTTATTTTCTTTAGATTTTTATTTTTACTTTTCTCTTATTTTTTACTAGTTTATGGCTGCTACTATTCAATATTTTGGTGATATACTGGATTTTATTCTTAGGAAGGTTATTGAGGCTCGTGTCTCTTTTAATTATCAACATTTAGATACACTAACCTCTCTTGTAGAAAAATTGGCTGTTGCAATTTATGAAATTTGTTAAGTCTCGAATCATTCAACCGATATGTGCTCCACATTTCAAGATGACCTGAGTGCCCGAATCAATATTTTATGAGATTTTCCAACCCTTTCTCAAATGTGGGATGACCCTTATGCAAACGTGTATGATCAAGAATGGTGGAACAACTCAAACTTTAATTTTGCAATTGAACCAATAGGTTTCAACATCAATATCAACAGCAACAACCATCATCCACGTCAGGTATATCTCTTGAAAAAATTGTTGAATTACTAGCTACTAACACATATCGATTTCAACAGGAGATAGACATGAGAATTAGAAATTTGGCGGATCAAATGTCTCTAATGGCATCTAAAGTGACGTAATTGGCTTCTCAAATTTGTGAAGAATTGCTCTCACAGACCATTATTGACCTTACAGAAGATGTGAATGCAACTACCCTAACAAATGACAAGGACTTGCAAGAATTTCAAGAAGAAGGATCTAAAAATGCAGTTGAAAAAGATGAAATGAGACCCAATTTCAAGTTGCTCTAAACGAATCTAGTGAACAATTCCCAAATGTGGTGGCACCCCCTCCATTTTCTAGCCGACATTCTTCTGACTCTTATTTTGTAATTTCTGTTAGTGAGATTGACTTTGTTATACCAGAAGTTTTTTGAGTTTTATGACAGGAATAAGTTAGGAGTTGCTATGGTCAAATATCTTGAATTGGTAATTGCTCGCGATGGAGGAGTGAGTGAAAAATTAAGGTCATTGTTTACTTGTTTGGCACTATCTACAAGTCAATGGAAGAAAGTAACTCATGTGTTTAAGGATTACTCTACTTACAAAGGTTATCAAGATTACATAGAGGATGAAATACTAAAACATTTTACAAAATTTTATCCTACTTGAACAAACATGGCAATGTCTTGCCAAAGACATTAAAGAAAGGCGCTTATTGAGAGACAACCCAATTCACTTTTTAGTTCACTTTTTCTTTATTATTTTTATCTTAGGTTTCTTATATTTTGTGTGTTTGATTTTTGTCTTGCTGTTTTAGTGGACAGAAAACTACTACCGACAAGGCGTGCCCATGCCTAACTGATTGACAAGTTTATATTTCAATTTTAGAAATTTTAGAAGAGTACCGGTCAACAAAATGTGCCCACGTCTTATGAGTCACGATGAATTGGCAAGTTGAAAAATTTTTACCAGAAGACTCTGTATGTTTTAAGCGTGCCTGCGTTTAAAATGATTAAAAAATTTGGTGGCTACTTTCCTTCTATTGGTTTCACCCCACCTTTTGCTCCACATCCTTAGCAGTGAGGTGCCCTCCTCCTTATTCGGGAAAGTTTCGTTGATCTATTTACTTCATATTTTGTTCTTTATTTCTTAGATTGGGAATAATATACGATTAGGTATGGGGGGTATAGTATAGTGATACTATTCATTTTAGCCATTTTTATTGGAATTTCTATTAAAGGTTTTTGAATTTTATTTTATTTTTGTCATTTTTGTGCATTTTTTGTGGCTAATTGTAATTATCAATGGCTAGGTGTCTTAAATTTTTACCATTGCTAAGGTGTTTTAAGGTGTTATATTTTAATGTGTCAAGTATGACATGGTGAAATCTGAGGATATCTTTTTGGTGAATATTGAAAATTTTGTAACTTTTGCACTTTTTGATTAACTTTTTTAGGTATTGTAAATATTTTTCTGGTATTTTTCATGTAAATTGGGTTCAGTTATTAATTTTAGTTCTCCATATTTGGAAATGAAGCAGGCTTGTGATCTTTAATTTTATTTTGTTGCTTATTTGTGAATGGTATTTGGTTATACTCCACGAGTATCATTGCCGAGTACCTGGGAGTCTTCACTAAAAGTGTCGATTTTTACGTCAAAACGTGGCAATAGCTATGAGTATGTGGTCCTTAAGTGATGAGAGTTAAGTAACCTAGTTCCTTCATTTGGTAGATGTCAGAGTTCGCATCAAAAGATTTGAATGGCTAAGGACTAAACATTTCTCCTGAAAAGAAGAGAAAACTCAAGTGTGGGGAATATTTTAGAAAAAAGAAAAAAGTTGTGCTAATAGTGAAAAATGAAAAAGTGTTGTAAATGTGAAAGTGTGTGAATGGTTATGCTGGCCTACTGATCCAAGGGTTTTAATGTTAAAATTTTGCTTAATAGTCAAACCGTTTGCTGATTGATTATTGGATAAATATTTTATATTCTTAAATTAGTTATTCGGAAATTGAAAAAGTCCTTGGTTTTAAAAACTAATTGGAGAGATATTTCTTGGAACCTAACCACTAATGCTTGACACGTGTTCTTAATTTTACCCTGGCAATGGATGATTTGAGTGATAGCCATTGTTTAAACTCGATTGTTTGATTTGTTGTTCTCATGTTTGAGGACAAGCATGGTTTAGATGCGGGGAAAATTGATAGGTTGCATTTTTGTTATTAAATTTATGATTATTTTCCCTTGATTTTGGCCAAATATTGCACTAATTGGTAGATTCTACTCATATTTGGTAATTGGTGTTGTAGGGATCCGAGCAAAAAGAAATTAAAGATGTGATTTTTAACTCGATTTTTGTGCAATTCAGCGTGGGCGCGTCAAGGTCTAAACCCTGCATGTCCGGAAAGTTCGGAATTTAGCACGTAATCTCCAATCTTAAATTGAAGTCGTGAAAGTCAGATTCTTCATAGAATGGATAATCTCCTACTTTTGTTAGAATACTAGTCCAGGCTATTTTTTAGAACTCTTTGAAAACGATTTGTTGGATTATTAGGATTAGGACTTTGTTTTTAAAGAGTAGTTTAGTCGGAATAGGAGACCATGCAAAAGAGGATTGTCGTATATCTTTTCCTCTTTTTCTCATGAAGTGAGGAACATGGTAGGGGGACATCTTTTCTTTCTCATAGGAAACAAGAACGATGTTTTCTTTTCCTTTTTTCCTCTTGACTCTTCATCTAATAATGGAAGAATGGCCTTGGCAATTACTTCTACTATTTTGCGTGTGATTTCTTCAAGAGAGATGAACTAAGCATTTCATTCTAGTCAAGGGACAATGGAGGATTTGGTTCGTCTAAAATTGTGCGATCAAATTAATTATATTTATTTCTTTTATTTATTGGTATTCGTATGTCTCTGATTTAATTTCTTTTGGTTATTATGTTATTTGAAATCTAGGGCCCGGAATTTAAATTAATCCAATAACCTAAAGACAATTAGAGCAATTAAATCTATAATTGTTTAATTATTTTGAAATGGTAGTAACTAGTATGATTGTGTTTGTGTTAGGGAGACATATGGGTTAATTTAAAATAACACTCGTAGCATGTTATTTGATTAGAATAGGGCTTCCCTAATTATTAAGACAATTGGGAAATTGAACTCTAAGATCGTACCTAGGGTTATTCCTTGATTAGGGCAGTAGTTAATGGTCGTACCTTAAACACCAATACAGTAAGGAGAAATTGATTGTCATCGCTTGTTTGGCAGTTATAACTTGTTTATCAGTGAGTAAATGAATTATCATTGCATTAATGATCAATTGAATGAACCATTTCTGAAATTATATCTTGATTAGAGTTTATCTATTACTACTTCAATTGTAATAAATTGTCATTTAGTTTTTATTTATTTATTTTATCCAAGTTATTTAATTATTCTCGATTTTATAAAAATTTCCCATACTCTGAGCTTTAGAAGAAACAAATTTTCCCCGACCCTGCTCACCGCTACATTCAAAATTTGCATTTTATTTGAGTAGATATTTTTATTATTACACAGCCTTGACACCTGTCAAAAATCTAAGCATCCCAATTCCTGCCACAGGCTGCTCCCATGCATGTTTCATGATATCCAAGAATCCTGAATGTTTGTCCAAATATTTAGAAAATGAAAGGCTGCCCTAGACTTGATAGTCGACCCAAATCTTAACAAGTAATGGAGTATGATCCAACCTCCCACACAAACTTGAGATGATTTCCACCCATGAAAACTGGAGATTTCTACCATCCTAGGTTTATCCCTTACTATCTCTGCATGATTTCTAACCATGAAAACTGGAGATGAGTGAGATGATCTATTTGATTTAATTATCTTTAGCTTTTGTAACTCTTCTAGTTGTATTTTAAATTCTTTTTGGTCTTGAAAACTATATCTCCTAGTATTAACTCTTATTATTTTACTTTTATCTACCATTTCTAATTTTACTTCTTCTCTATTTCTATCCAAGGATATCAGAATAGTATTGCTTAATTTTGGTTTATATAGTTTCTAATCATTCAATTATAATTTTCATCTATTTTGTAGCATCATCCATTATATTTTCTATATTTAATATGTGACAGCCCCACCTTCCCCTAAAGCGAACCAGAGGGTTCGGCGGACAACCTGCCCAACTCTCGCCAGGACTGCGGGGTCAAAACACTCGTAAACCCTACGTAACGCGCGATAGAACCCCAAGAAACCAACGATCGGAGACTACTAAGCCGAAAACATGATTACCAAACCATACGATGAAATGGAACTTCGATTAAACGCTTCAATGAAAACGAAAACGAAAACAGAAAACGGAACGAAACACAGCCATGTCACAATCCGGCCAAGATTCGGCCAGATATCTGGCCGGATTGCCGACTGGATTCAAGGCAGTAGCCAACCCAAAATTTTTTCCAAAAGCCCTGCCAATCCGGTCACATATCCGGCCAGTTTTCAGCAGGATATACAGCTGGATTCTCTGCAGGATTTTCCCGCCAAAAGTTTTCATCCTTGTTCAAGTTCCGAATTCGCTCGATTCCAACGGATACAAGAAATTCACATAACCATATACATGTACCATCTCAAACGAACACTATCGAAACAATTGATTAAGCACTTAGATATATATACATTGGAAGGTTTCAAAAGTTCAATTAGCAATACAAATCGGAATATCCAAAAGTGATCAAAGTACAAGTAGGGTTTTCTATTTCAGAGGAGCTTAAACAAAACATATATCTATCTCTAGCTCTACTCTTTTCTTCAAAATCACGGTTCCCAAAATTTTGAACCCTGTAAGGAAAACAAAATAACGAGAAGGGGTGAGCTTACGCTCAATGAGGTACCACAAGTACAAACAATCAAGAATCATGGGACTTCACTTTTAATCAGGCAAATATACACACTAGACACGGACATGAATAAACACTTCAAATAGAAAGGATACAGGTGACTCTCAAATGCCAAATTCCTTTTTTTCCACTAGAGCTTGATCAAGTAGTAGTTGACACTCCGTCAACTTTCAAGTACAGTAACCAGTCCAGTAGAGCACCACTTTACGCCAAATTCCGTCCACCAAACATACCCCTTGCCAGGCCCGAACACCTCAACAGTAACAGTGGGTGGTAATACTCGAGTATACTGGAAATCCGGAGTCTCCAATACCCAAAGATTCCCCAGGAACAGTCCCCATGGTTTGTCAATTTTCCTCGACCAAGTCCCTTGCTGGCTCGATTCAATTGACTCCCCATGGGGTTGAGCTCAGGTTTAACGAGAAGGTCGTTGGATACACTTCCAAACGATATCAGATCAGGCACAGTAACAGATTCTAGTTTATACAGTAAACAGTCACGCAAGCAAGAGAACGAGTGTGATAAAGTACACCCTCGTATCATTCAGAATAAACAGATTTCAAGTACAAATAACCCAGTTAAGCGAGAAGGTCCCCATGGTTTCAAGTACACCCTCGTTAAACAGGTTTCAAGTACAAGTAAAGATTCCCCAGGAACAGTCCCCATGGTTTGTCAATTTTCCTCGACCAAGTCCCTTGCTGACTCGATTCAATTGACTCCCCATGGGGTTGAGCTCAGGTTTAACGAGAAGGTCGTTGGATACACTTCCAAACGATATCAGATCAGGCACAGTAACAGATTCTAGTTTATACAGTAAACAGTCACGCAAGCAAGAGAACGAGTGTGATAAAGTACACCCTCGTATCATTCAGAATAAACAGATTTCAAGTACAAATAACCCAGTTAAGCGACAATTTTAGGGAGTAGTACACTCACCAGTTCAAGCGAAGATAATTTCAAAAGTTTTCACCCAAAGTAGGGCTTTGATCGCCGAGAAACCCTAAAATAACCAAGATAACACAATTATGGTTCCCACATCTTACAAACCCAGTAAACAGAATGAACAATTGAGGCTCGACTATAAGTCGTAAGCCTATCCGAATGAACTACGAATGCAAAGATACAAAAGTGTGGCTTCGGGGTGAAAAAGTAACGGTTAGTTCTAAAACATGAATAACCCCAAAACCCTTCTTTTCGAACCAAAATCAACCCAAATTTAAAGGAATCAAGTAGCCCTAAAAATTGGACAGCACTTCCCCTTAAATTCCTTACTTTTTCCATCCTACAAACAACATCAAAGCTCATCCAAAATAGCCCCAATAGCACATACAATTCATAAGCTATTAAACACACTCAATTAAGGTCATAATACCCTTCAATTACAACCAAGTGGTAGCTCCAAAACTAACCCTAATCATGCTCAAATTAGAAACCCTAAAGCTAAAATTTAGGCACATAAGCTGGAAATTCCTTCAATCAAGTTAAACCACCACATAAAACCTCAATATTACACATGGTAAAGTTATCAATCCAAGGCCAATCATAAAGCTTCATATGAAGGCAGAAAATTCACCATAAAAACTGAAAATTTGCATAACACCACTTCAAGCCATCATATTTCTCATAAAACTACCTATTTTGCAACTCTAAACCACAAGTATGCTAGTATTAGAAGTAAAGAGAGATTGCTTGGCAAGTTACCTTGGAAACACTAGAAAGATGGTAGCTTAGACTTCTTCCTCCCAAATTTACTCCACAACCACCTTGGAAACTACCTTGGCTAGCACTTTTATGGAGTGATTTGCAAAAGTTATGGTTGAAATTCAAGATTGAAGCAAGAAATTGAAGTAAAGGATGAAGTCTTCTCTCCCTTTCTCTCCTTCATGAATTCGGCCAAGCAAGAGCAAAATGAAGACAAGTTTTGGTCAAAATTTGATTTTGGGAAAGTTAAATAACCTTGGTCAAAGTCCAACTTCCAATAGTTTCATAACACTTGGCTTTTAGGGTTTTGTTCTCATCTCTTTGTCTATCAATGGTTAATCTATCTAGCCAACCTCTAATTATCCCTTAAAACCTCATAAAAAAATATCCCTTTGTATAAAACTTCACTTAGTCGCCAAAATTTTATCGTACTTATTGCACTAGCGGGTCCCACGTCCATAACGCACCTCAAACTTAACATATACTAACTCATACCAAGAAATTGATTTTAAAACTTGACTCACTTATAAAAATTTTGGAAAAATTAATATAATAAAATAAAGTAAGGAAAATGCACGCGGGAAAAATAAAATAAAATAAGGGAAATTCTACGGGTCCTCACACTCTCTCTCCCTTAAGAGAATTTCGTCCTCGAAATTCTCCTCTTTTGCCCACAAGCTAAATTCTACAGTGATTTCTTCTAATTTTCAAGAGCTTCCTTCACTCATACCACTACTATAATCTATTTAGAGAGAAAATCGTAATAATGCAATGACTAAACTCCCTGCTAAGAAAATTAGTGGAAATATCAAAAGTTTCCCCCTTTCGAACCACAAACGAAAATTTTTACTTAACTTCAAGACTAAACTATAATAAAAGATTCATGAATCAGGAATCAATACTGTCTAATCACCAATATTTAATATTACTCATCAAAAGATCAGATACTAGGTCCACTACTTCTATCGGGAATACACTCACTACATAAAGTTTGCATACACAGAGTTCCATAAATACAATTATTTCAGCTAATACATCACTGATTGCTGACTTTAATTATTACAACAGCTTCACCATCCCAAAATTCATCTGTCTTGGGCAGTTCCTCACTTGGTGTCCCAGTTGGCCGCATCTAAAACATGCACCAATTTTCGAATAACATATTCCCGTATGAAGTTTGTTACATGATTCACACTTAGTAGCTACACGTTTCTTCTTGAAGTGTCCATTCATTTTCTTTTCTTCCCCTTATCCTTCATAGCGGATCCATCTCCATACATCTCTTTACGTTTCCCTTTGATATCGTGAGAACTTCTTTCACCCCTTTTATCTTTATTACTAGGAATGTCCTGAGATGCTGTTCGACTAGACGAAGGCACTATCTCAAACTTACTCCGTATCTCTTCCGGGATCCCTTCGTATTTCGTTTTCAGTTCTATGTTCTTGTGCAGCAACTCAATTTTCTCCAAATATTCCTGTTTCCATCGCTCTTCCCAGTGCTCAGCTAATCTCTTTTGGAACTCTACTTCCTTTTGAAGAATCTCTATTTCCTTATATATGTTAGCCAAATGTGCCATCTCACCGATTCGCTCGAACTCAAGTGATAGCCTGTCAGGCAAATTAATGGATCAAAATAAGTAACTAAATACACTTGGGACTCAAACCATATAACTATTAAGTTCCCTCACTCCCAATCCAACCACGGAAAAAATTACACTTAGATATTTCCAAATGAAATAGACGAAAAGTAAAACATAATTAGGGCAATATCTTAATATACTATGCCACTTATCACTTATATACATAACGAAACCCTAAAACATGCTTCGTATATCAACAGTTTCACACCCTATCCCAAATTTTTGCATACAGGTATAGAAGCCAAATCTTTTTTCTAAAATCTCCATACCTAATTCCAAACTCTCGATCTCGACAGGATAATAATCAAGCCAGGTCCATACTTTGACATTAGTCAATAGGTAGTAAGGAAGTATAGGCAAGGGTAGTTCATCGAGGACCAAGTTACAAGTATCCGATATCATAAAAGGGTTCTAAAAAAATACCTATATCCGGCCGAATCTTGGCCGGATTGTGACGTGGCCGTGTTTCGTTCCGTTTTCTGTTTTCGTTTTCGTTTTCATTGAAGCGTTCAATCGAAGTTCCATTTCGCCGTATGGTTTGGTAATCATGTTTTCGGCTTAATAGTCTCCGATCATTGGTTTCTTGGGGTTCTATCGCGCGTTACGTAGGGTTTACGAGTGTTTTGATCCCGCAGTCCTGGCGAGAGCTGGACAAGCGGTCCGCCGAACCCTCTGGTTCGCCTTAGGAGAAGGTGGGGCTGTCACATAATAGAGGTTGTCCTTTCAGAAAAATTGGTTTTTCTCTATATCCAATCTCACCACATTGGGCTGTGCGAGATTGGAAAGAAATCAGAGTTTTTCTGGCATAAGTATTTTTAAGTCTATTGACTATACTCCAATGTCCATATGGTGTTTTAAAATGTATCTGTTGTTTTAAAGTATTAAATAGAATTTCATGAAATAACTGAAGAAAATTATTTCTCAGTAAGATATCGGTACCTATATCATTGAATTAAAATGGTGGACGTTTTACTAGAAATGATCCTAATAATATTTGTGGTGAAGAAATTCCTTCAGATAAATGTATCTTATTGTTGGAAATATCTAACCCAATAATATCTTTTAATTTTTCTGTATATTGATTAGGAAAACATGTCATTTTACATAGGCAAGATCCTGATCCACTATCTATATAAGCAGCAAAATATTCTGCTTTAAAATTTTTATAAGTTAATCAAATAGGGATATAAATATTAGTGGGGCTAGTCATCTAGGAATGTAAATAATATTATCATTATAATTTATTTGTAATTTGTAATCTTACATAGAGATAGTACGTTGTTCTAAAAAGTTAGTTCCAAGCATAATCTCTAATGAATCATTAAATCATTCATTTTCGACAAGAAGTCGTATAGGTATTTGTTTTCTCCTAATCGGATACTAGTTTCCATTGCCGTTTCAATTTCATGTATTTCTCCATTAAAGTTAGTATATTGATATGGTTCTTATATTGATATTAAAGTTAGTATATTTCTCCTAATCAAACTACATTTTTTATTAATTTGTGGCTAATATAACTACCACTTGCTCCTACATCAATTAAAATTTTACATAGAGAATATTGTATTCCATCATAATATTCTCCTTCTATCTTATAATTAGTTTTTAGCCTTTTATCTGCACTTATTAAAGGTTTAAATCTTTGACTACTTTCGACACCTGTTTCTGAATAAGATAGTCGAGGTGGAACTTTATTAGACATATTAATCATTGGTCTTATTTTTAGATCTAGTTCATCATCTAACTCTTCTATATTAGTCATGGATGGTGGGTATATTTTTTCTAATTCAGAAAATAACTTTAGAAAATGTATAAAATCATTCTTAGTAAAATATTCCATATGATGAGTATTTGACAAAGCATATGAAATCATATAAGTAATCAAATAGGGTCTACTTTCCTAATTTAAATAAATCTTTTCTTTTAAAATTTTGTGTCAATGATAATCCTTTATCAAAACCTTTATTTTATAGGTTATAAACAATTCGAGGATGTGTGTTAAATATCAATGTTTGGTATTTTAGGTTTCCTCTTAAAATACCTAAACAAGTTTCTTCCATTTTTAAAATTCTATTAGCTAATATTGCCAAACTATTTGACCTATTTATTCCTTCTCTAAATGTAGATCTTATTATCAATTGGATAGATCCTAATGTACCCATCCTATCTTATCTATAACTTTCTTGTCTATTTGTTTAATCTGGTTAATAAATCTTTCTTTGATAATAATGGTATCATTATTTTATTAGAAGACATGCTTACTTCTAAAGTTTTTTCCTGTAAATTAATTCCATAAAACATTTAATTCTTTCTAGGTATCAATCTTATCATTTCTCATATACTTCTATGAAATTCACTGTATGAATTCATAGTATAAGTACTATTTTGTATCCTTTTTAATATATTTCTATCTATAATTGCTTCTTGGTTATATTTTCCTAGGTTTTCATAGGTATCATTATCGCTTCTATATGTTTTTTAGATATTTCTTCTTTGCTCATTTTGATTCTAAGTTTGAAAAATTTACATATTCAGTATCAGTAATTATATAAATGCTATCATCTGAAAGATATTCATCAAATGTATTAATTGAATAAATTCTTGCATATTTATCATTTGCTCTATAGTTTCATCAATTTCTATCTTTTCTTATTAAATTTTTTAGGACAATCGTTTGCATGGTGACCTCTTTCTTTACAATAGTAACACTAACACTCAATTATCTTTTTCTTTTTAGCCCTTTACTTTTTCTTGAAACTTGGCATTTTAGGATATCTATTTTCCTTTCGTTTATAATATCGGATTTTTCTTTTCTTAAAATATTTTTTCTTTCTATATCTATTTTTTATTTTATTGTAATAATATAAACTATTACATCCTAACAAGGTCAGCATTTGAGTGCCTTGACAACATATTGCATTTTTTCTTTTTAACCCCTTACTCTTCTTATAGAGTATAGCATTATCACACCATTCACTTAATTTATTTTTGAGCTAGGTTATGCTTTTTCCTAAAGCATCTACCTGACGCAGCTCTTACTAGATAAGTCATATCTAACATTCTACCCCAAGATTCTGGAATCTTAGTAAAAATATTTTTAAATAAGAGTTTGTATTATCTACTTGATTATAAAGGTGATAATAATATTCTTGTAAAATACAAATATATCGTTTAATTTCACACATATCATATAGTTGTAATTTTATCAATGTTGTAGCATATTTATTTATGTTATTTCTATCTCTCAGAATATTGTCTTTTCCAACAAACTCAAGTCTAAATATAGTATTTTTTTTATGTTTCATCTAGATTTTTCCAAAATCTAAGGGCGCTATTGACTAAAGTTCTTTCAGTGAACACTTTAGCCATTTCATAATCCATTTTATTAATAGAGATTGCAACGCGAAACGTAGTTTCCCATTTATCTATAGCTTCTTTTACATTAGTTACACAATCTAAATCGAGATAAATTCCAAAAAGATTTATAGTTTCTATTCTCATCTTATCTAGTGGTTTATATTCTTCTTTGTCTATATTCTTAGTAACCGTTTGTAATCTTGCATATCCTTTACTTTGCTTGTTAAAATTTTGAGGATTATATCTAGGTGAATTATAACTAATACTAGGCATATCATTAATATTTGGATTTTTTTGGTAATTCTTCTTTATATTGGTGTTGATGTTTACTAAATTATCTAGATTCAAATGACCTCTCTGTTCTACTAATTCATCTGTATATGAATCTTCTCCTTTAATTACTCTATCCATCTTTTGGCAATTTTATTGATGCTATTTATTTAAATATTAGTTGTTCCATCTTATTTTCATATCTTTTAGGCATTTCAATGGGTTTAATTATTTCCTTATCTTTTGCTATATTTTCTATCTTTTGTAACTGATCTTGGCGTATTTCAATTTCCTTTTCTAATCTTTTCAATTTTTTAATATCTCTTTTCAAAATATATTATCATTTTTTGTACTTCCTTTTTTTTCTCCTTTCAGTTTTTTTGTACTTCCATTAAATCTATTTCTAGTTTTAATCTGCCAGACTTTACTTCTCTATATTCCTCCATGAAGGTGATAATCCTTATAATGTCTAGTAAGTTCAATATGAGTACCTATTTGTCTTTGTTTATTAAATTTGAATCTCATTTCGGTTTCATCTCTTAGAATTCTTATATCTCTTACGGTTTTCTCATGACACCGTAAAAATATTATAGAATTGTATCTATTGGAGTAATGTTCGATCAAAGCCTCGGAATCTTTTACTTGCCTATCTAATCTATCTATCTCATCTAGCAAGTGTTCACAATATAGACAATTAATCATGTTAATCTGTATCAACATAATTTTCATTATCTACTGATAATCTTTTATTATTTATCCAATTTATCTGTGAATCTTTTTCACTATTTTCAAAATTGTCAATATATATCTAATCATATATATATATATATATATATATATATATATAATAAAGTCGTATTCTCATCCTTATCCTTTTATTTTATCTCTTTCCTACGTGGCTTAACGACAGGGCAAGTAGGTACAATGCGCTTTATGAGTTAACCCCCTAATAACCTACGCTATTCCATCCCTTTTTTTTCTCTTGCCTTTACAATTCTAGATAATCCTTCCATAATTATTTCTTCCATTCTTTCACCTTTTTTTTCCTTAACCCTAATCGTCAAGCCTAAATTTCCTGGGAATTAGTATAAATAATTTTGAATTATGCTTTTAACTCTCTCTCATCTTCAACTCAAAGTTTCGAAATATCAATTCAAATATTAGATTATCTTTATCAGATTATCGCTATCGCAGATGCTCTACATTTTTATTCATATGTATGGTTCTCGATCTATTACTCATCACTTTATCAAGCAGTGAAAATGTTTACACTTTTCCACCAATTTTTTTGGAAAGTTTTTTTTTTTTACTTCAATGCAAGGACCGGATTTGGAGCTTCGTTTTTATTCCCTTCAATGCAAGGACCGCATTTGGATTTTGTTTATGCTCGCTGTATGTGGTCTGTAATTTCCTACACCTTCTTCATAACTAGGTCATTGAATTTGAATTTTCTAAGTCTTCAAAAGTTACAGTTTGGTTTTTATTTCTGGCAAGGTTTTTGTAATTAATTTGTTATTTCAATTTATGGATTCACTCTTCAATTCAAGTAGAACACATATTGCTTTTTGGTTAGTGATTTAAAAGTGGCCTTTTAAACTATGTGTTTTCACACGATTTTTTAATTGCCTTCAACAATGTACTAATTTTTTTTTATTTTCTAGGTTTCTGGGGTTAAAAAATTTTTGTGTAGTTTTCAATGTTCTTTTTGAGACTTTGGTAGAAAGCTTCTAAAGAACAAGAATGTGTCACTGATTACATAAATGGCAAGGCATCAAGTTCATTGTCATACAGCAGTTCACGTCATGCAATATACATCAGACTATTTAGATTTTTTATGTTTTTGACTTAAGAGCAAAATACATCTTATGTTTTCGTTTTGCTTCTATTAGCCGTGAATAGATTTAGAAGGTTGCTGTGTTCCTATGACTTGATCGATTCTGAATTCTGATCTTTTATTAATACTTCATTCGGCTTCTTTTCTTTTCACATTAACCTTTAAACCATTTATATTAAGTACCAAAATTGATGTTTTGGTAACGGGTTGGCCATTCTTTTGTTTACAGAAGATCAGCCAAGATTTGATCTTGCCTGTTTTCAAGTTTTTGAATGTTATCATATCGTCGAATTTTTTTTTTTGCATTTTTTAATTATTAATCACTGAATTAGATATTTAAATTTACATTATAAGACTATTTTTGAATAACAAGGTGCACATAGTAATGTATTTAAGAAAGGTTATAATAGATTATACAATAAGTTTGTATTTTATGCAAATATTTTTATGAACTACACTAAATAATTTATTATTTTTAAACAATTCCCATTCAACGAATGGGTACAAAACTAGTTATTTCTTAGAATCAAGGGAGTTCTGAGGCCACTGGGGGTACCAAGGTTAGAAAGCAAAGAATTTTACTAGTTCAAATCTATTGTTAAAGAAATCAAATTATCTATCTCAATAATAAGCAACGGGATATCTCAATATAACATGATTTTTATATTTATCATGACATAAAAAAGGGGAAAGAAGAATACCATGTGCAATAAATACTTCTTCATTTTTCAAACATATGGGTCCAACACACTTCATACCTGAATCTCTTAAAGATTTGACCATACTATCGCCGGGTATCCGATGACTATTCTTCCAAAATTTTGTATCAATGATAATACTTTATCAAAATCTTTATCTTGTACGTAGGCATGTCAATGGATCGAATCTTACCCAAATCCAACCCAAACCCACAGTGCTTGGGTAGAGTTTGGATTTAATTTCTCAAATCCAAACTCTAACAAGGTCCAAACCCTGTAAAAGAGTTATGGGTTTGGATAGAGTCTAGTTTTCTATAATCCATATTCAAATCCAAATCCATACTAGACCCTACCTAAACCCATGTATATATAATTAAATTATATATACACACACACACATGCACACAAGCATGCGCGCACATGCACACATACATATATGTTAGTAAATTTATAAAATATTCTAATATTCTGTGGTTATTGGACTGAATACAATAAGACTTCATGTTTGTTTTCATTTTTCAACCTAATTCTTGTTGTCGCTGTAATTAGTACAAACTTTTTTGGAAAAAGAAGAAAAAGTAAAGGCAAATAAATGAAAGATTTGACATAGTTACAGTTAAAGTTTTAAAAATAAATAGAAGCAGTCGATAGTAGTTATTTTTTTGAGTTCATAATATTGCATTCAACTTCTTGAATATTAATTTTATTACTTGAAAATAAAAATTTTATGGTGTTCATATTTTTTTTTGAAATCTATATATTTTTAGTTTAGTGCGTTTACAAAAATATAATGGATACCCATTGGATACTCAGATCCAGGAGGGTCTGGGTTTTGATTTATTTTTTCAGACCCATAAGAGTTTGGATCTAGGTCTAAGTCTAACTAAATTTAGTGGGTTTTGATAGGTTGCACTTTTGTCATTTTATTTATGATTATTTTCCCCTTGATTTTAGCCAAATATTGCATTAATTGATAGATTCTACTTATATTTGGTGATTGGTGTTGATTATAGGGATTCGGAGCGAAAAGTAGTTAAGAACGTGAATTTTAACTGATTTTTGTATAATTCAGCATGAGCGTATCAATGTCTAATTCTGCATGTCCAGAGGCTCGAAATTTAGAACGTGATTTCCAATTTTTGAATTGAAGTCGAATTGGGGTCGCAAAAGTCGAACACTTCACCGAATGATAGTCTCCTACTTTCATTAGGATACTAGTCTACTTATCTACTAAGGCTTTTCCATTTCGGATAAGAGATTTGGATTTGTTAGGATTTGGATTTCATTTGAGGAAGAGTATCTTAGTAGGAATAGGAAACACGAAGTGAGGAACATTATCACTATTATATTTTTTTCTCTTGCTGGAGAGAAAGTGTGACGCCCCCACTTCTCCCTAAGGCGAACCAGAGGGTATCCGCGGGGCGCTTGCCCAACTCTTGCCAGGACTCAAGGCAAAACAATTCAAGTTTAACTATAAATATCCAATATTACAAGCCTAATTAAAAGTCGCTTCCAAAACCAATATACAAAAGTACACCACGAGTACAAAATGCGTCAATCATCCACTTCTTACATTTGATTCTCAAAAGTTACATTAAATCTCCATTTATACAATAATCCAAGATCTAACCAAGTATATTGGAAAATCCTAAAACAAAAGTACATCCAAAAGGGGTTTCCTCAAGTTCACTCCGATCCATTCCTGTTAAGGAAAACAAATCTAAAGGGTGAGCAAAACGCTCGTGAGGCCAAGGAACACACATGCAAACACATAGTCCAAGTAACAAGCCCAATTAAATGAATAAAGCAGTAATATACAAGAACTTAGCAATTCGAGCAATAATGTGTAAACAGAAACAATTCAAGGATATAGGAGCTCTCAGGAGCTATTTCCACTTGCTTCGCCAAGGTCATTCGTGTACCTTCCCGCGATGACTCTCCGTCAACCGGGTCGGTATTTCAAATCCGTAGATCTCCACTTATTTCTCATCCGTCCACCATACACCGCACCGGGCCCGAACGACATTTGTAGGGCGATACTCTACGAGTATGCCAAGCGAGACCTCTCCAATAGGTCAAGCTTATCATGTGATTCTCATGGCTCACCGAGGTTCCCGACCAAGCCCTTGCTGGCTCGAGTCCCAAGGTCGGTCGATGAGCTTGGGCGTCCCCCATGTAACATTTGAGTGTCGAGGAGATTCACTCCAACGACGTATGCAGCCGTGGCATACAAATTCATGTTATTCAGGCATTTGATAATTTCAAGCATTTAACATTTCCAAGCATTTGGCGAATTTCACGTATTTCAAACGTGAGTCATTTATTTCAAATGAGAACGAGTGCGATAAAGTACACACTCGACTCCATTTTTCAAATCTTAAGTCAAGAGTATCAAATAAAGCATGTATCAAATTCACAGGAGTTCAAGTAGACATGCACTTGACACTCACCAAGTAATGCAAGGAGAATCGTCACTTAGAGGTTTAAGCGTTCACCGTAGGGTCCTCTTGAAGGTCCTCGTGGGTGCCTGAACAATTAAATAATAATTCATCACTTGAAATCCTAATTACCGAGGAAGATTGTACATTTGCACAATCTAAGAAAATTCTCGTGAAAATGAGCCCGATTTATACGTAAATCAAGGCTCAAAGGTGGTGTTTTGAGGCACAGGAGAAATCAGGTTTTTACCTTTGAAATCAAGTATAAAACGTTCAAGTGGTATCGAGAAGAAAAGGAGAATTCAAAAACTCCATTTCTTTTAGTTTCAAAAATTTCAGATTTGAGGGGTATTCTTGGAAAAATCATAACTCACTCTCCGTAGGTCCAAAATTGGAAACCTTGGTACCGTTGGAAACTTCTTTCAAAGTACTAAAAGTTCTTAGAAGACACTCTTCTATGATTCCTAACGGAAGATATTCAAAAATTAGCTCAAAGTTTCTGTTTTAAGATCGCAAGGCAGTTTTAAGGTTGGTTTTTCGCCAAATTTGGAAAATCGGAAAAAATCACAGGATTCGATCTAGCCTTTGGATTTGGAACTCAATTAGAGTTGAAAGTAAGGTTTAAAATCCAACAAACAGAACAAGAATTGGAGTTTTGAGCACCAAGACATAGTAGCTCAAAGTTGGTGCAAAAACGAAGCTCACTGGGCAAATTTCCAGATTTAAAGCTGGAACTTTGCGACTCTAGTTGGGCATCGAAACGGATTCGAAATGATACCAAATTTGGCAGTAGTATACTACCATATGAGAGCTATCCCTCAACCAAATTTCATGGAAAAATTCGTTTGGGAAGCTAGTGAACAAAGTCAATAAAGTTTGCAAAATTTCTAAGGCAATCTACCTTGCATTTGTGTTTTTCCCTTTTCCAAACATTTGGCCAATGAAACTTCTCAAACATCATCCATCCATGAAGACAAGGTCTAATAAATATCCAAGGTGTAATTTGGTAGGTGATTACCACCAAGAAATTCGAATTAACAAGTCCCAAATCGAAGCTAAAGCTTTAACTAGCCAAAAGAGGGTTTTCTACCTCTAAGTCAGTTTCGGATTTCAGCCACAACTCACTCAATTCAACTCGGAATTGAGCGTGGTCAGTGGCGTTGAAAACTAGATTGATAAAGATACAATTTCTTAGAAGAAATCATTTTCAAAATCAGTCCAAAACTAGGTCATTTTTGGACACCAAGTCGCTGCACAAAACAAAGTTCCCTGTGAAAACGTGGAACAGGGAAGTTGACTTTACAAGCTTGGTACAGATCACTCGGGTCGAATTAGAACCTGAATTTTATACTGTTAGAAATCTAGGAATGTCTAGTTTCCAGTGCCACAAATGGCACTTGATTTTGACATCGGAGTAAAAAGATATGGCCGAAACAAGAACACTGCCTGGGCAGTGACGTGAGGATTTTCCAGGTTTGCTTCCTTACGAAATTTTAACTATTGGCCAACAAATTCATGGAATTTTTCAACGAAACTTTCTACACATCTCATACAACATATAAACATCACAACTAAGCCATTTGATCCACAAAAATTCGCCTTAAAGGCCATGGACAATATAAGGGCAGAATCGGAAAATTTCACCCTTCACTACCGTTGAGCTTTCCTTCAATAATGCTACTTATTTCCACTAGTTTAACCTCTAATCCAGCATTAACAACAATAAAACTCATCAAATCAGTCTAACAACTCAAAGTGGGAATTCATAGAGCCCACACAACAAATTTCACCATAATCCAAGCTACCCACATGATCATACAAGTATATACGCGCAATACTACTACCACAAGTCAAGATTTATAAGGTTGATCGCTATATACCTTCCTTGGTGGTTCAAGCAGAAATTTCGGTCACTTGAAGCTCAGAAAAACTGTGGAAAATGAGCTCCTTTCTTAGCTTGATGTGGTCTCCAAGTGATGAGTTAGGTACGGTTAAATTTTGGAGTGATTTGGTGAAGATTTGGATGAAGAAATGGAGAGGAAATTTTGATGAACCTTGGGTGTTGTTTTTCTTCTCCTTGGCCGGCTGTTCTTGTGCATGAGAGAGAGAGAGTTTTGATCAAATGAGGCTTCCTTGAGAAGCTTTAATTGTTGGCCAAAAGGTGTCAAAAGTCAACTCTCTTCCCGCGCGCGTTTTGTGCTCGATTCCTCTCGAGTTCGTTTCACTTGTGCACTAAATCTCTAATGTACTTATAATCATACTTATATTATTCACTCTTAATAGTCTAGAAATAATTTCTAAAGTCCTCCAATTAGTCGCGCGCGCGAAAACTTGAACTTTCGATTTGTGCACGATAACGCAAAATCTCTAAGAAATTCTTATAACGATTGTACCACTAACTATCACTTGAGTATTTAAACTTAAAATTAACCACTTTAGGGCTAATGTACAAGTCTCCAATTTTCCAAACCTATTGTACTCTCGAATCGATTATTATTCCCAAACGTGCAGTCACTATTCACACTTAACGAGCTTTCAAAAAATTAAATTTTGAAACGAGTCACTTTAAAAATATGAGCAAGCCATAGTTCAATGTATTTAGGTATAAAAGGGCTAGAAAATAATATTCGGAATATTTGGCCAAATAAATAATTAAATAAACTAGAATTTGGAGTTTAAAATAAGAAAAATTGCGAGTCCTCACAGAAAGTCCGTCTTTTGGTCCCGGGAGATTGATCTCTCGGTTTCAGCCAAGGAACAACGAAGAGCTTTTCTCTTCACCTTTTCTTTTCTTTTGCTTTTCTTTTGGTTTCTTATCATCAAATATTCATGCAATTTTTGTCAATAAAATTGTTTAGATTATTCCCAATAATGAGCGGCTAAATTTCCTTTTCTAGTCGAAGGTCAACTTGAAGATGCGATCTTAAACATCCGTGAGATTGAATTATTTTATTTATTTCTTTTATTCATTAGTATTCGTATGTTTTCTGATTTAACTTCTTATGATTGTTGTGTTATTTGAATATCACGGACCCAATATTTGAATTAATCTAATAATCTATTGCCAGACTAATAGATTGAATCCGTAATTATTTGATCGATTAATACTAGTTGCGACTAGCGTGATTGGTTCCACGTTAGGGAAACGTATGATCTAACTTAAACAAACCCTCGTAGCGTATTTGTTGGTTAGGGTTGGGATTTTCTAATTCTTAATGCAATTGAGAAATTAAATCTTACGGTCGTTCCTAGGATTGTTTCTTGGTTAGGAGAATAGTTAACAGTCGTACCTTGGCTATCAATAAAGTAAGGAAAAGTTGGCTGTCAGAGCTTGTTGACGGCTATAACTAATCTATTGGTGAGTAATTGAATTATCTTTGCATCGATGATCAGTTGAATGATCCGTATCTGAATAGTTATACCTTTGGCTAGAGCCATGTTTATTATTGATTTAATTCCAATTTATTTCTGTTAGTTATTTAATTAGTTGGTTAAGTTATTTTTGTATTTTCCAAAAATTCCTCTTATTCTGAACTCTAAAACAAACGAATTATCCCCAATCCCTATAGATTCAATCCTACTCACCGCCATATACAAAATTTGTATTTATTATTGTACAGGCTCGACACCTATCAGGTTTGGATCTAGATCAAAGGAATTCAACCCAAACCATACCCATTGACATGTCTACTTATACGTTATAAGCAATCCGAGAATGTATGTTAAATGTCAGCTTTTGGTATTTTAGGCTTCCTCTTAAAATACGTAAACAAGCTTCTTCTCTTTTTAAGATTTTATTACCTAATATTGTCAAACTAATTCGGTTATCTATTACTTCTCTAATTTTGGTTAATAAATTTTTCTTTGATAATAATGGTATCATTATTTTATTAGAAGTCACGCTTACTTCTAAACCTTTTCCTTGTAAATTAATTCCTAAAACATGTAATGCTTTCTAGGTATTAATTTTATATTTTTTTCATATACTTCTACAAAATCCACTGTATGAATCTATGTATATGTACACACATATATATACACAAGTACATACATACATATATATATACACACACAACAGGGGATAGTTTTGTCTTTTACCTATCACTTTGTCACTAAGATATAATAGTTCTCATTTGTACATGTACGTGACTTGACTAATATATTGGTAAACATGTCTTATTCCTACTTCTATTGGGTATCTTTTGTTTAGCAACGGGCGGATACCTATCATGATATCAGGGCTGACTCTTTTACCTCCAGAATAGCTCTAGTGTTTGCGTTCTATATTTTTGGAGTTTCAATCTTTGTCCGTCGAGATTTTTGTTTTTACTGAACTAATTTTGAGTTCCCAAGACTGTTAGTCTTTTGTGCCTACCATCTGTTCGATAGTTTGTGTCTTAGAATCTGGAATTGAACTTCTGCTGTCTTTCCGCAAGAATATGATTTCTGAGTTAAGTGAAGTGGTTTCTATGAAACTTGATGGTTCCAATTACTCATAATTGGGCACATTTGATGAAGAACTCTCTCATATGAAATGAGGTATGGAAGTATGTGGATGGAATTGTGAAGAAACCAGATACAGAGGTTGAAAATTATGCTAAACTTTTATCGGAATGGGAAATATTTAATGCTAGAATCCTTACTATCAACAATTCAGTGGAACCATGAATTAATTGGTATGCATTTAGCAAAATTTAGATCAGCTAAAGAAGTTTGGGACCATTTAGCAAGACTATACACTCGAATTAACTTTACTAAGAAACTTAATAGAGAAGGAACAGAGACATGTTCTGTAGGTTTATCAATATATTAGTCTAAGTCGTGTACTTGTACAAATGAGAACTACATATCTTAGTTACAAAGTGATAGGTAAAAGACAAAACTAAACCCTATTTTATATATATATTTACATTATATAGCTTAACAAAATTTAGTTCAGTTAAAGAAGTTTGGGACCGTTTAGCAAGACTATGCACACAAATTAACTTTGCTAGGAAACTCAATGGAAGAAAGAGCAGAGATATGTTCTGAGGGTTTATCAATATCTCAGTCAAGTCACTTACATGTACAAATGAGAACTAATATATCTTAGCTACAAAGTGGTAGGTAAAAGACAAAAGTAATCCCTATATATATACAAAGTACCATGAGTTTGGTATTTTGAAGGGTAAGTGTAAGCATTGTTGTGATCTTAATCTTTGTTATTTCAATTATGCCCTTATAAATTGATGATTGAAGTTTTATATTATGCTCTTTTTGATTTTCTTATGATGATTAAAATTCATTATATCATATTCATTGATTTAGAAGAAAATAATGGTCGATGAGAATAAGCATTAGAGACTAAGCAACATCGGGTTTTAGTTTTCTATTTGTCCAAAGTACCTTTCTCCCTAATAATTAGATTTATTGCATTTTAATAATAGCAATAATTGTAGTAGTTGGGAAAAAACTGTAACCTTTATTCAATTTGAATTATGAAGACAATAAACAAAATGTAACACTCCAAACCAATATATCTCTATGCATTATATTTTCAATTTTTTTATTTCCATTAAAAATTCTTGATTAGTCATAGCCTAATTAATTGTCAAATCTTCAAAAATATTGCTACTAATACCAAACCAAGGTGCTTTTAGGACAATAGATTCTTGGTCATTTGTGCTTTATGTCAGATTTTACCCAAAGAATAAAACATAAAAAAAATAAAAGAAAAAACTCAATTATTTCTACCAGTGAAATTTTAATTCTCAAAAATGAACAGTTAGATAAAAACAATTATATGTGATGGATCATTTATACTACATTGTTAACAGAATAACACACAAAATAATACAAAGAGTTCAACTTGAAAGAATATATATTTCTTCATTTTTCAAAAAATCAATGCATATAACTTCATATTGGGGAATTTCATCAAGATACTGACAAATTCAACTTACATAACATGAAAATTAATAATGGTAGAGCATGCAACCAATATTTTTGCAAACAATTAAGGATGATTGAGTAAGCATTGTTGTGATCTTAATTTTTGTTATTCCAATTATACCTTTATTAATTGATGATTGAAGTTTCATATTATGCTTTTTTAATTTATTATAATGATTAAAATTCATTATATCATATTTATCCATTTAGAAGAAAATAATGGTTAATGACAAGACGAAATGTTAAGCATTAGAGACCAAATAGAATCTGGCCTTAGTTTTCTATTTGAGAATAATTTCAGAAACCTCCCGTGAAGTTTCTAACAATTTCATTGACCTCCCCTGAGATTTACAAAATTACACTAACTTCTTTTGCAGTTAAGGTTTTGGCAACAAAATCAGTCCAAGTAAAAAAAATTATCATCAAAAAAGTATTTTGAGAAGAGAAATGAAACTTTTATTCCATAAATGCCCTTATGCATGTGTATATGGTCTATTAGTAAAAGAATGAAAACAATTAAAAGTTGGAAACAATTAACATGCACATTCCACTATTCAAAAAGGTACAACACAAATAAGCAATAGAATTGCACAAATGATCACAAGATTCTGCAAAACAGATTACCTATCTCTCTTAACATGAGGTTTGTTATGCTATCATTTTTGTGATTTTGAGTAGACAATGATTTCAAATTTTCCCTTTGTTCTCCTTTTTTTTCCTTTTCTTCCATGAAATTACTTTGCAACTATCATATCTTTAAGATATGACCTCTCTCTTTATAACATGAGGTTTGCTATGATTTTTTGTGATTTTGAGCAAAAAAAGATTTAGAATTTTGCCGTTCTTCTCCCTCCTTTTTCCTTCACATTTGTGAAATTATTTTGCAACTATCATATTTTTAAGAGTTTTAGAGAAAATTTCCTCGTGAACAGTCTTCTTTTTCTCTTTTTTCGCCCTATATTTTTTTCTTCTACTAAAGCCCTTCTTCTCATATTATACAACTTATTTCGGGGATCTATCAATCACAAATGGCTCCATTTAGTATACCAATTAGCGTCATTTTGTAATTGCAAGTTACTATTTATTGTTAAAGAAATTCTCAACAGTTACTTTTGTTAATTAGTTACTATCAATTAATTAATGCCCTAATTACTAAACTGTTAGATATTAGTTTCTCTCCATGTGATATAAGCAATTGGATCCACAAATCTACTAGGGGAGGTCAGTGTAATTTTGCAAATTTCAAGAGAGGCAAGTGAAATTGTCAGAAATCTCAGGGGAGGTTATTCAAATTATCCCTTCTATTTGTCCAAAATACCCTTCTCCCCATTAATTAGATTTATTATATTCTAATAAGAACAATAATTATAGCAGCTAGAAAAAAATTTGTAACCTTATTTAAATTTGGATTATGAAAACAATAAAAAATATAATACTCCAAACCAATATGTCTCTTTGCACTCTATGTTTAGTTTTTTTTATTTGCATTAAAAAATCTTGATTAATTACAACCTAAATAAATTTTTAAATCATAAAAAAATCACTATTGATGCCAAAATAAGGTGCTCTTAGGACAATAGAATCTTTGTTGTTTGTGCTTTATGTTAGATTCTCCAAAAAAATTCAAAATAAAAGAAAACAAAAGAAAAAGTCGATTATCTCTACAAATAAATTTCAATTCTCAAAAAATTGAATAGCTAGATAGAAAATAATTATATAACTCTTTTATGCACTATCAGTGTGTAAATTTGAATTTGAATTTCAAATCATGCTAATGTGGCATACATACAAAGCTGTTAATATAAAAAATCACTACACTGTTAATGTATAAAAAACTAATCCAAATAAATTCTATGTGGCGGACAATTTATACTCTATTGTTAACAGAAATAACATACAAAATAATACAAAGACTTTAATTTAAAAGAATATACATTTCTTCATTTTTCAAAAACTTGGCGCATTTAACTTTATATTGAGAAATTTCATCAAGATACTGACAAATTCAACTTGTGTAACATGATAAATAATTGGTAGAGCATGCAACCGATTCTCTTTTGTTTTATTTTATTTTAACCCTCTCACACCCTTTTTATCTTTAAGCATAGAATTTGAATCTTGAACCTAGTATTAGAAAGAGCTTTGAAAGCCCTTTCCTGGCTACTAGACCAGCCCTTGCGGTTAGCAAACAAATAATTTTTGTTAGCATGCAAATTTAGGTCATCTAACTGTAAAAGAAAAACAAAAAAATTGTTCAAATATGTAATTAAAAATCAAACAATTTCAGTGGTATTATCATGATTTGTTTGTCGTGGAAAAAAGAAGAAACAAAAGAAGTTACTAAAAATATCGATATTGTACATACCATCCAAAATATTGATGCTTCTATCAAATCATTTCATATTTGGCCAAATCTTTATTTTTAATATTAATTTTTCATCTTCTTTAATTAATTGTCCTTAAAATCGCTTTTTTAAATTAGAAAAGACCAAATATATGCTAATTTGTTAAAAATTCTCTGGAAATTTTATATGAATTTATACATATGACATTTTGTGAACCTTTTTTTTAAAATAATGACTTTAAGGACAATTAATTAAAGAAGATGAAAAATTAAATAATATAGAAAATAGAAAATATGCAAATATTAAATTTGTTACATATTTTCACAAATAATTTTTAATATATATTTTATGATATTATAATCACGTGCAAACCACGTGACCTATTACTAATATATATATATATATACATGCGCGCGCACATACACATACATATAGATAGATACATACATATTTGTGTGCGCGTGCGCGTGCGCATATATATATATATATATATATTAAGGCACCGTCAAGAGCAAACTAGAACAAACAAATGTTACTATCAACTGGATCATCCATAAACAAGAATCACCAAGCTCCTATTACTTAAGTATTATACAATATTTGACCAGCTGAAAATAGAGAATCCTGGCACATAAGCAAAAAAGTAGTCAACCTATCATATTCTAACGTCCAAGGCAGAGAACAAACAATTTACAAGCTGTATTGAGTATGCCTTCGAGTTTCCTGTCGGACTACACTCTTTCATTGAGGTCAAAGCTAGAAATCATTCAATAATTGGGTTAGTCATCTTGGAGACCAAACTATAATGACATTTTGTTACAGGGTGACAAGGATTGGAAAGGACATGAAAATGTGTTCCACAGGGTACAGACACTTGGTCAAAATATAGGTACAAGAGTTAACAAACTGAAAACAGTTTAGGACTAATGTTATACTTTCATGCTAACACCGACTATTCTAACCTTAATAGCCAAAATTTGTGATGGCAAATGTTGAGAACCTTTTGGAATTCTTGTGGACATGACCTCTTGGATGGACGTGGGACTATAACACACCCCATTGCTCATTAGATAAGATTAAAACTAGCTAAATGCTCAGTTAAGTTAGCAGGTAAGGAGTCAAAATTCAGAGGTTTAGAAAAATGATCTGAGTGTGTGGTGTGACGAAGGTCTTATTTCGACAGTGCCTTGATCAAGCAAAGAAGATTATGGTGGAGTTAAATAAGGCCTATGATGCATTGAGGATTACAAGGGAGTAAAGAACTTATGTCATTCAAAAAATTCAATCAGGTTAAAAGAATATGAATTGGAAAAGTTGATGCTTCAATACAAAGAAGGTTAATCACAAAAACTCCCCCTAAGGTACAACTACTACTGCACTTTTTCCGCTAACATTATTATTAGGATTAATTAGGGGTGAAAACGAATCGAGCCGCTCGCGAGCCGCTCGCGAGCGGCTCGATTCAAGCTCGAGTCGAGCTCGACATTTTTCGAGCTCGAGTCGAGCTCGAGCTGGTCGAGTCAAAGTCGAGCTCGAACTCGAGCTCAAAATATTAAGCTCGTTAGCTCGCGAGCCGGCTCGCGAGCTCGAGTATATATATATTTTTTTATTTTTATTTTTATTTTAATAGTAAAATTACATAAATATCCTTAATATTTTATTATTTATTAATAAAAAATATTATTTTATTTATTTTTAAAAAAATAAAATAATTATTTTTATTTTTTCGAGCTCGAACTCGAGCTCGAGCTCGGCTCGAATCGAGTCGAGCTCGAGCTCGAGCTTCAAAATTACCAGCTCGTCGAGCTCGAGCTCGAGTTCGAGCTCGATGAAATTAAGTCAAGGCTCGACTCGATAAGGCCAAAGCTCGACTCGGCTCGGCTCGTTTGCAGCCCTAGGATTAATCACATTTAATCCCCTTAAGGTATACCCCATTTCTCAGTTTATGCCCTAACCTTTAATTTTGCTCACTTAACCCCCTATAGGACAAAATTGCCCTTGCATTATTTTGACTTTTCATTTACCTTGTTTTCATTTCTTTTATTTCTTTTTCTCTTTCTTCTTTATTTAATTCTTCCTCTTTCCCACAAAAATCTTCACCTTAATGATTGAAATTAAAAAAGAGGAATTGCAGAGATCTATCTTCTCCTTAAATGATTAAAAAAATATTCAAATCACTTTCCTAAAATACAATTTTTTTTAGCCTTTCAGTTCTTTTAATTTTGGATTTTCCTCTTTCCTTTCTAGTTTCTCATTTTATTTCCCAAGAAAATATCTTAAGATGAAATTGTGACCTGATTAATAATCATCAATTGAAATTTGTGACACATTGCATCATACAAAAAATAAAAATTAGTTTTTGATACCTTTTAAACCTTCACCCAGAAATATGCAATTACAAACTCAAAACAAAAATTTTCGTTGAAATGGAATTTTCTATTGGGAAGGATGCAAGAGAGAAGAAAGAGAAAAAGAAATAAAAGAAAGGAAACAATTTCATCTTATGATATTTTCTTGAGAATAAAATGAGAAACTAGAAAGGAAAGAGGAAAACCAAAAATTAAAAGAATTGAAAGGTTAAAAAAATTGTATTTTAGGAAAGTGATTTGAATATTTTTTTAATCATTTAAAGAGAAGATAGATCTCTGCAATTTCTCTTTTTTAATTTCAATCATTAAGGTGAAGATTTTGTGGAAAAGAGGAAGAATTAAATAAAGAAGAAAGAGAAAAAGAAATAAAAGAAAGAAAAACAAGGTAAATAAAAAGTCAAAATAATGCAAGGGCAATTTTGTCCTATAAGGGGTTAAGTGAGCAAAATTAAAGGTTAGGCGGTAAACTGAGAAATGGGGTATACCTTAAGGGGATTAAATGTGATTAACCCTTATTATTATTTTTCTACTTTATTCCTTAAACCATTAGTCGACTCTTACACTGTGTAAAGGTGATGTCAAAAAGATATTTATACCCCTAAAAGTTAACTACGGTAAATCCCTTTAATGTATAGCCTGTTTTGTGCTTTATCCCCTAACATCATTTTTTATCAATTCATTTTTTGTTATTAAAATCATTATGAACTCCAATATTTGTCAACACCTAAACCAATTAATATCTAAAAAATCAATATTCCAAACATAATAATGAAAAATAATATTTTTATATGCATGGTTCTATTTAAATTTTATTCCATAGTTGCACTTTTTTTTAGGTTAAGGAAAATATCTTGCTAATTTGACTTAATAATAGGGGAAAAAACAAATATTGTTATTAAAAAATTAAAGTGTGAAAATATTTTTAAAAATCTAAAAATGACTGGAATTTTGTCAGTTTCTCTTTGGGAATGTGCATACAACTAAACTTTTCTTTTAGTAGCTAGATGTTTTCTTATATATATGGAACCATACATATTTTTTGTTAGTAATACTAAAAAACAAGAACATGATTGATTTGGAGTTCAAAGTTTCCAAAGTTATTCTTTTAACATACCATGCTTAGATGCTATTAAAATTTGTTTGGATTGTTAGATTGTTCTAAAAACTTTTTTGTTGGATCCAAACACGTTTTTCAATTATATTTTTATTTTTTTAACTAACTTTTTATCTCACAAATATCAAATTGTAAAAAGTGCTATTGTTCTAAAAAAGTTTTCCAAGTGATCTCCAACCCAAACAAACCCATCTATAGACCTTTAATAATATTTTCATAGTTTAGTTTTGCACTAATGTTTTTTCCCTTATCATGTGAGATGAGCGAGATATTTTTCTTTATTTAAAAAACCTGCAATTATGGGGATAAAATTTAACAAGATCTATATCCAAATATATATAATAATAATTATTATTATATTAGGGATATTAATTTTTTAGACATTATTTATCTTGAATAGTATAAAATATTATAGTTGACTAATGGTTCTAGGGACAGGTAGACAAATTAAGAGAAAAATGATACTAAGAGGTAAAGTGGAAAATGATTCTATATTAAAGGATTTACTGTATTTGACCCTTAGGGGTATCAATGTCTTTTCAACATTTGCATTACGTGATGTTAAAGTTGACTAAGTGTTTAGGAGGTAAAGTAAGAAAATAAAATAGCATTAGTGGGTGAAGTGCAAAACTGGTTAAATCTTAGGAAGAGTTTTCGTGATTAACCCTACAAAGAAACATGTCTGTAGTAGGATAACATTAACATGAAATTGCTGTGAATAATTCACGTCTAGTATAGACATTTTCTCTAGGCAACCAGAAAATCCCTCTTTCTTTCTCACTAGTAATCGAGGAAATCATATCTTTTTGATATTAACTTTCAACTTGGTCTGCTCTCTTTTTGACATTAACTTCCAATTTCATGATGGATGGATGATGCATCGGAGAGAAGACAGGAAGACTGTTGGAACTTGATAAGTTAAGGAACAAAAAGAGTTCTAGTTCTTCATTTCTCTCATCAATTAAATCTTCATCTGTTTTGAAGTATGGACAGCATTTCCTTTTCTTCCTTTTCCAGTCAAATTACATACAAGGGATTAGAAAAAGTGACAGAGAATGCAAAAGAAGAAGGTTCCATTATTCATAATCCTCTTTCTATGATGGAAGAAAACACTGTACAAAACTAATCTGTTCTCTACGTTACAAAAATTGTGCCTTGACATCTACTACTATTCTTAACTACCCAAAAAAACTACTACTATTCTCTAATTTTGCATGCCATTGCTGCAAACTCATATTTTAACTCAAGCAAGAGGTCACATCAATGAACTTGTCTTCTCTGCAAGGGATTGTCAAACCACCCATTGGATGATCAAAGCCAAATTCTTCCTCAGCTTGACTCAACAATTCTCGGAATGTAGGCTGATTCAGGTAAGAAATGGGAATCACAAATCGTTTCTTTTCACTTTCTCCAACATAAACTGCAACGTAGCCCTTGGAAACATCTTTCGAAGACTGTCTTAGGATTTGCTTAGCTTGAAGAATACGAGGCAGACGGATGGCCATTACTCTACTGGATGCTTTGTTGTATAGGTTGAGCAAAGAAAGGTAGGAAGACTTGCGGGACAAAGTAGAAAAGCCGTGATCAGAATTTGTGGTAGCTTATGTTGATCAAACAAGTTAGAAGGGTATATATATATATAGAAGAATCACAAACTTGTTATCTTAATGCTATAGATGTGGTACGGACCAAAGCGGCATTTAGATGGACATTATTGACAATAGCTGATGAGGTATCACATGGTTATGTCTTCTAGTCATGATCAACAATTTAGAACCGTGTGCTGATTGAAACGTATCAGGGCCTACCACTTCCTTCAACAAGAAACAGAGAGGACCACTTGAGAAATTAAGAAATATATATAGTACGGGGATTAGAGGAGAAGATGGTGAAAGATCTTTTGATATGTGAGGGCTGTAAAAAAATTTCACATGGTGGTCCACCTAAGAACATGATATGATTTGGTATGATGTGGCTGTTCCTCCCAGAGAAAACCATCAGACCTAGGTCATGGACCATGGCAATGAATCTGTGACAACATACCAAGTTCAATAATAGGTGGCCTTCCTAGGTGTATTTATCAGACCCTTTGGATTGATAACCTTGATGTCATGAGCTGTTTGCATTACGTTCTCCGGTGTTCATTTTATGTTCTTTGGCTGCAGTCACCAAGTAGCCACTAAGATCACAAACTTCAGGGTTGGTTACAACAGCTGACAGACAAAGGAGGTTCGACACATGAAGATGTTTTTTTGATGTAAGCTAGTAAGTTTTCTGAGCATCAATTGGTCCTGAAGAGACAAGCAATGAATGTTATGTTGGATGGTGGTTCTAAACTTTCTTCCATAAAAAGTTGGGAATTGTAGTACTATTGATGTATACTAGTAAGATAACGGGCATCACATATTTCGGCAGTGACAAGCAAGGCATGTAGTGTTGGTTGATGGTTCTACATACTAAGCCAAATTGCTTAACTAGAAGTTAAGTAATAGGGCTTTCTTAACATTATCTTGTATGCACCTTGTTCAGCAAATACGAGTTAGGCATATCATGTTTGTTTATGGTTCTACTACTTATTAAGCCAGTTGCTTACACAAGTTGGGTATCAATGTATTCTTGACATAAACTAGTAATACAATGAGCATCACAGAGTTCTACAGAGACAAGCGATGCAAATCATGTGGGTTGATGCTTCTACATATTAAGCCGAATTGCTAATATAAAATTTAGCAAGTTGGGTATCAGTGCACTCTACTCGTTAATATATCGGTCTGGATTAAGATTTGTACTTGAATGCAACTGACCAAGGATGCCTTTTCCAATGAATGAACCAAAAAGCATCACTATGTCCATACCAGATCAAGATTGATAATGCCTCCTTTCTGTTAAAAGCAATTGAAGGCTACGAATCTGAATCAGGAATTAGAAAGAGAAGACAAATCAGTTTTGAGGAACTGCATTGTACACAAAAGGACTTTGAAAATCATACAAAATCACATGCAGAAAAAGTAAAACGAGGCAGTGCCAGACAATGTCCGATCCAAGTAACTGAATAACATCTATAAAACATTTCAAGAGAACAAAACAAAAAAGAAGAAAAAGTCAGATGAATTCCAAGAACTGAAAGAGCAAGTATGAACAAGAAGGAAGTTTGGAACAGTGGATTGCTGACATTTCTCCCTTCCATAATGTGGCAGCAAGCCCAGCCACAGGATTTAGAGAAGTTACAAAATGTTGAAGTTAATTCATTCAGGGATTTGTCCCACCAAATTTTTATGAGCTGTACTTCTATTATACAATCTGAAATTGTATCACCATGACTGTGGTAAAAACAAAAACAGAGTCAAAATTTTCCCATAGTCCTCTCAACCAGATATTCGTGCAACCATGAAGCTGCAGTTTCAGCAAGAGATTTTTACCTTATGCTGTGGTTAATTCTAAGTGAGCATGAAGCCAACAATAATTTATTTATAGACATAATCTTTGTCAGGTGAATGTCATCAAACAGTTTGTCAATCATCAAGGTGTTCAGTAAATTATATTCTGTTTTTTCCCACCGTAGACCAAGTTCACCTTGCAAATGAAGGATGTCAGAATTCTTGACTGCTTTTAGGCTATGTTTTCAGAACCGGACCGGATATCGACTCGGTCGAGCTCAGGGATCAGGGATCAATGGGTTCAACCGGATTCGATAGGAGTTGAACCGGATGACGTCATAAATAAAAATTATTTAGAAATTAAAATATTATATGTAAAATACTTAATAACATGTTAATATTAATAAAGGTATACTCTTATATATTTGATGTTTCAAATATATTTAACAAGAAAATACAAATAAATTAGAACAATCAAGTGGCAATTTATATTATTTAATAAGCATTAACAAGTTTAGAATTAAAATTATGGACTTAATTGAAAAATAATACCAAACTTTAAAACAACATTTATAAAGTATGAAATATTTGAGATACATTAACAATTTTTAATAACTTAAGGGTCAAAACATCATATTTAAAATATTTGGACCTTTCAAAAAAGTATAAAAAAAAAAAAGGAGACCGGGTTCATTTTTCCGGTCAAATCCGGTTTTTGACCTGGTTTGACCAAGTTTTTGATTTCCCGATTTTTAGGATTAATTCGGACCGAACAACTAGCCGGTTCCCGGTTCGATCGATCGGACCGGCCGGCCCGGTCCGAGTTTGAAAACAGACCTTTCAGGTTTAAGAGTCCTGACACCATGCCTTCCCAATTACTCGTGTAGAATGAAAGGGTTTTAGAAAACCTCAGCACTTGAAGCACTTACCAGAAATTTAAATTTTTTTGGAATTCTTGTAACGACTAATAATTGAAAAGAATAAGCTTCAAATAATCATAATGTTAAGCCTTTATGAATGAAAAGCAACTGTACAAAAAGTAATCTGCATGCTCTACATTACAAAATTGTGCTCTGATATCTCAATTAACAAGTAGTATTGTCTAATAATGTGCACCAGCTCGGCTAACTCACGTTTCTACCCAAGCGAGAAGTGAGATCAATGAACATGTCTTCTCTGCATGGGATTGTCAAACCCCCCATCGGATGATCAAAACCAAATTCTTCCTCAGCTTGGCTTAGCAAATCTTGGAACGCAGGCTCATTCAAGTAAGCAATGGGAATCACGAATCGCTTCCTTTCACTTTCTCCAACATAAATGGCTAAGTAGCCTTTTGGAACATCTACAGAACCTGAAATAGCAGCATTGGATGTTGATGTAGAGCGCCTAAGAATTTGCTTAGCTTGAATAATACGAGGTAGTCGGATAGCCATTGTTCTACAGGATGCTTTCTTGTAATTAATTCAAAGAAAGATAGAAAGATTTAGAGGAAAAAAGAAGTCTTTCTTTAATGCTTGTGAAGATGTGTGTTAACTTAATCAAACAAGTTATAAGCGTATATATAGAATTGACGACCAGTACTATTATGTGGTAAAGACGCTTTTCCTTGGACATCAAAGAAAGGAGCTAATGAACCATCACCATTATCACATGGTTTTGCCTCTCAACTAATGATCCAGAATTTAGAACCGCGTATCCCTTTGAAGTGTACCATGGCGCACAACTTTCTTGAACATGGAGCAAGGGGGACCCCCTTTTGAACTTAATTTATCAAAGTTCAGGCAATGATTGCACACCAGAATTTATTAGGCTAACAAACTTTTTTGCCTAATAAATCCTACTTTCATCTCAAGGTAATTTACAAATTTAGCAAACTTTGAAGGACGAAAATAAGTACCTAATGGAATTTTGGCTAATTCATTATTTCTCCTACAGTTAAATTTTTAAGTTTGGTGTCGTTGAATAGGATGCAACCAATCTCCCTACTGAAAACTTCCCGTTTTCAAAATCATTTCATACCAAAAGGGAAGAAGTAATTAGGGCAAGGCATAGAATGAGCATAACATATTTCAGCAGCGACAAGCAAGGCATATCATGTCAGTTGGTGGTTCTAGATATTAAGCCAAATTCATTAACTAGAAGTAATTAATTGTGCATTCTTAACATTATCTTGTATGCTTGTAGTTCAGCAGGTACAAGCAAGGCATATGATGTTTGTCGCTGGTTCCACATACTAAACCAATCGCTTACACAAGTTGGGTATCCGTGTACTTTTGACATGAACCAGTAACATAATGAGCATCCCTTAGTTCTACAGAGACGAGCAATGCATATCATGTTGGTTGATGGTTATTCACATTAGGCCAAATTGCTTGTATAACAGTTAACATGTAGAGTATCAATGTACTCTAGTACTCTTTATTTGCTAATATATCGGTTGGATAAAATATAAAACCATCCAATCCAAGCATGTCTTTTAACAAAATAAACTAAAAGCCTTACTACATCCACATCAGATGCAGATTAATAATATCTTCTTTTTGTTAAAGGCACCAAACCAGATCAGGAATAGAGAGAGAGAAAAAAAGAACTCAGTTATGTAGTATATTGTGCAAGAAAGACTTCCTAAATCATACCAAAATTATGTACAGAAAAAGTAACACGGTGCCGTGCCAGACATTTCCTGTCCAAGTAAGTGAAGTACATGTATATCAACATTTCAAGAGAACACAAACAAGAAAATAAATAAACAAAACAAAAAAAAGTCGGATGGTTTTCAAGAACTAAAAGAGCAAGGATGAGTGATAGGGTGCATTTTGTTAGTAAATTTGTGAATATTTTTCCCTTGATTTTTGACCAAATATTGTATTAATTGATAGATTCTACTCATATTTGATAAATTGTGTTAATTGTAGAAATGTGGAACAAAAAGAACTTAAATGGCGATTTTTCCAAAAGACATATGCCCAGTTTAGCGTCAAGTTCAGAAAACTTGGGATTCTGATGCAGACAAGTTTCCTATAGTAGTTGGGATTCTTGAGCTGAAGTGTGAACGTGAATTTTTTTCCAAGACATTAGTTTCCAATTCATATTAAAAACCATTTGTTTATGTTATTTTTTTTGGATTTCCTTTTCCAATAGGGATTATCCCTTATCTTGATAGCTAAAAATTAGGAAAGTAGTTAGGAAGAAAACAAGAGAACGGCTGGCTCGGGACTTTCTTTTCTTTCAAGCGAAAAACATATACATCGTATCTTCTTCTTTGGAGGAAAAAAGGCTTTTACAATTCTCCATCTTTTGCATGGGATTTTTTCCTCAATGTGAACAACTAATTTCCTCTTCTAACCAAAGGTAAACTTGAAGACGTAGTTTCCAAACCTCTGTGAGATAGAATTGATTTTTAAATTTTTTTTAGTTCATAGGTATTCATATGTTTTATGATTTAATTTCTTATGATTGTTTTGTTATTTGAATGTCAAGGGTCCGATATTCGAATTAACCAGATAATCCACTGTCATATTAACCAGTTAAATCCGTAATTATTTGATTGGTTAATACTAATGGCAACTAGCGTGATTGGTTTGATGTTAAGAAAATGTATGATCTAATTTAAACAAACCTGACCTCATATCATGTTTGTTGATGTTTGTTAGTTAGAGTTGGACGTTTCTAATTTTTAATGCAATCAAGAAATTAGATCCTACAGTCGTACCTAAGGTTATTTCTTGGTTAAGAAAATAATTAATAATCGCACTTTGACTATCGAAAAATAAGGAAAAGTTGGTTGTCAAATCTTGTTGATGGCTATAACTAATCTATTAATGAGTGATTGAAATATTCTTGCATCAATGATCAGTTGTGTGAACTGTATCTGAAAAGTTGCATTTTTTGTTAGAGTCGTGTTTATGATTGATTTAATTCCTACTTATTTCCACGAAGTTTTTAATTAGTTAATCAGTTATTTTTGAATTTACGAAAAATCCCCCCATATTTCTCACTCTAAAAAGAAGCAAATTTCTTCTCAATATTTGTGAAGATGACCCTACTCACTGCTATATACAAAATTTATATTTTCTTGAGTAGGATTTTTATTATTGTATAGATTCGACACCTATCAATTTTTGGCATCATTGCCAGGGATTGACATTAGTTTATTTGTTTCTTTTTTAGTGTATTTTATTTTATTCTCTAGTATTTTTCTAGTTTATGCGTTGTTCTTCTTGTACAGGTAAATTAATCTTTGATCCTAAGGTTGAGAAGACCGCGCATAGGCTAAAGAAAGAGACCAGATAACACAAGGAGAAGCAGTCATCTACTACAACCCCAGGGCTTAATTTGGCAATTGTGTAATACGCAACTCTTCATTTTGGAGATTTTAAGAGAATAACAATAAAGTTTTTGAATTCATTATTAAGACTAAAGAAGTTGAGGGGTTGGTGTGCAATTAAGCAAAATGTTGGAAGAATATATTATGGTAATGGGAATCTATATCTAAATGTATTAGAGGACAGGTTTTTGATGAAGGGCTTCCAAAAGCGTCTGAAATCCAAATCCTTTTTTACTACAATTTTAGATTTTTTAAATTTAGTAATATTTATCCTTTAACTAATGGATAATAACCACCCTACAAATCACGTTTACAAATCACAAACACACTTTATTTTTATTGCAATTTTATTTTTTTTTAATATAGTAATCTTTATCCCTTAATTAATAGATAATAACCACCCCTATCACGTCCCTTGCAAATCACGTGGGCAAACGCTTCAAACCAAATACAGTAAGAAAAAAAACACTACCTACCATAATCTCACCATGGACGAATCCCACCTACAAACACTTTAACGGCGCTTAAATTCAAAACCATGCCTATGGTAAAATTACACTGCTTTAATTAATTGTCGAACAAACTTTTCAATTCATAATCATAACCTATATCATCTTTCATTCTTACTTGGTTAAATATTTTTGAATACTTGTTTACATTCAGAGCATCAACATAGAAAACATGTTCTATGAGCTATGCAAAAATTGTGGACAACCATGTGAAGGTCATTTTGTAAAAACAAATGCATTGTAATGACATGGTCGACGCCATTGTCAAGTAATTAATTTCACGTACCATTAATTTAAACATGTTTTTCTATATTGTATATAATATTTTCTTCTTAAATAGGTAGTTTGTAGACACCAAAATTTTACCAAAAAAAAAATTTACCATTTTATTTTTATTTTTGATATTTTATATTATTTTACTTTATTTTCTTCATTTTTATTACTATTTAGTTGTTTTTGTTGTAAATCTTACTTTAGTTTATTTTGTTCATTTTCTTTACAAAATCATCTTTTTCCAATTCATTTTAGAAAAATTAGGCAGAAAAGAAAATTAGAAAAAACGAGAAAAGAAAAGAAATAAAAATTACAGATTTTTGTAAAAAAAAAAAAGTCCACGCTCGCGTGCACTTGCACGCGCGCGCGCCAGTGGTTTCGTACCAGAAGCCATGGAGGATCAAGGACAAAATTGCAGAGGCCATTTTTGGCCTCCAAATCCACTCGGTTTTGTTTTTTCCTTTTCCGCAACCCTTTGCCACTCACCCCTTTTATCTCTGTCAAGATTTTTCTAGAAGAAATGCCATCAAATGGCTCAAAATTTTGGGAAAAAGCCCAACCTTCATCCTCACCTTTGAGGTGAGGATTTTGGGGTATTTGGTGCCTATAAAAAGGCCACAAAACGCAACAAGAGAGAGAACAAGAGAGAGGCGGCGACTGAAGAAAGAAAAAACAGCAAAAAAGAGAGAAATCTGAGAGGAAAAGAAAGAAAAAGTGCAGAAAAAAACTTTCGTGAGAAATCTTGAGCCAGGGTTGAACATCTGGCTTCTTTCTGGAGCAAAATCAGACCTCAATCTCAGTGATATCTGAGTTTTATCTGAATCTTCACTATCTAAGTTTGTAGAAGTACAACTGTTGTTCACAAAACTTCAAGAAAAAATGTCTCCAGATGCGTGAAATTTGGGCTTGAATCTGCTGCTTCATCAACCCTTGAAAAACCTGCAACTCGTCTCCCTCAAATTTTGGTGGATTTCAATCATCCTCTTGCGGATTCTTACTGAGGATTCGGTTCCAAAGGCAGCAAAAGAAGTAACCCTGAACCCTTCTCTTTTTCATTTCAACTCCTATATGAAATCAAATCTTCTAAACTGGAGCGTTGGGTTCTTGCTTATTTGCTGGGTTTAGTATCTAGGCTATGCAAGCTGCGTTTTTCCTAGGTTGATCAGGGCTGCGTTTAATAAGTTTAATCTTTGCTTTTTGTTCAAAAAAATGGGCAATACATGTGAATGATTTGACTAGTGAGCAAGTTTACTGTTTTTCGTTTCCATCTCTTCATTTTTTCCTCTGGTTCTCGGAATCTGCTGAAGTTGGAAGAACTTGTTAATGCTGTGGTGATCTTGCTAAGAGCTTGGAAAAGATTTTGACTTGATTTGTCCAAGTCTTGACTATTTTCCTTTTATGATGCAACATTTGTGTCAATCTTTGCTATGTTTGATAAACCCAGAATGTTGCAGAAGATAGTTACGAAGAAGAAGAAAGCTCTTCGAACCATTTGGCATTTGCATGGTTTTTTCAACAATTGCATTTTGCCCCCCCAAGTTTTAATTAATTTCACTATGGCTCAAAACTTGGAAAACTCTAGCTTATTTCGCCCTTTTAAGTTTTAATCATCTTGTTCATTTTTTTAAGTGGTCTTTTGGGTAGATTAATTCTGGATTTTAGAATATAATTAGGGTTAAATATTTTTGTTTATTTAATATTTTGGTTGGGTATTGTAAGGAAGTGAGTTTTTGGGTTTAGGGTTATTTTGGTTGGGCCTGGAAAGTGGGTTTAAATTTATTTTTTTTGAATTTCAGTTTGGGCTTAGGAGGTTAAGATCCAACATTTTGGTTGAGTTTTTTTCTGGGTCAAAAGGTAGGCTGGCCTGCCTTTTTCTTTCGGACTCTCGATTAGGCTTAAGAAGCCTTCGGGCCAAGAAAGTGAAAAATGGCCCATTGGCCTCTTGCCTATTAGAAACCAGAAAACGTAATTGCAGATTAGCCTCTGAATTTTGGTGTAAATATACTATGGCCCTAATACTCTTTGATTCCTTTCAATTAGGTCCCTAATTTAATTTCAAATAGGTTCCTTAACTTTATCTGTATTTCATTTTTACCCCTAAATTTTATAATAATTATAATTTGACCTCAAAAACTTTCTTAATTTTTATAATTAGGTCCCTAGTAGTTTTGATTTCTTAACTACAAGTTACTTTTCTTCTTTAATTGTTAGTTATACTTCATTTAAGTGCTTTAATTGGTAGATTGCATGATTATTTCCATTTCTTTCCAATTAAATTGGTGCCTTGATTATTTTGTTAATTTTGAAGTATAAATAGGACAAATTTCACCCCATTTAGTCACCACTTCAAGGGAGATATCTTTTTTTATTGTTTTAAATTCTCTTATGTGCTCCTATGTACTTTTTATGTGTAATTGCATGTTTTGAGTGCCTTTTCTTTTAATTACTCATTCTATTTACTTTAAGTTTCATTTATTTAATTTTTAGTGATTATTTGAGAGGCATTAAAATGTCGAATTGTAATAGATAGGTGATCAAGACATGTATTTAGTTAGCCTATGTAATAGATAGGTTTTAATTTTTGTTAAAAATGTATTTAGTTAGATAAATGTAATAGTTAGGTTATTATTTTTAAAATTTTCCCCTTAGATTGTAGTCAGGGTCCCGAATGTAATAGTTAGACTTTTATTTGCATTTATTTGCTTGTGTGCTTTCGTGTTTATTCGCTTTCACTAGGCTTTTGCATCTAGAAATTATGCATATGTGTTATGTGTTCTATGTGCATTATGTGTTTACTTGTTTTAATTATACTTTATATGATTTATTTAGTTATATTAAATGCATGACGCCACCACACTAGTTCAACGCTAGTTGTGGCCTTTCTCCTCGATTTCTCACTAGTCCAACGCTAATGGAGACTTGTAAAAATGGGCTAGTCCAACGCTAGACCTTTTAAGCCGTTTTCGCGCTAAATTCACATTCGTTGCGTGACATTCATTGCATTTCATACATGTTTTTCATTTTTAGGATATTTTCACATCTTCCATGATATTTCCTCTGTATATTATCCCCATTACCCCAATGTGTGCAAAACATGACATTTAGACTTGCATTCCATTTAGGGAATTAGACATAGGTTAGTTCATTTGCTTGACTAGGATAGGGGAGTCATCCTTCAAATATGGAAATGGACAAGTATGGCTTCTTAGCCTTAGCACGCTCGTATCTCCTATATAAAAAGGAAAATTAAAGTCACAAATCTTGGTCCCCCGTACCCGTTCTGATTGCATTCATCTTTTTAGGTCACGTATATTTATATATTATAATTCTTCTTTTCTTTGAGTTTCATTTTTGCATATTCGTGACATCTTTTAAGAATCATTTTTGGATATCACAATTAATGTGATTTGCAGCAATTAAACTTTGAAGAGATATTTCGACCTTCTCGATATCTATTAGGTCTAGATTTGCATCCATATAGTAATATCCAAATGTGATAAGTTTTATAGGTTAAATTAAGAAAATTTTCGACTAAATCACGCAACTAGCCTTGATTAGGTTGAAAGGGTGCCTTAGATCAAATCTTTGCCTTCCCTTTCTCCAACCGTGACTCTCGAACTTTTTTTCTCTTGTTTTCAAAGACTTGGAGTCGTTTAAAAAGGGTTTTACCTATTTTTTATAATAAAAAAAATACATTTTTGGGTGACTTGGTACACCTTAACTCAATACCAAGTCGCGACTCCTATTTTTTCTTAAAAACCCTTTTTAAACTATTATGTTGGGCCAAAATCGTCGCACTTTTTAGTCCCATTTTAGGCCATTTTTCTTTTTTATTCTCTAAAAATCAAAAACTCATTTTTCACTCAAAATTAATCAAAAATTCATTTTTATAACACGTAATTTTATTTTTCGAAAAATGGGGCGCAACATAATACAATGTTTTTATACAAATCGGAGATTCTAGTGGTAACCTGCATCTTAATTTACAAGGCAAACATGCACGATTCGTATTTCATTGTGATACTTCTTATCTTAGAGAATTACAAAAGAAGGTAGAATTTCTTGATCCATTTTTATTTTTTATAATACTATTTCTAAACTATGTAAAAAATACATTAATTTCGAATTCTATTTGCTCTTCATTCTTAGGAAAATGGAGGTAGACCAAAGATCATGCCTTCTCATTTATAGTATGAACTCCACAAAATTCAATAGAGTTAATTAAACCACCAACATTGGCTTCTGTACTAAAGGTTGATTGGTGTGCAGAATGTTCGCACCTTCATAAAAAATTATCAAATCGAATGTATAATGATTGTAAGTATTTCATTTTGAAATCAAATAAACCATGTGATTACATTCATTTCTATTTATATATCATTCATTTTCTAATATAAATTTCTATTATTCTTTCAGGATCCATCTTCCGAAAAATGGCAGTTTTTAAATGATGTACAGATTTTATCATACTTCAAACTATTGCTAGACAAATATTATATTTTTATTATGTTGGTATGATTTTAAATTTTTTTAAATGAGCCCCTCTTTTAATTTCTTTCAATAATGTCAGTACCGTGCATAGCACGGATATTCACACTAGTTCCCTATTTATGACTTTACCAATTTTATTCTTTTCTTCTTCTTCCTCCAAGTCTTCCTCACTCTCTTCTTATCTATTCTTACAACAAAGAAGGATTCAAGGAGAATCAAAGCTATGTGAAGGGTGTGGAGCTTGGGAACTCTTCTTTGTCTATTATCAAGGTGAGGTTTAGTTCTTGGCCATAGTTATTGGCTAATTGGTTTGGAAGAGTAGATTCATGACTCAAGATTGGAAGAATCTTGGTAAGATTGTATGTATCTTGTGATTTCAGAGTGGTAACTAGTTCTTGATTTAGTTAGATAATGTATTTTTCATGGTCAAATATTGAGTTTAAGTTGTGGATTGTGTGGTTATAAAGTTGATGATGATTAGATCATGGGTTGATTGTTTGTGTGTGGATGTGATCATGAGTAGTTCTAAAACTTGAATCTATTTATGAAACTCATGTGGTTTAGTTTGATTTTGGGTTAAGCTTTGCACTTGGAATTTGGTTGGGAAATGGAAATTAAGGTTGGATAGTTTTGGATTAGAATAATCTCTTGTATATCTTCGTATTGAACTTATAATTAATGATTAGATATAACAAATGGAGTGGATACTAGGTAATACATAGTTAAGAAATGAATTTCATTATTTCTATGATAACAGTCAGCCTTGCATGACTTTGGAAAATTGGTCATAACTTGGTGTAGAAATTTTGGAATTGAGTGATTTTGGTTGCGTTTGAAAACAGATTTACAGACCTTTTCAACAGCATGAAATTCAGATTTTGATTCTTTCGCTATTGATACCAGAAAATTTGGGAAGGTTCTGCACTGTATAGTAGTACTAGAAATGTCGTGACCTTTGAATGATGATAGGCTAGTTTGTGTTTTAAATCACAGAACAGTGTCTTGTAGGCGTTATTAATATTAGGAGTCTAGTTTCCAATGGTACTAATTTTGTAGCTTTTCGATGTGTATAGTTTAAGTTATGTTTGTTTAACTAAGCACTCCCAAAACTAGAAAATAATATGTCATAATGCTGCTTTGAACTAGGTTCTCATCTTAGAGGTGTGGGATGCATGTTTTCTATATTTCTCATTTCATGGGTCTCAAATTAAGTAATTTGGAATTGTTTATAGGTGAGAAGGACATGTACTATGAGGATTACTTGAGTTAAATTGGGTATTGGTTTGTTGGGTTAAGGTAAGTGGTGCATGTGTCCTTTATCTTTTGAAAGATGATTTTTAAAAGGTACTTGTTTAATTGCTAAATGAGCATGTATAATTTGTGATATTTGTTATTACTTTTGCCATGGTCATTAGAGAGATGAAATGCTATGTTTGTTGAACTCATGTATAAGAGACTTTTGACGGAACTATTTCCTCACATGTAGTTGGTTTATGAAATAGGTTAACCGTATTGTAATTAGCTATATGAAATAGGCTAACTGTGTAGTAGTTAGCACTTTGAACCGTGTTAACTGGTTAAGATAACAACTGGATATATGGGATCAATTGTTGTCTTATGGTTTGAGCTCCTTTATATTTGTGATGTATGATGTGCCATTAAAATGTTTATAATGACCATGTTCTTATAAAGTTACATGTATAGGTTAATGATATTTGAAATGTACTATGTATGTAACATGTTCAAGCCAATAATGAGATACATGCACTACTTATTGAGTGAGATTTCGTTCACCCTTTGTTATTATTATGCAGTTAATAATGAATTCATTGAGGTGGACCTTGATAGCTCGTGGGGGTGGTAATGGAAATAGAGGTGGGTTTAGGCTAGAGAATGACTTTTGTACTTCTATATAAGATATTTTATCATAAATTTTGAATATTGTATATATGGTAGAAAATTTGATCTTGCTTTTATTTTGGAAGATGCAGAATTGCTATTATGGATAATCTTGTATTTGCGGATTTGGAAAACTTATATAAGGTAAATGCTGTTTCTTTGGAAATTTGTTGCCTTATTACTTTAGCTTTGTCTAGGGCATGGTAGTGTTACGTTCTGAGTATGGGGTGTGACAAATTGAGTTAGCAAATTCTTCGATTGACAATTCAAGTGATTTATAAGAAGAAGAAGTCACAATGGCCAATAATCGGACACTGAAGTAGTTGGTTGCTCCTGACTTAAGTCAACAGCCATTATGCATCACTTTTCCAAATTTAGATGAAAATACTTCTACTGAGTTAAAATCTAGTTTAATGCACCTCTTACCTTCTTTTCATGGTCTTCTAGGTGAGGAGCCCCAAAAACACTTGCAAGAGTTCGATGTAGTATGTTCAAGTATGAAGCTCCCTGGAGTTATCAAAGAACAAATAAAGATGAGGGCGTTTCTCTTTTCCCTCAAGGATTCGGCAAAAGACTGGTTGTACTATTTGGCCACAGGGAATATTACAACTTGGACAGAGTTGAAGAAGAAATGTTTAGAAAAGTATTTCCTTACCTCTCGTGCCACAATTTTGAGAAAAGAGATATGTGATATCGAACAGCAACATAGGGAATCCTCATTAAATTGTGTACCAGATGTCCACAACATCAGATAAGCGATCGATTATTGATCTAGTACTTTTATGAAGGTCTACATCTATCTGACCAGAACATCATTGACACTACGAGTGGAGGAACACTAGTGGACAAGACCCCCAAGAGGTGTGGGAGTTGATTGAAAGAATGGCAGAAAATTCACAAAAAATTTGGCTTTCACGATAATATTCCTATTCGTAGAGTGAATGAAGTAGACATTTCATCTATTCAACAGCAATTATTTGAACTCACCTCTTTTGTGAGACAATTGACTATAGGGAATTCGCAACAAGTCAAGGTGTGTGGGATTTGCACGAATATAGGTCACTCCACAGATATGTGTCCAATGTTTCAAGAGGGGAGTACTGAACAAGCGAATATGGCTGACAACGTGCCCATGCCACGTAGGCAATATAACCCCTACTCCAACACGTATAATTCGGCTTGGAGGGATTATCCAAACCTCAATTATAGAGGGAATAGGCAACAGAATTTCTTCCTCAATAGACAATAAGAATTCCACCCACAATACCCACCGAGGCCCCAATTTTCCTCTTCTAAATCAGGTACATCTTTGGAAAATATAGTCAAAATGTTGGTTTCTAACATCTTACAATCTCAACAAAAGATAGAGTCTAGCACATACAATTTGGAAAATCAAATAAGTCAATTGGCAACTAAAGTTAATAGCCTAGAAGTTAAGAGGGATGGAAGATTACCTTCGCAACTTGAAATAAATCCCAAGAATGTTTGTGCAATGACCCTCTTGGGTTATGATTCAATTAGCTAATCATACATTTGCTTATCTGGATGGAGTAATTGAGAATGTTTGATTTCAGGTAGATGGATTACTTTTTCCTGTTGATTTGTATGTGTTTTATATGAATGATAAAAACTCTTCAAATCCATCACCTATTATATTAGGAGAACCATTCTTGAGTATTGCCTAAACTAAGATTGATGTTAGTAAGGGTACACTTACGATGAAATTTGATGAAGAAATAGTTCATTTTAATATTTTTGATAAAATGAAACATTCTATTCACTCTCATTCTATATTTGTTATTCATGCTATTAATCCCACTATATGAGAATTTCTTGAATTTAATTGCAAGGGTAAGCTAAAAGTTGTTGTAAACAAACATCATGGATTGAAAGCAACTTATGAAGTAAAAATGGGCAAAACATTAAAGAAGATGGTTGCACTCTGTGAGGATTTGAAAATTCGTTTATATTTTCTTATAATTCTCTTTATTTTTGAATAAGTTAATTTATAGTTTTCTTAATACTAATTTACTTGCTTTAATATTTGTAACCATTTTTTTTACGATAGAGTCGAGAGTTTTTACTTTTACTTTTATAGTTTGGTGCATGCTAGGTTTTATGGTGCATTGTGATAGTGTGATCAATTGGAGAGGTGTGTGCACTAAGTTTGATGGATAAGAGTGGGTGTTAAGTAAGAGAAAGTATGTGATTAAAAGTGTTAGGAGTAAATTAGTGAATCATAAGTTAAAAATACAAGAGAGACACAGAAATAGGCTTGAACCAACTCGCGCTGCTTGTTACCAGTCAAAGACACCACTTGACCAAACTTTTCTTTCCCTAATCTTCTTATTTTTCCTTCCCTATTGTTTTATGGTGTTGGCAAAATTTTGGAGAGGAAAAGAAGAAAAAAAAAAGAAGAGAAAATGGTTGGATGCCAAATGTTGGCAATCAAGGTTATCTTTGACCAAGACCTTTCTTCCATCTTTATCTTTCATTTCACCAAAATTTCCTCCATTTTCTTACCTTCTTGGCCGACCAAAGGAGAGAGAAAAAGAGAGGGAGAAACTTCAATTTTCACCTAGCTTTTGGCTTGATTAAGTGAGGAAATCAACGAAAACCACTAATCTAATCCGAAGAAAGTTGCTACAAGGGGACAAGAAAGCTTGTAGTGGAGTGATTCGGAAAGGAAAGCTTTGGTTTTCATTTTTGTCCTAGGGGTTTGAAGGTATTAGGTTAAGAAACTCTCTTTGAATATGTCTTGAATATAGAGGTTTTATGAAAGATTTCATGGATTTGTGAAGATTGGTGAACTTTTCAGCTTTGATTTATATTTTCCAGCCATGAGATGATGATATCTAACTTTGCTATGGACTTGAGAGTTTTAATATGAAGATTTCTAGCTTTAATATGATTTTTTAGCTTCAAAATAGGATTTTTCAGCTTAGTTTATAAAATTCCAGCCTAGAGTTTAATTTTCCAACTTGAGTATATGATGAATATATGCTATGTATTTGCCTAAATTAGTTAGTTTGGTGGCCTAGTAAAAGAACCCCTTTTACCTTATAATTTGTGGAGTTGATTTGGACTGTTTAGCCATGAAGCATAGCTTGAAAAATTGAAGAAAAATTGAAGGAAAAACAAGGGAGGTGCTGCCCATTTCTTTTCTTATAGTATAAGCGAGTGAAAGTGAGAGTAGAAGGATGAGTTGCGGTTGATTCGGACTTAGTTTGCTTATGGATGCTTGATTCTACTTTGGTTATAAGCTGAAATTTTGCCAAAAACTATATTTTACAAGGAGAAAGTAATGGCCATTTTAAGCATGATTTCAAGCTACATAAGTCAAGTTTTAAACTTAAAAGTTTTAATCGTTTTCTTTCTAAAAACAAAGAGGAGCGTGCATGTATCTTGCATATAGTTTGCTAAGCATTATAAGGTTCATTTGCATGATCTTTCCTTGATATTAACAAGGGAGGGTTGTATATTTTGAAACCCTGTTTGATTGCAACTTGCCATATGATATTCACTTGCAGATTTCGAGAGTAACCAGGGTGTAGGGTCTGAGCTTGACGTTGATAAGCAGTAACTCATTTGTGAGTGTTCAAATTGCATGATTTGAATTATGTGATGTTTCATGTGACTGGTTGTTGAGACTGACTTGATATTGCAAAGGCGAGTGTGTACTTTATCGCACTCGACTTAACTTGCTTGAATTCTTGTCGACTTGTTTGCTTGTGAATCGATATATCTGTGCATGACTTGAAAGCCGATTGGAGTTGTTATCTCGCCAACTATACTCTTTGGGATCCTATCCCTATTGGTTAGTTGGTCAAATCGAGCCAGCAAGAGTTTGGTCGAGGTAACCAATGAACCATGGGTCTTGTATCTTGTATTGGCCTTGGTATACTCGAGTATTGCCCTACTTATACTTGATTGGCATGCAGGCCCGGGTAAGGGGGATGATCGGTGGTCGAAGATGGTGTGAAATGGTGATCTACTAGACTTGATTGTGTATTCTGCAGTTGACGGAGTGTCAATGATTACAAGTTAAGCGGCCAATGTGAGGAAAAATGTATCCTTTTACTTGAATGTGCCACTTGTTCTTGATTACCTGTTATTGATTTGCTTTGTGACTGCCTTCTTCCTTGCTTTGAGATTGATTCTTTGTTTGTATGAATTGTTTTGGAACTTCACCGAGCTATGGCTCATCCCATTAGTTTTGTTTTCCTTACAGGGGGTGCGAGCATGGGTGAATAACTGTGATCGGATGGATTTTATCCAAATCTTTTGGCTTTGTAATTGTATAGTACTAATGCTCGTCTAGAGTTTGGATTTCAACTAGAAATTGAATCTGTTGCTGTATTTTGATTATGTTTGGACGTTTGAGATGACCGAGTGTATATATATATATTTTAAAATTGGAAACTACTGCTACTCTTACTCTTGAAGTTATAATTCCTTTTAAATTATGTAAGTGAGTCCTAGCGAGAGTTAGATAGGCGGTCCGCTAAATCCTGGGATACGCCATTGAGGTAGGTGGGGTCGTCATAGGTGGTATCAGAGCCTAGGTTTGAATTGGTCTGAGTGGATTAAATGTTTTATAGTGGTGACGGGTTACGCATGAATGTCTAAATGTAAACCCTAGAGCATTATGTGGCTAACCCTATTTTATCTAGCTAAGTTGCTTATTTTCTTGACGCTACTTGTACTGTAGGCAATGGAAGGAGGCAGTGGGAACGGGAGTTCCGGACGATCTCATCGGGTGCTTAGCTATCAGGAATGTCCAGGAGAGCCAGTATTTCGATCGGCTCCGGGGCATAGGGTCAGGCATTGTGATTGTTGGCGGACCTACTCATATCGCGATAGGGTGGTCCTCGCCATAGTGGACGAGAGGAGAAAGTTGGCTAGTGCCAATCGTCGGGACCAGACGGAGATCAAGCGCCTTAGAGCAGTGCTAAGGATGCAAGGGGATAGAATTCGAGAGTTTGAGCTTTCTATTATCGAAGAACAGGAGTGAACTAATACTTTTCGAGAGCAAGTACAGGAGGTTAATGGTTACCTCGTTCGGGTAGTGAGAGAAGTAAGGGACCGAGCGGAGAACATCTTAATTGAGTGTGGGGTACTTATAGAGGAAGTGGTACAAGTAAACTTAGCCGAGAAAGGTTAAGGGAACGTGGCCCATAATGAATTTGACCTTGAACCTGAGAAAGGTCAAGCTGAACCTGAAAAGAAGGTGGAATCGGTTGGGTCGGTGATGAACTAAGCGAGATATCTAGGTTTTGTGGGTTGTGCGAGGTAGTTAGGATGTGGTATAGAGTAGTTGGGATGACACGTCACCTTTCTTGTTTTGTTTTTGATATTGACGTGTTAAGACTGATGTATATAGTGCTTGCTTTTGTTTTGTGTCCTTTGGTTTTGTTATATGTACTTGACTTTATTAGGTTGACATGTACAGTATTTTATGACTTGGTATTTGAGTTGTTATGGTATGTAGATAAATAGAGTATTTTATTTTAAGTGTGTTCCATTATTCTCACTTTATGACTTGATAATGTTTTTATTGAACTATATAGCTACTTTATTTTGCTTATACCTATATAGTCTATTTTCAAAAAGAGGTATGGAAGGTAGACGAAATCAAGGACGTGGGGCTACTCGTGGACGTGGGGTTGAACAAGTACAGGAATCAAGAGAAGAAGGAGGCTCGGCGGCCGAACAACAACGTGAACCAAGGACCAAAGTAGCAAATCAAGTAGCAACAGCAATCCAACAAATGACTGATATTTTAGCACAGTTGATAGAGCAGCAGGATTAAGTCCCTGTTAATCAGCCTAAGGACTCTGAAATAGGAGAAGATGGGGCCCTAGAGCGCTTTTAAAAGTTCTTTCCTCCCAAATTTTTTGGAAGGCCAGACCCAGAAATAGTTGAGAGATGGTTGGAGACAATGATAAATATTTTTACTACCTTGAATTACACGGAGGAAAAGCAGGTGAACTTTGCCGTATTCCAATGCTAGGAAATAAAGTTAAATTAGAGGATATGTTGGTGATAAATGAATATCCAAATGTTTTTCCCGATGAATTAGAGTCATTGCCTCGCGAAAGAGAAATAGAGTTTAAAATTGATCTGGCACCTGAAACCACACCTATCTCGAAAACCCCTTATCGGATGGCGCCCACTGAATTTAAGGAATTGAAACTGTAATTGCAAGATTTGTTAGAATGGAGATTTATACATGAAAATAAGTCACCTTGGGACGCTCCAATGATTTTTGTTAAAAAGAAAGACAGGAGTTTACGATTGTGTATTGACTATCGGAGTTTAAATGTGGTGACCGTTAAGAACAAATATCCTTTGCCCTACATTGACGAGTTATTTGACCAATTACAAGGAGTTGTGGTGTTCTCTAAGTTGGATTTTAGACAAGAATATTATCAATTAAAAATTAAGAAGGAGGATGTGCAAAAAACTGCTTTTAACACTCGATATGGGCATTATGAATTTTTGGTAATGCCTTTTGGATTAACTAATGCCTCAAGAGCATTCATGGATTTATGTATCGGGTGTTTAAACCTTACTTGGACCAATTTGTAGTAGTATTTATTGATGATATTTTGGTATACTAAAAAACTAAAGAGGAACATGAGCGACATTTGAGAATGGTACTGCAAACCTTAAGAGAACATCAGTTGTTCGCCAAATTTAGTAAGTGCGAGTTCTGGTTAGAGAAAGTATCATTCCTAGACCATATAATTTCAAAAGACGGACTCACTATGGATCCGCTTAAAGTTGAAGTTGTTGCCAAGTGGAAGCAGCCAGAGAATCCTATTGAGATTCATAGTTTTTTGGGTCTAGTGGGGCATTACTATCGATTTATAAAAGACTTTTTAAAAATTGCAGGGCCTCTAACGGATTTGACCAAGAAGTAGGGTAAATTTATTTGGAAGACTAGGTGTAAAACTAGTTTCCAAGAGTTTAAAAAACGATTAACCATGACACCGGTGTTAGCCCTGCCAAATGGAAAAGATAGTTATACGGTATATACAAATGTTTCGAGAAAAGGTTTAGGGTGTGTTTTAATGTAAAGTACGAATGTAATTGCCTATACTTTTCGGAAGTTAAAATCTTATGAGCGAAATTATTCAATCCATGATTTAGAACTCGCAGTTGTTGTATTTGCTTTAAAAAAATGACGGCATTATTTTTATGGGGTGACTTTTGAAATGTATACGGATTATAAAAGTCTTAAATATCTATTCTCCCAAAAGGAGTTGAACCTGAGGCAGCGACGGTGGATAAAGTTTTTGAAAGATTATGACTGTACCATTAATTGTCATCCAGGAAAAGCCAATGTAGTAGTAGATGTCCTAAGTCAAGAGGCTCAAGTAGCGGGTTTAATGATAAAAGAATAGAACCTATTAGAGGATGTTAGTGAATGGAATTCTCGTCTTGAACCACAAAAAGTTATTTTTGGAAATATTGTGGTGAAATCAGCATTGTTAGATCGAATTAAAGAGGGTCAAAAGAAAGAACCGATGGTGCAAAAGTGGTTGGAGAGGGTGCAAAAGGGAGAGTTACTCGACTTCAATTTAGGTCCCGATGGAATTCTAAAGTTTCGAAATTGTAATACCAAAAGATGAAAAGTTGAAGAAAGATATTTTAGAAGAAACCTTCTGTTCTAGGTATACTGTACATTCAGGTAGTGGCAAGATGTATTAAGATTTCAAAAGTCTATATTGGTGGGATAACATGAAATTGGAGATTGCTCAATTTGTTCAAAAATGTCTTACTTGTCAATAAGTGAAGGCCAAACATAAAAAACCGTCGGGATTGCTACAACCTCTAAAAATATCTGAATGGAAGTGGGAGTACATAACGATGAGTTTTGTATCAGATTTGCCACGAACTCAAAAAGGTCATGATGCGGTTTGGGTGATAGCGGATCGATTGACTAAGTCCACATATTTCTTGCCTATTAATATGAAGTATTCTTTAGAAAAACTTACCCAACTTTACATGAATGAGATTGTGAGATTGCACGGGGTACTAGTGAGTATAGTATCCGATAGAGATTCTAGATTTGTATCTCGATTTTGACAAAAGTTACAAGAGACTCTAGGGACTAAATTAAACTATAGCACAACCTATTATCTTCAAACTGATGGACAGTTAGAAAGAACCATTCAAACTCTTAAACATATGTTAGAAGTTGGGATCAATATATGACATTAGTTGAGTTTACTTATAACAAGAGTTATCACGCTTCTATTTAAATGGCATCATATGAAGCGTTTTATGGACGAAAATGCCGATCACCAATTCACTGGGATGAAATAGGAGAGAGAAAAGTTATGGATCCGACAACAATACCATGGGTTGAGGAAGCATATGAAAAGGTAAAGGTAATTCGTCAGAAGCTTCAAACGGCCCAGATTCAACAAAAGAGTTATGCTGACCATTGGAAAAAGGATTTGAACTTTGAAATTGGAAACAAGGTATTTCTTATGGTTACCGCATTAAAAGGGAAGATTAAAGTAGGAAAAGGAAAGAAGTTACAATCTAGATACATAGGTCCCTTCACTACCCCAACGGATAGGAAAGGTGGCATATCAATTGGAGTTGTCAGCAAGTTTATCTCGAATCCACGATATTTTTCACGTCTCTTTACTTAAGAAATATCACCCGAACTCGACCCAGATACTGTTGCCAGAGGATATTGAGTTTGAAGAGTCTCTAAATTATGAGGAACGACCTATTCGACTACTAGATTAAAAGGTGAAAGACTTGAGGAATAAACAATTTTCACCTAGCTTTTGGCTTGATTAAGTGAGGAAATCAACAAGAACCACTAATCTAATTCGAAGAAAGTTGCTACAAGGGGACAAAAAAGCTTGTAGTGGAGTGATTTGGAAAGGAAAGCTTTTGTTTTCATTTTTCTCCTAGGGGTTTGAAGGTATTAAATTAAGAAACTCTCTTTCTCTTTCTTATCTTGCATTTTATTGAATATATGCCTTGAATATGGAGGTTTTGTGAAAGATTTCATGGATTTGTGAAGATTGGTGAACTTTTCAGCTTTGATTTATATTTTCCAACTATGAGATGATGATATCTAACTTTGCTATGGACTTGAGAGTTTTAATAAGAAAATTTCTAGCTTTAGTATGAATTTTTAACTTCAAAATAGGAATTTTCAGCTTAGTTTATAAAATTCCAGCCTAGAATTTAATTTTTCAGCTTGAGTATATGATGAATAGATGCTATGTATATGCCTAAATTAGTTAGTTTGGTGCCTAGTAAAAGAACCCCTTTTACCTTATAACTTGTGGAGTTGATTTCGGCTGTTTTGCCATGAAGATTAGCTTGAAAAATTGGAGGAAAATTGAAGGAAAAACAGGGGAGGTGCTACCCGTTTCTTTTCTTGTAGTATAAGCGAGTGAAAGTGAGAGTAGAAGGATGAGTTGTGGTTGATTCGGACTTAGTTTGCTTATGGATGCTTGATTCTACTTTGGTTATGAGTTATAAGCTGAAATTTTGTCAAAAACTATATATTTTGCAAGGAGAAACTAATGGCCATTTTAAGCATGATTTCAAGTTACATAAGTCAAGTTTTAAACTTAAAGGTTATAATCGTTTTCTTTTTAAAAACAAAGAGGAGCGTGCATGTATCTTGCATATACTTTGCTAAGCATTATAAGGTTCATTTACATGATCTTTCTTCGATATTAACAAGCGAGTATTGTATATTTTCAAACCCTGTTTGTGTGAGGATTCGAAAATTTTCTTATTTTTATCTTATTTTACTGGCTTATTTAAATATTTATTCACCCGTTTTCTCTGAATAATTTATTTCAACCATTTTAAATCCATTTATATGGAGTAATGTCTCACTTATATTTTTAAAACGTCCTGTTAGCAAATTTAATTTTTCGGAGGCTCGTTTAACGAGAAATAGCGAGTACGCGTTTTTCAAGACAATATTCGATTCGAGAGTGCAATAATCTTGGAGAATTAAGAATGATCAATAGTAGACTAAGAAAAGTTAATTGAGAGATTAGAGTGAGTGAGTTCAAAATTTCGCCTTATTGCGCGCGAATCGGAGGTTCGCGTTGGAACGGCTAAATGGAGATTTAAGAAATTTATACTAGACTACTAAGAGTGAATAATTACCATATTAAAGGGAGTACCTTGGAGGATTAGTGCACGAGTGTATCAAACTCGAGAGAAAACGGTGGTACGAAACCCTCGTGCAGCCACTAGTGAGAGTTGACTTTTTTGAACACAACCTAAAGCTACTTTTTCTCATTCTTTCTCCCCAAGTTTTATCACTCAAACCCTCATCTTCTCCTCTCCATTCAGCCGACCAAACAGCAAAGGAAAAGAAGGAAAGAAAAACTCTTCTTGTCTTGCTCAAATCTTGCACCAAAAACATCAACCAATCTTCTAGCTACTTGGAGGTTAACTCTAGATTGGTGAAAGACTTCATTTTGTGGAATTTCTTAGAGCTTTTGGTGGTGGAAATTCTGATCTCATCTACGTCTAAGGAGGTAACTTCCATCTCCTTTAGATCTTCCCATTTAATCAAAGTTTAGTAGTGGATTTGCATGGATTTACTATCCTAAGCAAGAAATAGGTAGAGGACTTGAGGAAATCTATTTTTTTTCTTGCTTTAAACTCTAAGATAGTGGACTTGGTGTGACCTTTAGGTAGCTGCCTTGAGGATTAAATGCTTGATTAATGTTGTTTATATGTTAAGTGAGTTGATTATGGTTAGAAAAGTGAAAAGAAAATCAAAGGAAGTGGAGACTTGAGCTGGCCAAAAATTTCTGGTCATGTTGCTCTGTGATATTTCGAAATTTTTTATGATTGTTGGCTGTGAAATTGATGCTTATATGTTGTATATGGTGTGTACAAAGTGTTGTCCAAAAATCATTTGATTTGGTTGAACAAAACTTGGAATTTCGAAATTGAAAGAAACCTGGAAATGGTAATCTGGGTAGCCGAACAGTGCTCCTTTGATTTAACATATCTCTTTGTACAAAAGTCGAAATTGAGTGCCGTTAGCGGCATTCCGTAGCTTTCTAATGGTATAAAAATCACTTGCTAGTTCGATCTGAGTGAACTGCAGTGAATTGATAAAGTCGGCTGTTCTGTTCTGTTCTGCCTGTTTGTTCCATTCGAATGGACATGAGAAGCTGCAACTTGTGGCTTGAATTCGAACTACTTGTGAACTGATTTTGGAAATGTTTTCTTCTGATGAAATAAATTATTTTGAACCTAATTTCCAACGTCACCAACCATTCTTAATTTGAACTATGGCCTGATTTTGAAAGTGCGATAAAGCTGGAAAACTGGACAGTTTTTCTTTTCTTGTTGGCCGACTGGTCTAGTTTGTTATGGGATGTTTTAATTCAAAAATTTTGATGTAAATTGATCATCAACTGTTTATTAAAGGTTTCTTGGACCTTGGTTTCAAAAATGAACCGAAATGGGACTGATTTCATTGTGCAAAATGTTTGGAAAAGAAATAAAAGCAAGAAGGCAGATTTACTTTGAAATATTTTCCGAACTTTGGTTGTTTCGTTAACTACCTTCCCATGGGAGTTTTTACGTAAAATTTTATAGAGGTGTAGTCCTCGTATGGAAGTTTTAGTGTACCAAATTTGGTGAAATTTCAATACCATTTCGATGTCCAAATGAAACCTCAAAGATAGCTTTTCAAATCTGGAAAGTGACTGGACAGGTTGTGAAAGTTGACCAACTTTAAACTGATGTATCTCGATACTCAAAACTCCGAATTTAGTTCTATTTATTGTGTTCGAAACCTTGTTTGGAACTCTTATTGTGCTATGAATTTCAGAGCATGATTCATTTTCCGTGAATTATACCGAATTTCCAAAGATGACTGCAAAATCAAGACTGGTTCAAACCTATCCCATTAGAACTGAATCTTTTATTTGAAAAAATGAGTGCTTTCCGTTTAGAATCTTTGTAAGGTGTCTTCTAGGAACTTTTAGTACTCCGAACCAAGATTCCAACGGTATAAATGTTTCCATTTTTGGACCTATCGAGTGCAAGATCTGATTTTTTCAAAATTTGACGCGCAAAACTGAAATTTTCCGACTTGATGAGAAGTGAGTTTTTTTGGAAACTTTTCCCTATCCTTTGATATTAATTGATCGTTTTAAACTTGATTTCATAGAGGAAATTACTTTCTTTTTTGTTAATAAATCCTCACTTTTGAACCTTGATTTTTGAGTGATTAAGGTTCTCTTTTGAGACATGGACTTAGTCTAAATAAGTGTACCTTCGTTATTGGTTAATACATGGTTGTGAGTGAAAGTACTTGTTATTTGTTCAGGCGCTCAAAGAGATTTTCAAGAGAATCTCGAAGCGGACGCCTAAAGGCTTAATTGCACGCTCACTCACTTTTGTTTTGACTTGGTGAGTGTCAAGTGCATGAATTTGTTGCTAAGTGCTTGACTTGCTTCTTATCCGTTATGTGAATTTGAAAATTTTGAGACGAGTGTGTACTTTACCGCACTCGTTCTCTTTCAAATGAAATTATATTCAAATTTTGCTATGTGAATCCATATTCGACTTGTGCGAAGTGATGTGGATGTGATTCGTATTTGGAATCGTCGATTGGAACACTGCTCATCGACTTATATTCGTATTCGTATTCGGGGGACGTCCAAACTCATAGGCTAATCTTGTAACTCGAGCTGGCATGGCTTGGTCGAGGAGTTTGGTGAACCATGAGATTATTCATAAAGCTTGATCTATTTGAGAGATCTTGCTTGGCATACTCACGTAGTATCGCCTTTTAAATGATGAGCGGGCCCGAAACAGGGGGTGTAACGGTGAATGGGATTCATGAAGTAAGTGGAGTTCTACGGACAAAATGTACCTACCCAGGTGACGGAGTGTCATCACGTGGAGGTATATGATCGAGACTTGGCAAAGCAAGTGGAACCTAGCTCCTGAGAGCTCCCGTATCTTTTTCAAGTGTGTTTTGTGTTATTTTGTGGATTACTTGAATGTTATAGCTTTATTTCTCGTACAGGTTTTATGGCTACTTGAATTACGTGCTTGCATGATTTTCTTGGCCTCACTGAGCGTTAGCTCATTCCATTAGCTTTGTTTTCCTTAACAGGACCGGATGGGAAGATTTTTGGAGAAAAGCCGACAAGATTACTCTTTTGATTAATACCTTGGTTGTAATTGTTTAGTCGACTTATAATGGTTGTATTTTGGGATTTGATGTATCTTTTGAGAACTTATAATGTAAGATTTGAACGTTTACCTAAGGAAGCGACTTTGATGTACTTCGACTTTTATTATTGGTTATTTATCCTGAAATTTGGATTGAAATTGTATCGAGTCCTGGTGAGAGCTAGGTAGGCGTCTCGCCGATACCCTTTGGTTCGTCTTAGGGAGAAGTGGGGGTGTCACAGTTTGATTGCAACTTGCCATATGATATTCACTAGCAGATTTCGAGAGTAACCAGGGTGTAGGGTTTGAGCTTGACGTTGATAAGTAGTAACTCATTGGTGAGTGTTCAAATTGCATGATTTGAATTATGTGATGTTTCATGTGATTGGTTGTTGAGACTGACTTGATATTGCAAAGGCGAGTGTGTACTTTATCGCACTCGACCTAACTTGCTTGAATTCTTGTCGACTTGTTTGCTTGTGAATCGATATATCTGTGCATGACTTGAAAGCCGGTTGGAGTTGTTATCTCGCGGACTATACTCGTTTTGGGATCCTATCCCTATTGTTTAGTTTGGTAAAATTGAGCCAGCAAGAGTTTGGTCGAGGTAACCAATGAACCATGGGTCTTGTATCTTGTATTGGCCTTGGTATACTCGAGTATTGCCCTACTTATACTTGATTGGCGTGCAGGCCTAGGTAAGGGGGATGATCGGTGGTCGGAGATGGCGTGAAGTGGTGATCTACTAGACTTGATAGTGTATTCTGCGGTTGACGGAGTGTCAATGATTACAAGTTAAGCGGCCAATGTGAGGAAAAATGTATCCTTTTACTTGAATGTGCCACTTGTTCTTGATTACCTGTTATTGATTTGCTTAGTGACCGCCTTCTTCCTTGCTTTGAGATTGATTCTTTGTTTGCATGAATTGTCTTGGAACTTCACCGAGCTATGGCTCATCCCATTAGTTTTGTTTTCCTTACAGGGGGTGCGAGCATGGGCGAGTAACTGTGATCGGATGGATTTTATCCAGATCTTTTGGCTTTGTAATTGTAATAGTACTAGTGCACGTCTAGGGTTTGTAATAGTACTAGTGCACGTCTAGGGTTTGGATTTCAACTGTATTTTGAGTATGTATGGAGGTTTGAGATGACCGAGTGTATATATATATTTTAAGTTTGGAAACTGCTGCTACTCTTACTCTTGAAGTTATACTTCGTCTTTTAAATTATATGAGTGAGTCCTGACGAGAGTTAGGCAAGTGGTCCGCTAAACTCTAGGATATGCCCTTGGGGAGGTGGGGTTGTCACACACTCAATGGTGATTTGAATTTTGAAGAAATTCAACTAATTGCAAGAAAGTTTGAATTACATCCAAATTGAGAAATGATGCTTTATATCTAGCCAAAGCATTAAAGAAAGGCGCTTATTGGGAGGCAAACCAATTCATTTTTAATTCATTTTTTATTATTTTTATTTTAGGTTTCTTGTGTTTTGTGCATTTGATTTTGATTTTGTTGTTTTAGTGAATAGAAGACTACTACCAGACAAGGCGTGCCTGCACCTAATTGATTGATGAGTTTTCATGACATGCTCAAAAATTTCAAAAGACTAGTGATCGACAAGGCGTGCCCGCACCTCTAGGGCGCACTAAAATTGGCAAGTTAAAAATTTTTTACCTGAAGACTCCTTGTGTTTTAGGCGTGTCCGCATCTAAAATAACTAAAGAATTTGGTGGCTACTTTCATGGATTTAATGTTAGTTGAGTATCTTATTTTTCTTGACAATGGATTTAAATGATGAATATGCTGGATTTGGTAAATTTTAACCACTTTGTAAGCTTTCTGAACCTATTAATGAGCATTTTCATCTATATTTTGCTCTATTTCTGTTTGTTGAGTGGTTATCGTATATGATTTTGTCATTTTAGAACTTACTCTATTATGCATGTCAAGACCATATTTTTGTTGAATTTGACGCATGAAAATGATAAGGGCGCCTAGGATTAACCTTATTTTGACTTTCTTAAAATTCACCTTTACTTTGTTTACCATTAGTGCAGTCAATTTGAGCCTTTAACCATGTCTTTATTTAAAAGCTGCAATAGTTATCCAAAACCTCTTGTTTGAACTTTCTTGTCAAACCTTGTGTCAAAGAGTTATCTTAATTTCACTTTATAGAGATTTAATGTGTTGATGCAAGACACCGAATTGAAGTTAGCAAGTGTTGTCAAATGAAGTTTACCTTGAAGGTGTTTATGTTTGTATTCATAAGAAAGAGAAAAAAAAGAAAAAATGGATAAAAAAGAGAAGAAAAAAAGAGAAAAAAGAACACAAAAAAAGAAGTGTATGATATGAAGTGTTTCTGGGCATAATTAACATGTTGTGATCATTGATAAAAGTCCAACAATATGCCTGCAATTGTTAAGTTGATGGAAATTGTTGATATACCTTGGAAAGTAAATTTGCACAAATTTGACCGTTGGATTCATGCAATGACTTTTTGGCATCTTCTTTGATATGTTTAGACCTTAAATTTACCTTTTTATTCTACCCCTTATTCAAAATCTCATTACAACCTTATAAAAGTCCCTTGAATTCTTGTGTTGAATCCACTATTAGTGGTGAAACTATAATATATGTGTAAGTTTATGGTAATGTCACTCTATGATGTCGATTGAGAGTTGTATTTTACCCCATACACTTTAGAGTGATGAGTGCGTATGTTAAACACCCCCTTGTGAGAATTGTTGAATTTAGTGCATTCGGATTTTAATAAAGTTGTTGGAAGGGTAAGATGTTTATGCTAGTATGATTTGCCGCAGAATGTTTACTCTCTTGATTGTGCTTCTAAGCTTGGATATGCTTGAGCACAAACATAGTTTATGAGAAGGAGAGATTGATAGAGTGCATTTTATTAGTAAATTTGCGAATATTTTTCGCTTGATTTTTGACCAAATATTATATTAATTGGTAGATTGTACTCATGTTTGGTAAATGGTGTTAATTGTAGGAATGTGGAACGAAAAGAAGTTAAAGGGCAATTTTTCCAAAAGACATGCATAGTTTGGCGTGGGCACGTCTAACTCCAACTGTCAACTCTAGAAAACTCGGGATTCTGATGCAAACAAGTTTCCCGTAGTAGTTGGGATTCTTGAGCTGAAGTGTGAACGTGGTTTTTCTTCCAAAATATTAGTTTCCAATTCATATTAGAAATGATTTGTTTATATTATCTTTTTAGGATTTCCTTTTCCAATAGGGATCATCCCTTTTCTTGATAGCTAAAAATTAGGAAACTAGTTAGAAAAGGAATAAGAGAATGGTTGGCTCAAAACTCTCTTTTCTTTCTAGTGAAAAACATATACTCCCTCCGTCCCAAAATTTCGGACGCTTTTTGGGAAACACACTTTTTATGTACAGTAGCATTATGGGGACACACTTATCTGACTCTTCCAATCGTACCCTTTGCTGTTTGTGGAGTAAAACAACAAACTGTTGGGGACCACTTGCCATTAAGTCACTTTGACTAAAAGGCAAAGACAATCAGAATGGCATGACTTCCGATGATGTGTTATGGCTGGGTCCATCAGAATTGGTTAGTGCAATCTTGACTTTTCAATAGAAGGGTATAATTGGAAAATAATTTTAAAAGTGGTTTGACTTTTTCAAAGTGACTTAAATTTTGGGACAAGCAAAAAGTGGAAATATGACATTAACAATGGGACGGAGGGAGTACATCGTATCTTCTTCTTTGGAGAAAAAATGGCTTTTACAATTCTCCATCTTTTGCATGGGATATTTTCTTCAACGATGAATAGCTAATATCCTCTTCTAGCCAAAGGTCAACTTGAAGACGCGGTTCCCAAACCTCTATCAAATCGAATTCATTTTTAATTATTTTTTTTAATTCATTGGTATTCATACATTTTCTAATTTAATTTCTTATGACTGTTCTGTTATTTAAATGTCAATGGTCTGATATTTGAATTAATCTAATAATCTACTGTCATATTAACCAATTAAATATATAATTATTTGATTGGTTAATACTAGTGGTAACTAGCATGATTGGTTTTATATTAGGAAAACGTATGATCTAACTTAAACAAACTCTCATAGTGTGTTTGTTGGTATTTGTTGGTTAGGGTTAGATTTTTTTTCTAATTTTTAATGCAATCGGGAAATTAAATCCTATGGTTGTACCTAGGGTTATTTTTTGGTTAGGAAAATAGTTAATGGTCGTACGTTGACTATCGAAAAAGTAAGGAAAAGTTTGCTGTCAAAGTTATTGGTGGTTATAACCAATCTATAAATGAGTAACTGAAATATTCTTGCATCAATGATCTGTAGTGTGAACCGTATCTCAAAAGTTGCCTTTTTTGGCTAGGCTAGAATCATGTTTATTTTTGATTTAATTCCTACTTATTTCTGCAAAATTTTTTTTATAATTAGTTAATTAGTTATTTTTGAATTTACCTAAAATACCCCCATAATTATCACTCTAAAAAGAAGCAAATTTCTCCCTAATCTCTATGAAGACGACCTACTCACTGCTATATACAACATTTATATTTTCTTGAGTAAGATTTTTATTATTGTACAGATTCAACACTTGTCAATGAGCACTAAAGAAAGTGTGAAACCATGGATTTCTGACATTCCTTCCCTCCATGAGGTCGTTTCTTTCAACTCCAGGTTGCTGCATGTAGCTAATCCGAACAGATTTTGCTTCAAAGATGTTACAATTGGTACTTCTCTGAAGTGCTATTGTACTGCGGGCATACATGGGATCCCTGTTATTCAATAATGCTGTCTCATTGTAATGAATTTAAAAGCTGTAAACATCTTCTAATTTCCCTTTTGTATATAATGATTCAACATTAAACTTAAATTAACTGTAGGACAAATAGTGAACACGCCCACATTAGGTACTAACTTTCATCCTTCAATGTTTGCCAAATTTGTAAATTGCCTTGAGTTTGCAGTAAAATTTAGCTGGCAAAAAGGTTTTGTGGCCTAATAATTTCTGGTGTGAAATCATTGAATCTCTTAGTCTTGATACTTTAAGTTCAAAATGGGCCCTCCTTGCTGTATGCTCAAGAATGTTGTAGGCCTAGCCATACTTCAAAAGGATACGTGGTTCTAAATTCTTGATCATTGTTTGAAAGGCAAAACCATGCTGAGGAAGAATTTGGTTTTGATCATCCAGTGGGGGGTTTGACAATCCCCTGCAGAGAAGACATGTTCATCGACCTCACTTCTTGCTTGGGCAGAAATTTGAGTTAGTTGAGCTGGCACGCATTAATAGACAATACTAGTTGTTAGTTGATATAAGAAAGCACAAATTTTGTAATGTAGAGAAAGAAGATTGCTTTTGTACAGTTGCCTTTAAATCAGAGCAGTGAAACTCTTTAATCAAAAGCACCGTTTCAACAGAATTTGAATTTCCAAACATGGGGCTTCTGCCGCCACTGTACTAGTCTTTCTTTGAATATACTGCACAAAATTCTATCCAATTTCCATTAGTATGGCAAAATTCTAACTTTAGTCTGCTTCTTCCCTATAGCTGGTAAAGTCAAAGACAATCTACATGTTGATTGTAACGATGATGGTGTCTATTATGTCTAAGCTTGAGTAAAGACTAGACTCTCTGATTTCCTTGGACACCCCGAACACAAATTGATACATGGATTGCTTCCATTTCATCCAAGATCTGTAGAATTAATAACCCGTACTTATGTAGCAATGGTACAAGTAAAAATTTTTTACTGTGCTGGCACTGCAATTGGCGTATATTCTTCCCAGTGTAATGAATGGCCAGTCAGTAGTAACATTTGTGAATGCGGGGGCAGCCACAACTCGTGGATCACTGGAAGAAACTTACCCAAGTTTTATTGCATCCTCGATTTTTCATCCATGTCCTGGACATGGTTCAAAGACTCGGCCGAGTCTGAGACGACTAGGCCGAGTCGTCACTGTCTTGGGCTCTTCGGATAGGATACCGGGATGATACGATTCCAAGATACTTGACTCGCTGAGACGTCACCGTAAAGGGTTGAAACGAACGAATCACACCAAATCATTCCGAATCAACTCGAATTTTTATTATTTTTACTAATTTTTTAATTATTTTTGTTTATCATATTTTTTACAATTTTTAGACTATTAAATATTTCCCAAATTCGCGTCTCGCCAAGACCGCGACCGATATGTCAAAACCGATGTGAAACAGTCCAGGCCGAGACCACAACCGCGACTGCAACTTTGAACCCTGGTCCTGGATTGCCTAAGGGTGCTTCACTTTTGATGCCTCCTCAAATCTGAGCAGTCCAAATCTGTTACAGGGAGATGTGTGTTTCATGCATCAACCTTAGCTGCTCTAAAAGGTAAAGCTATGAATACTGAAATCTGCATCCAGTGGTCACCAATGCTACTCGTGGTAGAGCTGTAACGGGACTTATCTGGCAGTGCATAATAGCCACATCTCAAGCTAGATTCAGATCTTCAGTTGCCCTCGATGGTTAGGCTTGTCACCATTGGGATTGATAAATTGGACAAAGTTTTCTTGAAGATGTGAAGGCTGAAGACGAGCCTCCAGTCAATTTAACACTTTGTCTCTTTCAAATTTTTGTAATGATGGAATCTATGGAGCTTTGGGTGGGGGAGGACATGCATTTGGAAGTGCTAGCATAGACTCCATTGGACAACCAAATTTTGTTATCCTCATGAATTGGTGATCGAATTGAAGCATGAATATGGTTAAAAGAAGAAAAATTGACTATATTTGAGAAGATCCCTGAGCTACTCCATTTTGTTATTTTAAATCCTCGCTCATTTTATTATCCATTCAATCATCCATGAAAAAGAATCACCAAGGTCCCATTATCTGAGCATTACACAATATTCGACCTAAAGAAAGTAGAGAAACCGTGGCACATAAGCCTTCCAAAGCCCAAGGTAGGGAACAAAGAATTTTTCAAGCTCTATCGAGTATGCATTCGACTTTCCTGTTGGACTACACTTGTCTATTGAGGTCAAAGCTAGAAATGGTCATGTCACAAATGATCTGACTGAATCATTCAGTAATTAGGCTAGTCATTTTGGAGACCAACCTATAATCACATTGTTAGAGGGTGGCAAGGATTGGGAAAAGACATGAAAAGGTCCAGCACAGGGTACATACACTTGGTCCAAAAATAGTCGCAAGAATTAACAACTGGAAAACATTTTAGGACTAATGTTATAACTTTCATTGCAACACCGATCTATTCTAACCTTAGTAGCCAAAACCTGTGATTGCAAATGTTGAGAACTTTCTGGTATTCCTTGTGGACTTGGCCTCCGGGATGCACATGGGACTATAACACAACCCATTGCTGATTAGATAAGATTAAAACTAGCTGAATACTCAGCTAAGGTGGCAGGTAAGAAGTCACAATTTAGCAGTTTAGATACAGTTTGTCGTGTGACGAAGGTTTAAAAATGTCGTCGTGCTATCAGACAGTCAATCCCATCCCCGTACATCCAAAATCATGGACGCGAGTAAAAAATGATTGACAGGTCAACTGTTTCTGATGATTTTGTCGAATTCCACAAGATATACATTCATTTATTCATGGTATAATTCACTTTGAAGATAAAATAAATATAGAACAAATTTTTGTGAATCCTACACATTCTATTAAAAATGATGTACATGCACTAATCTAAACCTTACTTTATCTTTTTTTTTTTCTTTTGTCATTCATGACTTGAACTTTTTAGAAACAGTCATACTGATGACCGACCTTACCCTATCTTGAAAATCATATTATGCATCTCTATGTCTCTATGCATTATCGAGCCAAACACTTGTCAAATAACAAGCTATTAATCTCCAAGAGAAAAAACAGAAAGAGCTTCATTGTTCACTGAGGGACAAAGATTCCAAGTCCATAATTCACCAAAAGCTAGATCACACAAAAATGCACGCGCACACACTAATCATCTACACCAAGTTCATAAAACTTATCTCCTTAATCATACACTCAGAATTCAGAATCCCTAACACCACCACACACAACCCCCCCCCCCCCCCCCCCCCCCCCACCAAAAACCCCAAACAACAAAAAAAACCAAAAAAAAGACAAATTCAAATTACAACATCAGTATGCTTTGATCAGAAAATAGTGAATATCTCTTCGAGCATGGAAACATGTAGCATAAGCAAAAATACAACAGTTAAAGGTCGCTAATGCTGCCAGGAAATAAATAAATCAGCCTTCTACAAAAACTCTGAAATATGCAAAACTCCAAAAAGCTTCGGAAATTTAGCATCAGAGAATTGCTTACAAATGTTTTTAACATCCTTTTCTTTGAAACATCAGCTTCCGCTGATATACTTACAACAAAATGAATTGATTGAACTCCAAAAGCAGCAGCATCTTTTTCTTTTAACCACTACCTAGCAAAAGCAAATCTAGACGGATTAAACGGGGTAATATCAACAATGCTAGAATGACCATCAAGCACAAGCTCAGCCAAGGAGGCACCAGTGGCAGGGCCATTCAGGATCCCCCAACAGCTATGTCCAGTCCCAACAAAACACCCCTTTACACTAGGCATTTCGCCTATAACTGGCATTCCATCATCCGTGCACGGCAAAAAGCATGCTTGTGCTGCCTTTACTGTTACTTCACTTTCCACTAGATGGCTTGACACATTGCTAGCCACTCTCTTGAGCACTCTTATGGATTCTGGGACTGGTGATATTTGCTCTGGATCATCTGGAACCTCAGCCCCAGCTGACATCCCACATATGTATACTTCCCCTGTTGGACGAGGATAGACTTCTGGGTCCATAGGCTTCCCACCTTGGGACGAATAATAACTCAGAAACAGTGCATGCGGAGTAATAGCATCAGGATCTTTCGGTTCCAAGACGATACTGTGGGCTTTAAGCCCAGACACCCTAAATGAGGACCTTAACAGGGACAATTTACTTGTCCAAGGCCCAAGAGCCAGCACAACAGCATCAGCCTCGATCCTTGTCCCTCTCTCCAGCACCACCGCCTTCACTCTTCCCTCAGCCACCTCCACCTCCTCCAGCTTCCCTGTCACCACCTCGAGGCCATATTCCTCAACCGCCTTGTTCAAAAGCGTTTTGGTGAAGAGCTTAGGATGCACTTGGGCCGTTGTCTCAGTCGTACCAAGAATCCTGGGGCTTTTAGCTGGGCCATCAACCCAAGAAGGGAGTTTTGGGCCTTGGCTTTTATAAAATGGGCTTCCAGAAGATGATGAAGCTTCAGTGATGTCTAGACTCAGAGTGGTGAGGGGACGGTAACCATAAGACTGGGGACCATTGAGCTCTTCGGACAGTAACCGGTGGAGATTGAAACTGGCACGTGCAAGGGATGACAGGGACCCACCATCGCACCAATCAAGGGCAAGGAAGCCTCCAGCCTTGCCTGAGGCAGCGCAGGCAACGGAGGATTTCTCAATTAATGTTACGACTGCGCCCTTTTTGGATAAGAAGTATGCAGTGCAGACTCCGATGACTCCACCACCACAAACCACCACTTTTTTAGGTTGTTGAGCATCTGAAGAGGAATGGCGAGGAGGAGGAGCATATGAAGAACAGTTTGGAGGTGGTCAGTGTCTTTAAGCATCAATTAAAATAATTAAAACACTTCATATTTAAAAAATTTCAAACCTAATGTAACAGAAAATAATGTCAAAAACTTGAAAAAGTTACCCAAAAAAATTAGAAGAATTACATACTTCTATGGGTGGGCATTGTGTAAATATAGATTTTTTATTATATCAATAAATCAACAAATGATGACAGATTTTTTATTTTATCTTTTTGCAGCAACAAATAATATAGATTCTGAAAAGACAAAATAATATTATACCTCCACAGATGTAGCTCACTGGCTCAGGTTGAGGATCCATTGGAAACCAGCGGTGAGAAAGTGAACTGGCTACGAAGGGAAATTTTCAAACAAATGTAAGACAAATTAATTCAGCTGTTCTAAATTGCACAGGATCAGCATGACAAATATGGGGAAGTGGGCATAAAACAAGATTGAGAATGCAAAAAATACATTTTATTCTTATGGGTATTTCCAAGAATCCTTAGAAGCCCTTAGGAAACAAACAAGAAAAACAATTATAGGGAACAAGAAACAAGACAGGCTTGTCCACATTAGATTGACACTAAATGACAGGAGACAAATGTGGCTAGAAAAGACAACATAAACCTTTCTGTCACCATTTTAACATCATAACTCTCTATATCACGACTTGATTCTTCTGACTGAATATCATCAGACAGTAGCTTCTACAAGGTCCATTTTCATCAATAGCAATATCTTTGCCTCTACCTTGTACCCCAGGGCCCCCACCACCGAAGAAAAATAAGATAAAATAAACAGGACTAAATCATTGTGATGCAGGAAAGCTCCAAATTCACATAACTGCCTATTTAAGTTCAGGAAGCTTGCGAAATAAGAAATTCCTTATTATCTGGAATATATTCTATTACATAAGCTTGAAATAAAGATCATTACAGTGCACTAAAGCTTATTAGAAATATTACTTGGCTGATAATAAAGCGTAAACTTAGATTAAGAATGAAAGTAAAACTAAACTTAGCCTCTACTGCCAACAATCATACAAGGCAGATAAGACCTGCATAGAACTGAACTTAAAGCCATTAAAGACTTGCAAACATATTTTTCAAAAATATCCATTTGACACATACTCCAACAACCTTTTCATCTCACATAAACTCTATCTTATACAGTGATACAGTAAAAATTTTCCAGAAAGTCTCGGAAAAAGTAAAACTGTAATAATGAGATTAGCTGGAACTTAAACAGGTAGTTTAGGTGCTATCTAGTAGCTGAAAGTTCATGTACAATTAGGCTAGGAGATTCACTTGATTGGGCCATTTGGCCAATTAGTTACTCAATTTTGTTCATTTTTCATTGCTTTTCATTTATAAGGCCTTTCACGCCTTTGTTCATCATCATTATCAGACTTGAATACCTTCGGCAATTTGTAATGGAATAGGCTCAGCTCAGCAACCCTATCTTCATCTCCTTTTCATAATTTTCCTGCAATTCTATACACCACCTTACCTATTTCCATATACTCTATTTTTACTTCATTTTCCCAGCTAATGAAACCAATCCCTTTCCAAACTCCATTCCTTAATTTCAGTTCTTAATTCCCTTTATTATATTGGGATTCTGTTGGCTTCATTATAAAGATCCAAATAGGGGTTCCTAAGAATCCTTATAACAATATTACATGATTGCATATGGTTAGAGAAAACTTATATCAGCTCAATGTTAAGTTTAATTAAAATCTTCACTCCTGCTCCCGTACTGCTGACAAAACTCTCTAATTCAGTTAACCCTAAAAGTAAATAAGCATAAAACGTAGTAAAATTAATAGACCTCAGAATTACAGAAATCACCGAATAATCAATTAATGAAACCAAAATTCAAAAAACAAGGAGATGGAAATCTTACTTGAATTTTTCTGTAGCTTGACGAACTGATCAACCCTACAAAAACCCACAAAAGATTTATTAGCTAACATCAGTATGCTTGAGAAAATAATTAAACAAAATGTATAGTTAGAAGTAGGATTCGAAGGGCTAAAAGCGAAAAAGGTGAGGAACCATTATAGGAAAAGAAAGAACAAAAGAGAGCTACGAACGGAAGAAGAAGATCACCCAGCGAGCTGCCGTGAGGAGGAAATGAAACATGAAAATGCGGTCCCTCTTCTTTTAATTTTAGGGATAATTTCAGAAACCTCTCTGAGATTTCTAACAATTTCACTGAGTTCCCTTGAAGTTTGAAACATTACACATACCTCCTTTATCATTTAAAATGATAATTTTACCCTTATATATTTTAATGGAATTCTTTTATTTGGAATGCTTATATTTAGAATGAGTTTTAAAATTATTTTTTTCTTATTTTTCCTTCTTATACCTTTTTTAAAATTTTTCGCCAATAAAACTGTAGAACTACCACTATTGTCTTTAGGTTTCTATTATAACCAAATGTCGAACTAGTAATTTTTTTAACAAGTTAATTTTATAATTAATCCAATGTTGTTGCTAATCTTTATTCTATTTTTTGGCATTAAAATTAATAATAAATAAAAAAGAAATGACCTAAAAGCACTGCTAAATTATGATAATCCCACTAGTCTAAAAATTTATAAACTCTAAATGAATTATTTCAACATTTTCTTTTCTATCTTATAAATTTAAATCTATAATGAAATATCATAAAAAATATCATATCATAGTAATAAAATTATTATTATAGTTGTTTATCAAATAGTAAATATGGGTATGAAAAATTTGGCACATTTTTCTTATAAATTATGATAATCCCACTAGTCTAAAAATTTATAAACTCTAAATGAATTATTTCAACATTTTCTTTTCTATCTTATAAATTTAAATCTATAATGAAATATCATAAAAAATATCATATCATAGTAATAAAATTATTATTATAGTTGTTTATCAAATAGTAAATATGGGTATGAAAAATTTGGCACATTTTTCTTATAAATTGTACTAAATAATCTTATACTTGTATAGGAAAATAAATTAAAACTCATTTCACAAGGACAATTTTGGGTATTCATTTAAAAAATGGGATAGTTTCATAAACCTTCCCTGAGGTCTCTGACAATTTTCACTGAACTCCCCTAAGTTTTGAAAAATTACACATACCTCCCTTATTATTTAAAATGACAGTTTTACTCTTAAATATTTTAATGAAATTCCTTTATTTGGTATGCTTATACTTAGAATGAGTTTTAAATTTTTTTTCTTTTTTTTCCTTCTTATTCCTTTTTAAAAATTTTTCACCAATAAAACTATAGAACAACTACTATTACCTCTAGTTTCTATTATAACCAAATATCGAACTAGTAATTTTTTTAACGAGTTAATTTTTTATGTTATCCAGTATTTTTGTTGATCTTTATTTTCTATTTTTTGGTATTAAAATTAATAATAAATAAAAAAGAAATGGCCCAAAAGTAGCATTAAATTATGATAATCCCACTATTCCAAAAATTCATAAATTCTAAATGAATTATTTCAATATTTTCTTTTCTATCTTATAAATCTAAATCTATAATAAAATACCATCAAAAGTATCATATCATAATAATAAAATTATTATTATAGTTGTTTATAGTAGATATGGACATAAAAAATTTGACACATTTTCTTTATAATTATACTAAATAATCTTATAATCATATAAAGAAATAAATTAAAACTCATTATATAAGGGCATTTTTGGGTATTCATTTAAAAAATTGACCAAGTCAATATTATTTTAAAGTTTTGTTACTAAAACTATCAAATTAAGGGAGGTAAGTGTAATTTTTCAAATCATAGGGGAGCTCAGTGAAATTATTAGAAACCTCAAGGGAGGTTTCTGAAATTACCCCTTAAAAAATTATCCAAGTCAATATTATTTTAAGGTTTTGTTACTAAAACTATCAAATCAAGGGAGGTAAGTGTAATTTTTCAAATCTTAGGAGAGTTCAGTGAAATTGTCAGAAACCTTAGGGGAGGTTTCCGAAATTATCCCTTTATTTTAGCTAATATAGTCCTCCAACTAAATATTTATGGCCAGTTCTATCCTACAGAGTGGCTATATAGCGGCACCACCCAAAACTTATAATTTGCTCATATTTGACTGGCCTGGCAAAGGACAAAATAGGCCATACACAAGTGATGGGTCAAAAACAATAGTTGGAGGATACATTGGCTAAATTTGAAGAAGAGGGAGGACCAATCTGGTTTTAGTAAAATAGTTGGAGGATTATTAATGTCATTTGTTTATGTAAGGTTCAAAGCAACTTAAGAGAGGGTGAATTGGATTGATCTAAAAGCTAAACAAGTGATAGCAAATTTTCACCTAATTTTTACTAGTCAAATAAACCTAAGTGATTACACATTTAAATCAAGAAAAAGCAATAAAGATGAAGCAATTAAAACTACACAATAACTTAAAAGAAGGCAATAAAATAAAAGGAAAGGTAAACCGATTTATAGTGGTTTGGCACCCTTTTGGCACCTACATCCACTCCCAAATTGTTCCAATTTCGGAATTCAGTCCACTATTGTGCTTCTTCAAGGTTGGTGAAGCAAACCAATGTGTACATACAAGGACTCATCTTTTGCTCACACTAAACTCATTCTAGTTGAATCAAAGGTTTTATAACTCTCAATCTAACCTTATCTAATGCTACAATTGAATGCTCACTATACAATGAAGATCATAATCTTTTCAACCTCACAAGGATACAAGAGTACAAAGAAGGGAGTATTTTCTATCAAAATCATGCAAGAAGACTTGTATTCAATGTAGGCAAAAATCCTTTAATGTTCCAAACTTTAAGGAATTTATAAAACCCCGAAATCTAGTAAAAAATACCCCAAAATGGCTCTGCATTACATGCAAAAAAAAACTAACTGTTATATAGCTCAGTCGGCCTAAGTTTTTGCTGGGTAGTGGAAGTGGCATCTGAACTCTAGTTTCTTGTGTTGAGCATCATCACTTTGGATGGCTGAAGTATTCTGGCTAAAATCGGTGGCCAAAAACTTTTCCAACATGCTTGGCCATTTCTGTTTTTTGACTTCCGATGGTGGCTGATTCTGTTTTTCGACTTCAGAGTGCTTGGCCAATTTTGGCCAATTCTATTTTTTGACTTCATAATGCTTGGCCGAAGTCAATGGCTGAAAACTTTTCTAGAATGCTTGGCTAATTTTGTTCTTTGACTTTAGACTATCGAGAGCATGGCTGAACAGGTGCCCGAAAGTTGAAGACTAATTTCTTGTGAACTCAGTCCTTTCGGATGGCCGAGGGATGCAGAAAGTGCTTGAAGCTATGGCCGAAAGAGTTCGGCTGACTTTGCATTTTCCAAACTTTCGTGACAATTCACTTCACCGTTTTGTAAACTCACTTTCATCCAATTTAAGTCAGTTTAACTCATTTCAAAGACTTAGAACATCTACATGGCACTTCATGAACATCATTAGACTGCAATCATTAGTTTGTTATCATCAAATCTAGGGAACCAAGTCGTATTGAGCAACATTCTCCCTCTTTTTGATGATAATAAACCAATGATGCTCAAGCAAGGATAAATCATAACATCAATCAAGCATCATCAATGAAGTATCATTTTTCTAAATCACAACATCAACCATGCATCATTTTTCTATTGCCTCTTTTGATATCATCAAAACTAGGGCTGAAGACATCAAAATTCACAAAGTTGACGACACATACATAAGGAGGTCATATAGAAAATCAGGCTACAAGTAAGGGCAACATAGATATAGTACATACATTAACTCCTCCTGAAGGTGAGACTACTTAGAGAATGTGAGAAATAGTAAGAATAAAGGTCACTTAGAGAACACATATGAACTTAGAGCACATAAAGTAAGCATTAGTATTAACTAGTGAGAAACTATTTACGAGTGACCAATGGCTATTTTTGGCTTGAGAATAGAGAAGGAACATACAAAATCCTAGAACTCCTAAGGCTAAACTCGGTTGTGCTTGTGGATGATGGAAGTCTTAGAGGACACATCATGGTTGAATTCTTGCGTACGATTAGCTAACAATGTTTCCTTGGAATCCATTTGGAATGATTGTACAACTTCTTTTGCAATGTTTTGAACCTAACTGATTGCTTTTTCAACATGAGTGACACCTTCAAGAGTGGCTTCACAAGTTGCAGTTTCGGGTTCCACATGTGTTAGGCCAGGAGAAGTTGGAACAGATATTTTACCCTCAGTTTGCATAGGCTACTGATTAATCTCTTATTCATCCTCAATATTATTATTTGATTAGGCTCATCTGAATCACTCTCACTCTCGGATTTCTCAGGTATGCTTTGTTTATAATCTGAATATTGTGATTGAGCTCCGAAAGATATATTTAACAACTGGTTGTACTCAATATAATCTATCCTCTTTTCTAGTCTCTTAAGCTTTTCCAACTACCTCTTTTCAAGCTTAGCTTGCCTTTTCTTCATTTTCTCCATTCGTTGTCAATTTTTTGAAGATAGAAAAGTACTTGACCAGTGTCTTGGGAAGAAGGAAGAGATTGTGGTTGTAATGGAGTACTAGAAAAGGGAATACGGGAAAAGTAAATAGAGGTAGGACCACTAGAGGAAGGAGGATTTGGTTGCTGAGAATGAGAAGGGGAAGGTAGAGGAGTTTTACGAACAAGGTACTTGACTTTCGTCAACCACTCTCTTTTGTAGAACTTAACATGAAGAGACGAAATATAACTATTTTAAAAAATTGTCTTTGTGACAGCTTTATCCGTGAGAGCAATTTTGAAATGATAGGACATATGAGTTAGGAATTTTCCAAAAAGCATGTCTCAACGAGTATCATTGATGCAAGAGAGTATGTACTCACATATGATGAACCCAAAATCTATAGAAATTTCCTTCATAACATAATAAAACAAATATAACCCCATCCTATTTAGTTCACCTCTATGACCATGAGTGGGAACAACAAGATTACAAATAATAGCCAAAATGATATGATAAATAGGATCAAGAGAGGACAGTTTAGCTTTAGCAGCGAATGTAAATGAAACTTTGAAAAACTTTTTGAGTTTAACTATGTCAAATTGATGAGCTTTATTAGCCCAAGTACCATAAAAGAAGAATCTAAACACTCAGGTGATTCTTTGGGCTTACAAAGAAACAACAGATTAATTACTTTCCCATCAAAAATCACGTCAACACCATTCTTAATTACTTTCCCATCAAAATTCATGTCAAATTACTTTCCCATCAAAACTCATGTCAACTACAGTATTTTTTTTATTCCTTTAGTGATAAAAGTTAAGTCATTTTCATCCATCTCTACGTCCTTAATATTAAGGGAGAATGAACCCTCTTATTCTTGAGAAGTTTTGAGTGCAATACTTCTCTTGACTCTAACTTCTTCCTCATCTTGCACCTTTGACTTGAGTTTCAACTCAGAAGAAGTTAATGAGTTTACAAGAGATTCAATAGACATAGAATTCAAGTTTTTTGCTTCTTCTACGGCCGTGGTCTTAGTTTCCCAATCATTAGATAAGGTATTCAAGATCTTTCTATTTTTCTCATTCAAAGAATACTCTTTACCAAATACTTTAAGATTTCTAATGATATAATTAAATCTAAAATACATCTTATTAATATTCTCATATAGTTCTATTTTGAAAGATTTATATTTGGTGACAAGCCAACACTTCTTTTGTTCTCTAACATCATCACTACCTTCATGACTTTCTTTCAATTTATCTCATATTTCTTTAACCAACTTACAACTTTTAACTCTAGTAGATTCATTAGCATCTAAAACATTATATAAACATTCATTGCCTTTGCATTTAAGGTGAGATTAGTCTTATTTTCAACACTTAATTCACTTCTAATTTTAGATCTGAACCTACCCAAATCTGTATCTAAAATAGTGGCTTCATAAGGACCTTCATTACAATATACCATAATTCTATGTCAATAAATTGTAAAAATATTTTCATACGTTTCTTCTAACTAACATAGTTCACACTATTAAATATAGGTGACCTAGTGATGGATTGATCCTTTAAAAATAATGCAATATTGGTTGCCATATCTATTCCAAAACTAGTTGAACTCAACTCTCTAGAAGACCAAACTCTGATACCAATTGTAAGGTCCCAAAACAATCTAAGAAGGGATGAACTATGTTGATTAAAAAGCTAAGCAAGTGATAGCAAATTTTCACCTAATTTTACTAGTCAAATTAACCTAAGTGGTCACACACTTATGCCAATAGAAAACAATAAAGTTGAAGCAATTAAAATTACACAATTGAGTAACTTAAAAGAAGGCAACAAAATAAAAGGAACGGCAAATTGATTTATAGTAGTTTGACACCCTCTTTGATACCTATGTCCACTCCCAAGCTCTTCCAAACTCGAAATTCAATCTACTATTATGCTTCTTCAAGGTTGGTGAAGCAAACCAATTTGTATATAGAAGGGAACACCATTTGCTCACACTAAACTTACTGTACTTGAGTCAAAGAATTTTACAACTCTCAAGCTAACCCTCTCTAATTCTACAATTGAATAGTCATTGTACAATGAAGATCACAATACTACTTTTCAACCGCACAAGGATGCAAGAGTACAAAGAACGGAGTATTTTCCATCAAAATCACTCAAGGAGAGTTGTATTTAATGTACGCAAAACTTCTTTAATGTTCTAGACTTAAGGTATTTATAGGAGACCAAAATCTAGTAAAATAGGCTCTACATTAAATGTAGAATAACTAGCAATTGGACAATCAGGTTAGCCTAAATTTCTATTGGGTGGTCAAAGTGGCGTCCGAATTCTAGTTTATTGTGTTGAGCATCATCATTTTGGATGGCCGAAGTATTCCTTAGTGGTCAAAATTGGTGGCCGAAAACTTTTCCACAATGCTTGGCCAATTCTGCTCTTTGACTTCAAACGACCAAGAGCATGGCCAAACAGGTAGCCGAAAGTTGAAGGCTAATTTCTTGAGAACTCAGTCCTTTCGAACTTTCGAGGGATTCAAAAAGTGTTCAAAGTTGTGGCTGAAGACATTTGGCTGGTGGATGATTGTCTTCGGGCATCCAACTAGGTCAATTCTTTTGCAATTCTCCGGACTTTCATAGCAGCTTCACTTTACTGTTCTGTAAACTCACTTTGCATCTAATTTTAGTCACCTTATCTCTTTTCAAAGGTTTAGAACATCTGCATGGGACATTATGAACATCATTAGATTGCAATCTTTGGTTTGTTATGATCAAAACTAGGGAACCAAGTTGTATTGAGTAGCAATACAGGAAATAAATGTGAGAAGAAAAAGGGAAAATAAAAAAACTCTCTGCTATAGTTTGGAATATTTTTTAGAAAAAATAGAAAATATAGTAAAAAAATATATTTTTATTTTTTTTAACCATCTATCTATTGGTGTTCCACCCAAAAAAACATTTCAATTGGCGCAATTTTATACAATATACTGTTTTTTTTAAAGCTTAAGTCATGTGTATACTAACAATATATACACTATCACGATTGAATCCATGACATGTATACAAATTGGATTTCAAATTTAAATTTTGTATATTTATCATTTATCTAAAGATGACAGTGTATATACTATCAGTGTATTAAAGATTAATCCTTTTTTAAATACTTTTTTTTCCTAATAGGAGAGGAGTGAGATTTAAGAGTAGGAAGAGAAGAAGGGGTAGAGCCGAGCCAAGTTAAGCTTTTCGTTTTTGAGCTTGGCGTATTAAGTTATCAAGGTGAGCTTTATCTAACAGGCCAAAACTTGGGTTCAAGTTTGATTTATTAAAATTATCTTGAATTCGAACTTGAACTTGAATTCGACTCATATGATATAAAGGAGGAAAAAACTCAAATTTGCTTGAATATCTTAAAAAATATTATAATTCAAAAAGTTTTGCCAATTTAATTAGCCTATTAAATGAGAAATTTTTCATCAAATATAAGACGGTTCCCAACGTTTTAAACAATACAAAATCCTAAGCAATCAAGACAAGATAAATTTACATAATCACAATGAAAAATTAGGAATGCTAGTTTGAATGTATAAATGAGTTTATACAAACTATTTGCAATCCGAGCTCATTTTGGAAAACGAGCATAATTTGAAGTTCATGCCTGGCTCACTTAGTTAAATGAACGAGTTGAATTCGAGCTCATACGAACTAAGCCGAACTGAGCTCACAAGTAGCTCGTTCATTTAACAACTCTAAGAAGATAGTATTTGAAAGTCCTGAGACCTCAGTTTTAGCTAATAGACCGAGACCTCCATGGCAATTATTTTTATATGCCATTTAAGTTTATATTTATTTTATTTAGGCATATACTTGTATAAGCTCTTTTTTGAACTTTTTATAATGCATAATTTTTTTTAAAAAAATTAATTGTATTGATCTCTTTATTTAACTTAGAATTATGACAAAATGGTCAAATTTTTTTCTTTTTAATTTTTTGAAACAGAAACATTATTTTAAAAGCACTAATTTTGAATTTGTGCTAAAAGTACTTTCTAGACTAAAAGCTCTAATTTAAATTTATGAAAACATACTTACCAAATATTTTAAAAGTGCTTCTATCATACAAAAGCAATCTTTAATAAAAGCATTAAAAGTCCAAATAAGCTTAGAGACTATACCGAATAAAAAAAAAGGAGCAAAAACAAAATTCAAATGGAAATTTCTGTTTGTATGTGTTAAAATTGTTAAGATAAAATTAAAAATACAATGAATTTACGTAACAGCTCCTAGTTACCAGACCACAACAATTTCAAAAAAGAAAAGAAGAACATAAATCTAGCGATTTACAATAAAAATATTAATATTAGTTTTCCCAATGAGAGTGTATGTGTGACATAAAAATTTGGACCATGGCACTTTGCACCCCTAAACTATGTGTTTAATCCTACTTTACTCCTTTGAACTAAAAAAATAACACAATATACCCCGCTTTAGACTAGTTTTTCGTGAATCAATTGGTAATAACCAACAACAACACATTATATGCACTTTAGAGGTTTTTTTTTTTTGGTAAGTATTTATAGGTTTACATAGTAATCATATAGTCCTGTCTGACAGGTGCCCAATGGGCACTCGTTAAGATGTACTTTTGGTGTTGAAATTTTAAAAAAGTAAGATTAAATAGGAAAAGTGTATAAATGCAAAGATAGGTAATAATCGTTAGTGTTTGTGTGCATACATAGTAGGTTAGGTAGAATTTTGGTGTGTTAACAAGTGTTCAATATGCACTCATTAGAAAATTCCTAATACATATTATAGTGTTTAATTCCTTATATGGTAGGTTGTTGATTTGGTTGCTCTAATTTTCTACCAAGTGGACCATTTTTCTGTGTGCCACATGAATTTTTTAATTCATATTTTATTTGTAACAATTGATTACAATTCCTTTTACACATCCTTATTTATGGTAAACTATAACCAATCTATTATGAGTTGTCTTTTATATGTTCGTATTAGTTATGTGATTATATCTTTTTTTCTTAAATCAACTTATAGCTTTCATTTGTTTTAATTATGTTCAATCATGTTCTGATATGGAGCCATCTTAGAACTTCATGAATACAAGTAAAATTTGTTTGCTTTGCTCTTTTATGAATGATATAAAAGAGCTTATGTGCTTATAAAGATTTCTTGTCTCAGTTAAATAATTCTCGAATTATAATCAATGGTACCATGGGAGCGCCGCTGATAGGAAGAGTGCCGCTGTTAGGGTTTCGGAAAGACCACGGCTATGGCTGCCCTCCAGCATTCTGCTAGGGGACGTTCCTCGCCTTCTCAGGCGTTCCAAAGGAAGTCATCGCTGCACTTTTCTCGGACGGATCGTCTCTGCTAGCCCTCTCTGTCCAGGCGTCGTCTGCGACCCACAAGGGAGAACCGGCTTTGATGTTCTCACAGGATGCTCTCGATAGGTTGGCCACTCCATACAAATATGCCTTGGTTGGCAAATTCTCCAGGGGCAGGCCAAAAATGGAGGAGGTGCGTAGGTTCTTTCTTTCGTTGGATTTACGGGAAATAGCTTCGGTAGGGCTCCTCAACGCGAGGCACGTCTTCATCAAACTATCCAATGAAGTGGACTTTCATAGAATCTGGTCCAGAAGCATCTGGTATGTCCACGGCTTCCCGATGAGGGTTTTCAAGTGGTCGACGACATTCCATGTTAACAAGGAGCCGTCGGTCGCCCCCATTTGGTTCCAATTATCAAAGTTGCCAGTCCACTACTTCAACAAAGAGGTGCTGTTTCAGATTGTCTCACTGCTGGTTACTCCTTTGTTTGTGGATTTGGCAATGTCGGAAGCGACTCGCCCCAGCTGTGCGAGAGTTTGTGTAGAAATTGACTTGCTCAAGCCTCGGCCATCAAGAATTTGGATTGGCAACGGCGAGCACAATGGGTTTTGGCAGAGCTTAATTCCAGAAAATCTGCCTCCCTACTGTTTGCACTGTTTTCGGCAGGGGCATGGGGTAGAGGGGTGTCATGTGCTTCATCCAGAACTTCGGGTTCCTAAACCAGTGGGTATGAGGGCAAGGAGGTCGCGCCTGCAATCAGAGGAAGTGCCAAAGGGAGAGGACGATGGCTTGGTGAAATCGACAGCAATGGGTGGCCAGGGGATGGCTGTGGCACTGGTCTCGACTCCAGCTCCTGTGGACGAGGTGGCTGCTGCTACGGGAGACACCTAGACCGCTGGTGTGCAGAGGGAGGTGAAGCATGCATCTGCAACGCTGCGGGTGCCGCATGTGGTGGCGGCTCCTGGTCCTGGCAAGCGGCCATCTCAGCTGGGAGGGGATTGGGACATACCCTCAGAGGGCGTCAGTAGGTAGGCAGAGCAAAACATGGTGGGGGAGCAGTTAGTGGGGGTGTTTCTGCTGGAGTGTGGGAGTGCTCCTGAAGGCGCACCTGGTGCAGGAGACCAGGGAGAAAGCGCGGCTGATGGGCAGTTTGGAACCAGGCATGGGACAGCATTGGGAGGTGAACCGTCACAAAGTAGTGTGCATGGTGTGCATGTGGGGATGGTGGAAGAAGGACTGGCCCAAGAAGAGCTAGACTTGAGGGTAGAGGTGCCGCACGTGGAGAACAGCGATGAAGTGACGAAGGGGAAGAGGTTGACTTGCCTCTGGTGGCAGGAAACTTGTCTCCAAGGATGGTGGGCCATGCGCGAGCCAGATTCGGTTTCCACGTTGCTAGAGCTAAACATTGATTCCCTCGATGGGAAGGACAAGAAAGGAAGGAAGGGGAAGGGGCTACGTGCTCGATTCCAATCGGACAGGCAGTTACGGTCCTCAACCTCTCTCAAATATGCTTTTATGGAATATTAGAGGGGTGTCGAAACCCCCGAACTTACGTAGATTGAAAAGCATTATTAGGATGCATGGTATTCAGTTCGTTGCCATTTCTGAGCCAAAATTAGATGTTTCTCGAGTTGAGTATATCCGCATGAGGCTTTCATTTGACTTTGCTATTGTTAATGTTTCGGAGGACCTGTGGATTTTTTATAATCGTCCTTTTACTTGTTCGGTGGTGGGGAACTCCAACCAGCACATTTCATTGTCTATTTCCCACCCGTGGTTACCGGGGCCCATGATTTTCTCTTTTGTGCATGCTCTGTGTTCGGTGGACGGTCGTCGGGAGTTATGGGCAAATCTTTTATCTGATAAACCTCGCTCACTGCCTTGGTGTATTGGGGGTGATTTTAACGTTATTGTTTGATGTTACTGAAAAACGAGGTGGACGACCGTTCGCAGTGGCAGAGGGTATTGAATTTTTGGCTTTCATGGAAGAGGCCGAAGTATTTGATGCTGGCTTTTCCAGGTCGAGTTTTACATGGTGCAATAATCGGAGGGGGAGAGCTAGAATTTGGAAGAGACTAGATAGACTTCTTATTAATGGGGAGTCAACAGATTTGGCCTCGATGATTTCAGTGGTTCACTTAGCACGGCACCCGTCTGATCATGCTCCGCTGAAAATTTCTTTTTCTTCGAGGCTGGACAACGGGCTACTACCTTTCCGATTTCTGAATGTCTGGACATTCAAGCCGGAGTTATTAGACGTCATTAGGACCGCCTGGACCATTGATGTTCAAGGCTCCCCGCTACGTATTTTGTGCTCAAAGTTGCTGGCAACCCGGAGGGCGATTTAGCAGTGGAATAAGCAGCAGTTTGATAGTGTTGGCACAGCGGTTAGGGAGGCTGAGGCCGGGCTAGTAAGGGCAGAGGGTAGCGTGGTCAATTCTGAGTCGGAGAAGGATAACGAGGAGCTTCACAAGGCACAGGCAGACCTTAACAGGGCACTGGCAATTGAGGAATAGTTTTGGAGGCAAAAGGCACGGGTTAAATGGCTTGGGTGTGGGGATCGGAATACACGGTATTTCCATGCAGTGGTCAAGCAAAGGAGAGTACAGGGAGCTATACATAGGGTGAAAGATTCAACTGGGATGTGGGTGGACAAGGATGACGACATAGCAAGGGCGGCGATTGAGTACTTCTCTGACCTCTTCTCGGGGTTTGTGGATTCCAGGAGGGGGGGTTTGATGCATCTGATCCCGAAAGTGGTCACAGGCGAGGATAATGCACTACTAGCAGAAGTGCCTGATATGGAGGAGGTTCGTCGCTCGGTGTTCACCATGGATGGGGATAGTGCTGCGGGGCCGGACGGTTTTACGAGTAAGTTCTTTTCCTTTACGTGGGATATCATTGTTCAGGACGTTCACAGAGCGGTAGCGAGTTTCTTCTGCGGAAGTGAGCTGCCTAGATTCATCACTTCAACTTCAATTGTGTTGCTCCCTAAGGTTTCGAACCCTTTGGACTTCTCTAAATTCAGGCCGATTAGCCTTTTGCAATTTCTTTAATAAATTGCTGTCCAGAATTTTTGGTGGGGCGGCTGGCCTCGGTGGTGCTGCGATTGATCTCTCCCCAATAGACGGGGTTTTTCAAAGGTTGAAACATAACGGACAATTACTTGTTGGCTCAGGAGCTGATGTCAGCCATAGGCAAGAAGGCCAGAGGGGGGAATGTAGCCTTAAAACTGGATATGACCAAGGCGTACGATCGGATGTCGTGGAGGCATATTATCACCATGTTGCGTGCTTTTGGGTTTGGTGAGCAGTTTATTGACATGGTCTGGAGGCTCATTTCGAACGTCTGGTTCTCTATTATCATCAATGGGACGTCTCACGGGTACTTCAAGTCTAGCAGGGGACTACGTCAGGGGGATCCGTTATCTCCATTGTTATTTATCATTGGTTTGGAGATGCTGTCGCGAGGGTTAAATGCTTTAGCACACTAGCAGAGTTTTATAGGGTTTAGGGTCCCTACGGGCTGCCCTGCTGTCACGTACCTAGCTTTTGCTGATGACGTGCTGATTTTTACTAATGGGTCTTCTGCGGCTCTAAAGCGAGTTGTGTGGGTGCTCGACGAGTACCAGAAGTCTTCAGGACAACTGGTAAATGCTTAGAAGAGTGGGTACCTGGTCCATCCGACACTACCACCGGCATGACGAAGGGTGATTGAGCGGATCACGCACTTTTCCAGACAAGAGTTGCCTATTCGATACCTGGGGTTTCCGTTGTATACGGGTAGAGGCAAAGCATCATACTTTGGTGAGGTGTGCCAGGCAGTGTTGGGTCGAATCATGTCTTGGAAGTCCAAGCTGCTATCTCCGGGGGGTAAAATAGTTTTGATGAAACATGTGCTTTCTTCCATTCCGGTCCATTTATTATCAGCTGCGGTGTGTCTTGCCTCGGTCTTCAAAAGAATTGAGCAAGCTTGTGCAAAGTTTTATGGGAAGCGTCAGAAGACGGGTCAAAATTTCACTGGATCAGCTGGTCTCAGTTATGCTTTCCGATTGAGGAGGGGGGTGTGGGGTTTCGGAGGCTCCGGGATGTGTACTCGGCTTTCTCTTGCAAGTTGTGGTGGAATTTTCGGGCGGGAACTTGGCTCTGGGCAGAATTTGTGCGAGCAAAATACTGCAATGGACAGCACCCGTGTCAGGTGGATGTGAGACGGCAGGACTCGATGACGTGGAGAAGGATGGTGAACATAAGTCGACAGGCGGAGTTGTCCATGGTATGACTGGTGAATGCGAGATCCTGTAATTTTTGGTTTGACAACTGGTTGGGAATTGGAGCTCTCTGTCTCAAAGTTGCGGTGCAATCAAACCTCACATTCCAGGATTTCATCGGGTCTGGGACATAAATTTGCTAGCTCGCTACATCCCGCACGAGCTCATCCATCCAATCCTCCAGCATCCGATTCCAGAGGGGGAGGGCCGGGACGAGGTTGTATGGCGGCAGACGGCCTTCGGTAGGTTCACTCTAGCGTCGGCCTTTCAGGAAGTCCGTCAAGCTCGAAATTACTCGGTGGTACACTCTTAGGTATGGCATCCTCGAATCCCGTTGAAAGTTTCTTTTTTCATGATGAGATTGCTATTGGGGAAGCTACCTTTAACGGGTGCCTTGTGAAGGGTGGGGGTCCAATTGGCCTCAAAGTGTCTGTGTTGTCAAACAGGAGCGGGTGAGACCGTTGAGCATGTTTTCTCGGAGGGACAGGTTGCGCGGGGAGTCTGGAATTATTTTGGTAGGATCTGTGGGGTGTCACAGCGAGGCTCTTCACTGCGGGCTTGGCTTACGGCTTGGTGGATGTCGCCTCCTAGGTCGGAGAAAGGCCGGTTCCTTTTTTCTGTCCTTCCCAGTTTTATATGCTGGCACATCTAGAAGGCGCGGAATAAAGCATATTATGAAAGGGTTCAGATGCGTTTGGCGAGGATTTGCCATGACATTCTGATCGACATGAAAGGGGTGGTCGAGATCCAGTTTAACCAGTGGCTTGGGGTGCACACGTTTCTTCAGCTCTATGAGGGGATCGCTCATCCGCCACCACGCTATGGGGTTCAGTTGGTGGGGTGGCGGCCGCCTGAGGGGGGAACCCTAACCTTAAACACAGATGGATGTTCCAAGGGTAATCCTGGAGTGAGTGGTGGTGGGGGAATACTTCGTGATTCATCAGGTTTGCCATTATTCGCTTTCTCGGCCTACTTTGGGGAAACCTCGAGTTTGTATTGGCCCTGGCAACGAGGCTCCGGTTGTGCATGCAGAGGGGGTTTACCAGTGTTAGCATATAGGTAGATTTATTACTCCTGGTCGGGATTCTTCAACGAAGGCTCCAGTGCCCATGGCGGGTCCGCAGAGAGGTCGAACAAATTTGGGGCAAGGTCACAGACACGGCGCAGTTTACTCATTGTTATAGAGAAGCAAACAGGGTGGCGGATAGGCTGGCAAATGTAGGCGCTGCTGGTCCTCACCGGAGTCTCAGCATCTATGACCAGTTCAACGCAATGCCATGTTTGGCGCGAGGGGAAATTCGCTTAGATAGGCTAGGCGTGCCTTCGATCAGGAGTAGAAGAGTAGGCTAGCCTAGGAGAATGGTTTAGTCGGTTTTTCCGGCCGTTTCCATTTGGTTCGTTGGAATAAAAAAAAAACCCCCTTAAAAAAAATGGTATCACCAAAGTGACCTTTATTATATTTATAGAATTATTTATCCTGAGATGTCCGTATTTTCAAGTTGGTTCTTTTGATTTTCAAGTTGGTATTATCCTGAGATGACCAAAGTTCTATGTTGATTTTTAACTTGGTTCTTTTGAAGTTGAAACTGTTATTTGATATATGAACCTTTTTATTATAATTACATATTGTCTTCTTGGTTTATGTACTAGTGAAGAATATGTCATATGCCTCACTTTGTTCATGATTTCAAAGGCACAAATGCAGTTTTAAAACAAACTAGACAAAGGGTTTGGGATTGACTTTGTTTAAAAAAAATGTTAGTTTGTCAATGTTGTACTTGGATTCAGTACATAATGGCAAAAAGTTTATCTCAATTGAATAATTTAATGGATGATAACAATTAGTACCATTGAAGTGGCTATTATTCTAATTCATAAAATTATTCAACAAGAGTTCTGGGATGTTTGTCTTCTGAAATTGTTATCATAATTACCTGCTTGAAAGGGGTATTTATGGATATTAATTGTTTAAGGGTTAAGTGATCACTGTGGTATGTTTATGAACATATAATACTTATGTCAGTTAAAGGATTTATTGAATTATGATAACTAGTATGCCGAAGTGGCCATTATCATAATTCATAAATTTATTTGGGTTAAATACCAAAAACCCCCCTGTGGTTTGACTATTGTTCACTTCACCTCCCTATGGTTTGGAAACCTACAATTGACTCTCTGTCGTTTCAACTAAAGTAAAAGTCTGACGGAAAACATCTAAACTAACGTCTGAAAGGAAAATGTCAAAATTGCCCCTCTATAAGTCAAACCCTTAGAAGAATGTTTCGTGCATTTGAGAATGGGTAAAATACCAAAAACCCCCCTGTGGTTTACCAAATGTACACTTTACCTCCCTATGATTTGGAAACCTACAATTTAACTCCCTGTCGTTTCACCTAAAGTGAAAGTCTGACAGAAATACCGTTATTGTAGATGTTTTCTGTTAGACTTTCACTTTAGTTGAAACGACAGGGAGTTAAATTGTAGGTTTCCAAACCATAGGGAGGTAAAGTGAACATTAGTCAAACCACAAGGGGGTTTTTGGTATTTAACCCAATTTATTTAATAAGGATCTTGTGGTATTTGCCTTTTAAAATTGTATTATATGATTATCTACTCGAAGATGATAATCATATATCAATTTTAAAAGTATTGAGTGTGAAATAAGGAAAATTATGATCTTGAAAGGGTCTATCTACTTGAAGTATATCAGTTCTTCTAAGGTTATCTCACTATTTTACTTGAGTAGGAGGTTTTTACTATTCAGGGGCACTCTTCAGAAATATACAAAATCTTCCACATGAATATTGCCATTAATTGTTCAACTATTATTATTGCTCTAGGTATATGATTATATCTTCATGTATAATTGATTTAGAGTTTGCAATATTTGTGTAAATAATTGTCATTTTATTCTTATTTTGTTTGGCAATATTGTTGTGACATGGAAAAGTAAAGTTGAGTTTAGTACTTGGCAAGGCTAATCATGTTGTTATCATGCTTGAAGTAAAGTTACTAAAGTTTATAGAAAAGGCCTATTTTAAAGGATAAATTACAATACTAAGATTATATAGAAATTTATCCTTTGGCTTTTTTCAAAGTACTATGGTAATCCAAATTGTTGATCAAAATTTTGTTTGAGTCCATTGATCAACAATTTTAAGAATATGGAAGATCTAAAGTTACAGTTTCAATGAGCATTAAAAGATAGTGTTGTTTGTTAGATCATTGGACAAGAATTTTTCTTCTTGACCATTATAAAGTACAGTTTCTGTCGGTTTCTTGTTCAACAAATTTAGAGGGTCCACTTGCTTTCACTAATTTGGGGTTCAATTGTATGTCCAAATTCAAGCATCAATAAATGGTTGACATCTATCTTCCAGTTGAGGTGAATAGTAAACGATGGGAAGTTGAGAAAACTTTCATTGGTTGCACTCAGATTTTTTACAATAAAAATGCTGCCAATTTGTGGTGATTCAAGTTTTGTGAGCTCAAGTTGTATGGAAAATTAACATAAATAATTATTTTTCTTTTGCTTATTTTGAATCCTTCATTTGTTAGTTGACATATCACCCAACTTTTAGAATTTGCTAATAGGATATATACAAACGAGAAGGAATATTAATTTTAAAGGCATGGATTTTCATGCAATAAAGATTTTCTAATTAATTCGTGCTTGTTTTGGACCTTGCTACTTATCTTATGTAGTAAAGTGTTGTCATCTCTGTAATAATTCTGGGGTCAACTAGAATTTAAATATTGGAAAATAACTGGGTAAAGTTTTAAGTTATAATTTTGGTGATAATAAAAGCATTTAGTAATATTAGTACAGGGACCCTTTTGCTTGATATTTAGCTTGCTATTTTGAATGTAATTGCTAATAAAATTCTTGAGATTCTAAGATGAATAGTGTGATCAAATGATCTAAAGAATGCTCATAAAGATATGGTCAAGTGTATTGTGAATAGTTTTTGGTCGAAATTTCTTTAAAGTGGAACATGATACATATATACATACATACATACACACATATATATATATAGAGGGAGAGAGAGAGAGAGAGAGAGAGAGAGCCATATCTAACTTCAAAATGCCCAACACTTTTGTTCCAAAATTTTCTGGTGAGATTTAGATTTAAAGAAGAATTAAATTCACATATGCTGTGTTTGAAATTATCCATTTGAAAAGATCAAAAATTTCAAGAGAAACTTAGACCTTGTGTCAATATATGGTCTATATCTATAATTAAGATTTTCGAAGGGTCTTTCTAGTGTTATAGTTTTATTTTCACTGTGGCATTTGAGATCATTCTTAGGCTTGTAGGAGCAAATTTAGTTTTGCCCATATTCTATGTTTTTCAGTTAGCTAGCTGAAATTTAACTTTTATGCAATTAAGAGATATTATTCCAAGAGTTTTGGCATAAAAGATCTCGGAGAACTAGCACACTTTTGATACAGTGAAAATAAAGAATGGTTGGGACACATGTCTTACATTGATTATAAACTTAAAGTCAAATGTGAAACTACATGTCAATTTACCTCGAATGGCTAAAGAAAAATTGGGATTAAAAGCAATATAGTGAAGGTGATCATTAAGAATTTTATGTGGAATTCGATACAGTCTGTAATCAATGATCTTTATATTAGTTTCTTTTGTAAGATCTGAATTACCTATGTAACAATTGTGTGGTTGGATAATGATTGACAAATATTGATTGATGTTTTGGATATTTGCTGATGAAATAATAAAGTTTTTGAGGAACTGAAGATCACTTGTTTTCCTTGAGCATTATGAAATCTTAAGTATAGTTTGGATGGATGATTAAGACTACAGACACTAGTCTTATGGACAATTAGTTATTTAAAATCCTCTAGAATAGAGGTTCTGTCTATCTTCATTTATGGATCAAAGGACTTGTATTGAGCAATCTTGTTTTAAGGGTTTAAGTCTTTTTAATTCCATCTATGGATCAAGTTTGATGTTTTTGCTGTTGTGTTCTAGACAATGAAAACTCAAATTTGGATTTCCTAATATGGATGGTTATATAGTTTTTTACAGTTCTTTTAAGTAAAGGAATGGGTTGATAAGTGTAATGCTATTTATGAACTCTTTACAAGTATGTCAAACTTGTGGTGTGTTTTATCTAATTGTACTTGGTTAGTGGAAATTGTAAATAACTCATAACTCTCATGTATAAAGTTTATAGTTATTTAAGTTGATAAAATTTTCATTCCCTAATTCATGCAGTTGTTGTTTTTATAAATGGTTACTTTATGTTTTACTTTTAATAAGAATAGACAAGTTGTAAGATTGTGTAAACAAAACATATTATTATATAACTAAGATTATAGTATTTTGATACAACTCATAATAATAAAATTGTGTTTTGTAATATTTTATTTTAAATTACTAAAAAATAAACATAGTTTGACTATTCTCATTCAAGTAATGGGTTAAGAATTAGTTTAATTATAAAAATTATGGCCAAATTTATAAGACATAATAGTATTATAAAAGACACATTGTTTGTCATCATTGTGCTTGCTTATTTACCTTGTATATAAGAAGAATGGGAGGTTTACTGCTTTGCTTCTTTATTTGTCATGTGGGTTTCTGGTTATTTGACAAGTGGCGTGACTCCAATAGATTTTCCTTGCAAATTGCTCTTGCTCCTTCCACTTTGTTTAGACCAAACCAAGACTGAATGAGCTAATTTTGGGCTTTAAAAAGGACTGGGCCTTATCTTCTTCTTTAGGTCTAATGGGTTTCATTAAACTCAATTATGAGACCAAGTTGATGTGTTCTCTAATCTATCTCCCTTAGATTAGTCTTACTATGTTTATATCATATTCCCAGTCATTGGATAGACTTCATTAATCCCTAATTGTGATTGAGCTATGGAAATGCTAGCTGATTGACATGTGATTGAGCTACAGACTTCATCATGCCCTAATTCACCTACTTTACCGACTCCTTGAGTCCTTCTCCAATTTTCTTGTCCAAAGCAGGCTTTCTTTCCTTTCAATTGTACTTGTTGAAATTTCAACCGTAAATTAACCTAGGGATCAAGCAAAGGATGGATTTTCATATGCAATTTGCTGGATTTTCCAATTACCATCGTTCTACCTTTGCTCAAAGAAAGAAAATACAGGTTTTTGCTCTTTGCTTCCTCCGTGCATTCCTCCATCATGTATGATTTCTTGTTTCTTTTTTTTTAAAAATAATTTCTTGCACTTTTATACTTGAATATTAGCATTTTAGGGTTTCCCTCTTATTAATCTGTGGCAAATCAAACAATTAGGAGGTTATGTATAACCATACAGTGGACAATGATCATATTTGGTACTTTCTTGTGAAAGTTGAATGCAAAACCAGTTATTATACGTAATAGAAACTATTAAGTGAATATCTATAGCAACTACTTTTTAAGAAGATTGTGATTTTTACATGTAAAGAAGCATAAGCAACTAGGATTGACATGTAATAGCAATCATGTTCCATTAATCCTAATCTTTCAGGATCTTAGAAACATATTTATAGCAATAAATGTATGGTACTTCAATTGACTATTTTGTTTGTGATATAGGTTGCCTATGGCTGAAGCAGTTTGGTAGAATGCAAATGCTAATGATAGTAATTTTTTTGTTTTGACGCACTTCTTTGCTCCTAATACTTTTCCCGGATTCCTTTGTTTAACAAAGAATTTATTAACTAACGGAATTGGTTGAAAATTGAACTAACAGAATTGGTTATTCATAAATAGTTGAAGTCAAGCTACTTCAACTCACAATCAGTTTTTAAGTAAATTATTATATCAAACTGGAACAATATAATCTTTGTGCTTGACTTGACTCGTTTATATCCCTATTTATGAAGAAAATAATCCAAACAAATAGACAACAACACAATATCATATTTCTTCACAATGTATATCAGGGCTTGAATCGAAATTGCTGTAGATGTTGGTATAGCATCCATAAACACCATCATCTTTGGCCTTGATGCTGAAAAACTGATACCATTTACATCCCTTCAATTCTGGGACGCTAATGATCAAGTAAGCTAATAATCAATTCTTATTCCATTGAATAGTCATATCTATATACAATTCTGCTTTATGCTTAACTATCACATAATATGCTTAGCTATTATTCAAACTTTAACAACAAAAAGACTTGCAGGAAACTGACTTTTCCCCTAAACTAGCGTCTGCTATTCAAAAGCATAAAATAGTTTGTTTTATATGCTACTATGAAACAAATTATCAAGGGCACAAAGAAGCCAAATGTAGCATTGTCAAAGCATATACTGTTGAAGAAATAGCCCAAATTTCACTGAAAATCACAACAAAACCAGCCAACGAAGAAATTGCAGATGTTCATACTCTTGTTCTGCAGCCTATTGCTAAGGATGATTTCTTCACTCCATCAACAAAGAAGGTGCTTGATTCCATAGCTGCCTTTTCTACTGTTGCAACCAAAATGTCTTCTTCAATGACTAAAACAAAGAGAGCCTTGAATTTTGAGACTATGACTTCTGAAACTAGTTCAATAGCTCTTGAAAGTGATACACATCTCATGGAATCAATTACTGCAGCCTCAACTCCTGCACAAGAAAGCCCTTTCAAGAAACAATGTCATGATGTTCTATAAAACTCTCTAAACAAGTTTCTTTAATCATTTGTTAACACTCTATAGCTGGTTTCTTAAAATTTCATCTTTTGACACAATTTTAAGATCCATTAAGAACCTACTTTATTGTACAACTTAAAGAATCTTAATATATAACATTATCTAAACATAACTTACATTCCAACTTATATTAGACAGCCAGCAACTCATCTTTTGTCAATGTACGGATAGATTGCACAGAAAGGCATCAACTTATTTGTGGAACTACTTGATGGTTATAAATGAACTATTTTGATTTATATTTGCTTTACATTAGAAAAGTTTTTATTAGCTTATATTGTTTAGTTCATTATTCTACAATTTTACCAAAAAATTAGTCTACAACTTATATATAACACAAGTGTAACTGTTAACTTTATGAAAAAATTATATCAACAAGATGTGATATTCTTCCAATAAAATAGAAAGAACATTTTCTATGTATTCATATTGCACAAAAGCAATGGCCAGCAGCTACATGCACAAAGGCTCTTACTTTATCATACTCTTTGTTGGGCCCAAACTGTGCTTAAAGTTTAGTTGAGAACCCTCTAGTGATTTCCACACAATCAACTATGATATGTGTATCATAAAGTCAATACGATTGACCAATAAGATTAAAGTTTTCTAGTTGTTTTATTTTTTGATCATAACTTACAAAAAATAACAATAAAATATATGACAATAGAATTTAGCAAATAAAAGAAATATGATGTTGTGTGAATCACATATAATTGCATTTGAAACTCGGCATCTGAAGTTTCCGACTCGACAATAATTTCAAAACTTTTGGTGAGATAATTATTCATTATACCTATACATCTAAAACAAAATAAATGGACTTTTTTTCTTTGTCTGTAGTTATTTTAGATTTAACTCAATAACAGTTAATGTAATCACTTATACATGTTATGTAATAGCAAAAGATTAAATAGATTGCTTTAGTCAGCATACACCAAACAAGAATTTTAAAAACTAATTTGGATCTCAAGTTTTGCAGAGTCATCTTCACCCAATATTTTCTTATTAGTAGATGTGAGGAGTCTGATCTTATACAAAGACACAGTTTTTATTTAACACATATATTAAAAAAATATTAGAACACATCTTCAGAGATCAATATAATATTAACAACCTTTCTTAGATTTCAAAACCTACTTATGCTTTTATACTAGTAGAGTTCTAAAAGCTAATACAGAAATAATAAATACAGAAGTTCGAATGCCATATCTACTCTAAAAAAATATTTAAGGAAGATAAGAATAATGAATTATGAAAACTATAGATATACTCTTAGCAAGATTTGAAAAATTAAAACTATTATATAGAAAAGAAAAAGTTTAGATGAAAATTTACTTTTTTTGCTAATAATTTAAATCGGCTCATTCAATCTATTGACCTACGAAAAAAGCCAATTAGAATAAAATCATATTACTAAAAAAGTTCTGTGAATGGTTTTGGAATTAGAGGTGAAATATGCAAAGAAACTTGCTTTTCTATATACAACAATGAATACCATAAAAAGCTCCAAACCCATGGTCATCTCACTAGGGAGTTGGTGTTATGGGCTAGCATTTATACCTTATCAAACAAAGTGAGATTTTCGTGATTTTAATGAATAAATGGTGCGTTATGTATGTAAATCCACTTGTGAAAATGTTGACAAGCTCAAGTATAGCAAAGTGGGAATGATCATCAAATGAGGAAGACTTGGCATGTTTTATGGATGACATATTCAAACTTGATAGTCTTGTAAAGAATATTATAGATAATTAAATAAGAATCATCTTTCTGATAGAAGGCGAGATATGAGATGATGTTGTTTATCTTTAATATAGAGTTTACAGCTATTATTGGACCATTGCAATATTTTGTTACATAAACATATTATACACAATATAATAAATTTTTAGTATAATGTGACAATTATGAAGCTGTACATTTTGCGAATAGACCAAAAGTTGCTTCTATCGAGAACAATGCTAAATTAGTTAGTAAAATTGCATCTTTGAAAGTTGAGTTGGAGAAGCGATTTAACTAATTTGACTAACTAATTGGAGAAGCGATTTAACCGATTTGACTAATAGATTTATCTCATGAGAAGATCAAGAAATGAATTTCTTTAAAAAAAAGTTTCGTGGACTTTAGATAGAACTTTGTAACAAAAGAAACATTAAAAAAAAACTAAAACAAACAAACAAAAGGAAAAACATGACATTAGTTTGTAGGAGGAATAATAGAGAAAACCCACGTCAATAGGATAGCTAGTCAAATAAACCTCTTACATAGACAAAGATTAATCATTCCAAAATATTTTTCTTACACTTTCAACTACACATAAAAAATAAAAAGTAAAACAATGCAATATTTCGTCTCATAAATTATCATGTTTATGTTAGAAAATCAAACAAAATTGAGGCATCAGTAAAGTTGCAGCATTGACTCAATACAAAAGTTGAAACCTGTTAGCCATCCATTAAAAATATAAAGATAAGTTAATCTATGACGATCCCACCTCCCCCTAGGGCGTATCCTAAGATTTAGCGGACTGCCTGTTTAATTCTCGTCAAAACTCACTCACTAACATTAATTTGAAAGATAATATTAACTCCAAAGTAAGCATGAAACTCCTCAATCAAACATTCCAAATCATCCAACTTTCCAAAACATCCATACTTATGTGTACAACTAAATGGATTGACATACAAATTGTTCAATTAATTCACTAAGTACAAATCGGATGGCAATTACTTAAAACGAAGATTATAACTCTTGAACTCACTATTCTTCGGATCCACGATTCTAACCCCTATTAAGGAAAAGAAACTAAAGGAATGAGCAAAACCCAATGAGGTTCCAAGAAAACATGCAGTTAAATTGGTAAAGATAACAATCACATATATCAAAATCTTAAAGCGAAGAAAGTAAACAACTACAAGCGAAGTCATTAATAGTTCACATATTTAAATAAACAATTTAACATAGTAAGAAAAAGATACGGATACTGATACAGTGGCTCTTGCCAGATTCTAGGCAGAGCACTTAGTCGCTTTCAGAATTCAAGTGTAGATTCAACTGATACGGTGGCTCCTGCCAGATTCTAGGCATAACACTTAGTCCCGTTTAGTATTTCACTTGCAACTAAAAGGATACAGTTGGCTCTTGCAAGCTAGTTCAGCAGTATCATTTTTTGAATTCGTTGACACTCCGTCAACATTTGAAATGTAGTAATAAATAATGTCCGTAGATCACCGCTTTACACCAGTCTCCCTCCACCGATCAACCCCCTATCGGGTCCAAACTCTCCAAGTACACTGGGTAGTAATACTCGAGTATATTGTATCAAGTGTGATAAATGATAAACACTACCCATGGTTCATCGATCTACTTGATCAAACCCTTGCTGACTCGATTCGACCAACTAACCAATGGGGTTTGGGATCCCAAGCACTTAATATAGTTGATGAGATAACATCTCCAATCGATTTTCAAGTAAATCATATGGTAGAGTCATTAGGGTAAAGCACACGAGCACCCAACGATCAAGTATTGCATTTCACTTGTTTAGATCACTTGTAAATAGGATATGAATCCTTTCTTTACCTAAACTGTCCAGCCTACTCGACCTCACAAAGGGTGGTCTCCGATAGGGGTTCCAGCCAAGGGTCCAATTCAGCTGATATGATAAAGTACATATCCAGTCTACATTCATGTACATGCACATTCAAATCTGTATTCAAGATCAGGGAATTCAAGTTCATGGAGGTCGAGCGCGATAAAGTACACACTCACCTATGCACTAACAATTCAAGATATGTAGTAGTTTCGATCAATAGGTCACATTTCGATCAACAAGTCATATGAAACATCATGCACATATATATTAGTTCACGTATAAACAGAATAACAAGAGTTCAATCAAGTTAGGTCAAGTGCAATAAAGTACACACTCTCCTATTCATTTGCAGTTCAAGATATATAACAGTAGTAATCAACCAGGCACATTAAACATCATTCAAGCAAACATGTAGTCCTAACATGCCCTTAGAACACTCACCAACTTATCACAATCTTCACACTTCAATCATAGGTTCGCACCCTAGACCACTCTTGAATGTGAGGATTCGAAAATTATTTTATATTTTTCCTATAATTTCTCTTATTTTTGAATAAGCTAATTTATATTTTCTTTTGATTTAATTCACTTGCTTTAATTTCTTAGATACTTTAATGATTGAGTCAAGAGTTTTATCTTTTCTTCCATAATTTGGTGCATGTTAAGTTTTGTTGTGCACTATGATAGTGTGACTAACTAGTAAGGTGTGCAATAAATTTGGTGGACAAGAACGAGTGTTAAGTAAGAGGGATTATGTGATTTGAAGTGTTAAGAGTGAATTAGTGGAAAACAAGATAGAGACAAAGAGAGACAAAAAGATAAGCTTGAAATAGAGCACGCCAAGTGTTACCAACCAAAGTTTCCATTGACCAAGACTTTCTTTAGTCTTTATCTTGCATTTTTAAAACAAAACCTCTTCATTTTTTTTGTGTCTTGGCCGAGAGAGAAGAGAAAGAGAGAAAAAAACCTTCAAGTTCTATCTTGATTTCTTACTTGATTTAGTGAGGAAATCAACAAGAAACTCTAATCTAACTCGTGAAACATTGCAACAAGGGAGGAAGTAAGCTTGTGGTGAAGTAATTCGAGGAGGAAAGCTCTTGTTTGTTAGGGTTTGAGATATTACACTAAGAAACCCCTCTTCTTCCTCTTATCTTGCAATTTAATCCACTTATGAGGTGATTTCGGGGAAGATTTTATGATTTTTCTAGGGTAGCTTATAATTTCCAGGTTTAGTGGTCAATTTTTAGTTTTGATATGTTATTTCCAGCCTTGAGATGCCATTTTTAGCTTTGTTATGCCCTTTTTGCTTTTAACATGAGAATTTCCAGTTTTGGCATGAACTTTTAGCTTCGATATAAAATTTTTCAACTTTCGTTTGAAATTTCCAGTTTTAGGGTTCGAATTTCTAGTTTTGATGTAGTTGTGTGTGAGCTATATATATGCTAACTTTTGATGATTTTTTGACCTAGAACATGTACCATTTATACCTTGTAACATGTCGCCTTGATTGGTGTCGATTTGCCATGAAACTAGGATTGGAATTTGAAAGGGTAACTTGAAGAAACTAGGGGGATATGCTGCTGGATTTACTTTCTTGTTGGTCAAATGAGCGAGAGTGAGGGTTGAGGTGTGAATTTAGGATGGTTTAAACTTACTTTGCTTGAAGTTGCTTGAATCCACCTTGATTGTGACATACAAGTTGTATTTTGCCAAAACCATGCATTTTACAGGGAGGGAAGTAATGGTTACTTCAAACATATTTTCTATGTGCGTCCAATTTTAAACTTGAAGGTTTTGATCGTTGTCTTCCAAAAGTCGTTCATATACCTCACATATGTTTTTACTGAGTTTCATGAGTTCCATTTGCATGATTTTCCCTTTGATATTTACAAGCAAAGGTTGTGTATTTTGAAACTCTGTTTGATTGCATTTTGCTATACGATATTTAATCGCAGATTTTGAGAGTCGTCAGGGAGTTGGACCTAAACTTGACATTGATAAACAATGAACCCTTGGTGAGTGTTTCACTTGCATATTGTGTGAGGACTCGAAAGAAAAATTTTCCATTTTACACGTTTTATCCGTTCTAACTGCATTTCACTTTACTCATTTAATACTTAATTTGATTGTCTATTTATATATTTGTCTAAAGATTTGATCGTGATTAGTAGTATTTATGATTTTTTTTATCGATGCATGTGGGAGTTAGTGAGCGTGATGATAGCAAATTTTAGTGAGGTGTGTGAGGAATATAGTGGAGAAAAAATGGGTTTAGTGGCAATAAGAGACAATTGAGATATTTAAAGCAAGAAACTAAGAGAATTGGGCATGTGTCACAATAGGAACCAAGTTTTGTCTCTTTAAGACTTCATTGACCAAGCTTTCTTGCCATTTTCCATTTCTTGTCTTCCAAAATTAAACACTAAGAGAGAGAGAGAGAGAGAGAGAGAGAGAGAGAGAGAGAGGTCTGTAATTTGGGGAGGAAAAGGGGAAGAAAAACTTCATCCAATCTAGCTTCCATCTTGCTTAGTTTTGTGGGAAAAGGAAGGAGAAATCTTGGATTGGCCATCAGCCTTGGCATGAGCTTGGAAGGGAAGAAGAGTTGGTGGATTGTGGGTTGAGTTTCATCTTGGTTTGGAAAGCAAAAGAGGTAAAAATACTAGATCCTTTCTTTGTCTTATGTTTAAGATAAGTGAAATCTTGTGGTACTTGAACTTGATGATCCTTGAACTTGATGCTTGAGTTCTTAGGGTTTGGATGGTGCATGCACTTATGGTGATTTTCTTGTTAAGATTTTGGCTATAGATACCTATTTTTATGTTGGTGAAAAAATCTTATGGATGTGTTAGCTAAGTTTGCTTGAAATTCTGGGAATTTAGTTGAAGGAATTATTAGAAAAACAATTGAGAAACCATATGCTTACTGGCTGAAAACAGGGGCTGGATTTTTAGCTTTGATTTCCAAAATTTCATGATGATTTTAAGTTCAAATTTGCTTAAAATACACTATGAGACTTTACACTACAAGTGTATGTTGAATTTGAGTCAAGGGAGTGAGGTTTTGTTAGTGAAAGTTGCATTTTTTCACATTATTAGCAATCTGGAAATTTTCGCAGGAAGCTCTGCGCAGCTTTGGGGAATTTGCTATAACTTCGTATCGAAAAGTTGGAATTGAGTTCCATTTGTTGCGTTTGAAACTAGACTCAGAGAACTTACAACGGTATAAAATTCGGGGTTTGATTCAATATCTATAAAGAATAGCAAATCTGCAAAGTTTCTTGAAAATCATGACTGTTTTGTTTCTGTACTTGTGATAGTAGTGATTTATAACCTGAAATTTGACTAATCTATGAACTGAATTTCATGAAGGTGTCTTCTAAAGCCTATTAGTGCTTCGAGTCTATTTTCCAACGGAGTAAGTTTTGTGATTTTCTGACTTATGAAACTCAAGTTATACCATTTCAAAAATATTACCAATGTTGACAATTTTTCCAAAGCTGGTTGAGAGAGAGAGCAATTGTGTTTGGCTTTTCTCTTGGTTTTGTATGGTGAAATTATCTTGTTAATGCTCTAAATACTTGATTATACCATCATCCTAGCATGAGAGCGAAAAATGATAGGTTTTAGGAGGTAACAACCTCACTTTTTCTTGTTTCAAGTGTTGAATTTCTGGCCTAACAACCAAACTATTTTGGATAGTTTTAAGCTCAAATTCGTGGATGAAAAGGAAATATTTTCACACCATCTTTTACTTGAATCATGGACCTAACATATAATTTTCCCCTTGAATTGAACTGGAAACTATATGATTTGGGGTGAGCTTACTTAGTTGACTTGGAAGTAATTTCCTTTAAATGTTGTGGCTTGGAATAGTGTGGCATCTTTAGGATTGTACTTGAGTATGGCTAGGTGAGAAGGTAGTCATTAATATGATTCTTGAACTAGCTTTGAACCTCGAGATTCTTGTACCATTTTCTTCACAAGTTTTGGCTATCATTGACATGTTCCTGATTCATATGATACGTGACATATTAATCTATCATACATGAAACTTTACCCTGAGATTTGAAAAAGAAAATTTTGCACTTTTGACAGCTATATAGGGGTAAACCTACAAATTGCTTTATTGGCTAAGTGAAGTTTCGAAATTCATAGTTTACATTTATTTTGGCATGAATTGGCTAGACTCTTGATGTATTATCCGACCACAGGACTTGAGAGTGACCAAGAGAAAGAACCAGAGGTTTGAAGTAAAAAGATTGTGATCAATGGGTGAGTGTTCCAACTGCATGTTCCATGCTACTTGTTGCTAAAATTGTTAGGCACTTGATTTGTCATTTCTTAGGCGAGTGTGTACTTTATCTCACTTGATCTAATTCGACTAAACTTTTGATATCTTGTTCATGCATGTACAAGCAATTTGATTTACAAGTGACCTGTATCTTGACTTGAAATACTTGATCTTGCATGCAGACTTGCATGTACATGTTCATGATTGTAGATTGACTGTATATCTTCTTGCAGCGGTTGAATTGGGCCCTTGGACCCTTATTCGAGACGTCAGATAAGTTGGAACTTGGGTTACTCATGCGTATGCATGAATGTAGGTAAGTAACGGCTGAACTGATCCCTCATTGGATCTCTTGCTTGAGACCAGCCTTAGAGCGGTCGGATAAGTTGGGCAAATTGGGTAAAGGACGAAACTCCTAACCTGTTTACTCGTGACTTGAATTCATGACTTGAACTCGTGACATGTTTGAATACAGAGCGTTAGGTAACAGCTAATGTGACGCCTCCACTTCTCCCTAAGGCGAACCAAAGGGTATCGGTGGGACGCCTGCCCAACTCTCGTTAGGACTCAGTATAATTCCCATTCAAGCTTAATACCATAATAACTAATAAGACAAGACGAAATAAGAAAGAAAAATCACTTCCTTATATAAATACCCAATCTTACATCACGAGTTCAAAATACATTCACTTTCCAAAATATACAACTTCCCAAAAGATGTCTAGACAAATACATTCCAAAATTCAAGCCAAAAGAGCCATCAAATAGGCTTTTCCATAATCCCTTCCAGATCAGCTCCTGTTAAGGAAAACAAATCTAACGGGGTGAACGGATGCTCGTGAGCCCAAGAAAACATGCAAAACACGTAGTTCAAATATCAATAATACTTGAACAAGAATGAAAGCTGTAACACTCAAGTAATTCACAATTAACAATAAACACACTTGATAAGGATACATGAGCTCTCAAGAGCTATTTTTCACTTGCTCGATCCAGAACCTCCACGAGTTGACACTCCGTCAATCGGGTAGGTTATAATCCGTAGAACTTCACTTACACATTCCCCGTTCACCGTTACTCCCCCTGCTCCGGGCCTGCACTTCTTTTATATAAGGCGATACTACTCGAGTATGCCAAGCGAGATCTCTCCAATAGATCAAACTTATACACTTTTCCCATGGCTCACAAAGCTTCTCGACCAAACCCATGCCGACTCGAGTCGCAAGGTCGGCCGATGAGATTTGGGCGTTCCCCACTATTATCACTAGGAGTCGCGGAGATTCACTCCAAACGACATATGCAACCATAACATAATTAACCATTGTAACACTTCACTTAATACACTTAACAATTCACTTTAAGGAATTCACTTCAATCAATTCAAATACACTTCATTTAAACGAGAACGAGTGCGATAAATTACACACTCGACCCGACATTTTCAAAATACTCAATCAATAATAACAATTAAGCACGTAACAATTTTTCACACACTTGACACTCACCAAATCAAGATAAGAGTGAGTGAACGAGCAATTAAGTCGTTAGGCGTTCACTTCGAGATTCTCTTGCAGATCTCCTTGATCGCCTGGACAATTAACAAGTATTCTCACTCAAAACCATATATTTATCAATAAAGACGGTACACTTATTTAGACTAGTCAATACCTCAAACAAAGAATCTTAACCACGCAAAATAAAAGTTCAAAAGTGAGGATTTATTAACACAGGAAAAACTGATTTTCTCCATAAAATCAAGTTTAAAATGATCAATCATTATAAAAAGGTAAGAGAAAAGTTTCCAAAACTCATTTCCCATCAAGTCGGAAAATTTCAGTTTTGCACGTCAAACTTAGAAAAATCAAAACTTTGTACTCAGTAGGTCCAAAATTGGAAAACTTTATACCGTTGGAATCTTGGTTCAATGTACTAAATTTTCCTAGATGACGCTTTTCCAAAATTCTAAACTAAAGACATTCAAATTTCAGCTCAAAGTGGTTGACTTGAGGATACAAGACAGTTTCGATCATGTTTTTCGGCAAACTTTGGAAATTCGGCAAAATTCATAGAAAGTGAACTAGCCTCTGACATTTGTACCACAATGAGAATTTCAATCAAAGTTTCAAACACAATAGGCAGAATTAAATTCGGAGTTTTGAGTGCCAAAATACAACAGCTCAAAGTTGGCCAAAATCGAAGATAGTACAGTAAATTTTCCAGGTTTGAAGATCAACTTTGGCACATCATTTGTATATCGCAATGGCCTTAGAATGGTACAAAATTTGGTACAATTAAACTCCCATATGAGGGCTATTTCTATATCAAATTTTATGTAAAACCTCGTACGGGAAGGTAGTTAACAAAGCTACCAAAGTTCAAGAAATTTCCAAGACAAATCTGTCTTCTTGTTTCTTTCCCTTTTCAAACACTTTGCACCATGAAATCAATCCCATTTTGGTTCATTTGTGAAACCAATGTCTAAGAAACATTTCATAAGCAATTTATAGTTGGTGGACATCAAAATTTCAAAATAAAACATCTCACAAATCACTAAACCAGTTGGCCAGCAAAAGAAGGGTTTTCCAGATTTGTCATAGTTTGGAAATTGAACCATATCTCACTCAGTACAACTTGGGATTGAGAATGGTTGGTGGCGTTGGAAACTAGAATCATAAGGCTACATTTCATTAGAACAAATCGTTCTCAAAATCAATTCATAAGTGAAAGAAACTAGAGCCACAAAATGCAGCTTCTACCTTTCTCTCGGATAGGCCATCAGAACAGGACAGTAACTTTGCCGACTCACTACGACTTACTCAATTCGAACTAGAAAGTGAATTTTATATCGTTGGAAAGCTGCAAATGTCTAGTTTCAAATGCCGCAAACAGCACTTGATTTTGATGTCTGTAAAAAGAGATATGTTCAATTTAAGGGACACTGTTCAAGCTGCCAGAACACATTTTCCAGGTTTGTTCACATTTCGAAATTTCAAGTTTTCCTCAACCGATTCAAATGATTTTTGGTAGAAACTTTCTACACACCATATACAACATATATACATCAGTTTCACAATCATTTGATTTGATAAAATTTGAAATAAATGCATGGTAAAAACAAGACAGATTCGGCCATCACCCAAATGCAATCTTCCTTCGATTTTTCCGTCGTTTCTAACCATAATCTTTTCATCTACACACATAACAACCACAATCAAACATTTACACCTCAAGCCCGCTACCTAGAGGTCACCACAAGACCTCTAGCCTAACATTTAAAGCAATAAAAATAGATTCCTCAAGTCATCTACCTAATCCATACTTAGGGTAGCAATTTGCAAATAAAGCTCCAATCTTTGAAGAAAATGGAAAGTTTCACGGATGGATGAAGACTACCTCTTAGCTTGTGTTGAAACCAGAAATTTGGACCGAAATTCTCCCAAAAAAAACCGCAAGATGAAGTCCTCCACCAAGATTAAGTAAATCTCGAAGTAGTTAGAAGATTGGATGGTGTTTTGGTGCAAGATTTGAGCAAGACAAGAAGAGGTTTTCTTTCTTTCTTTTCCCTTGGACGTTCGGCCAAGCTTGAGGAGAGGAGAGAGAGAGTATGGCTGATGAATGAAGCTTCCCTTGGAAGCTTAAGTGTTTTGTGGTTATAATTTGCACAAAAGTCAACTATGAATAGTACTCGCGCGCGCGCGTTTCGTATCCGTTTTCTCTCGGGTTTGTTTCACTTGTGCACTCAATCTTCAATGTAATTTCTTTAACACTATAATTATTCACGCTTAGTAGTCTAGAATAAATTTCTTAAATTTCCACTTAGTCGTTTTGACGCGTAAAATGCGAACTTCCAATTCACGCGCGATAAAACAAAATTTTAAAACGACTCATGTAACGATAATATAACTAACTAATATTAGGGTAAATAATTATAAAAATAACTATTTTAGAAATAAATCATGAGTCCTCACATCCTCTTTCCCTTAAGAAAATTTCGTCCTCGAAATTATATTTTGATTTGAGAACAAGTCTGGATATTTTTCTCGAATTTCTTTTTCAACTTCCCAGGTTGTTTCCTCTAGTCCGTGGTTCCTCCATAGAACTTTTACCAACCCAATCTAATTGTTCTTCAATTCTTTCACCTTACGATCTAGAAGTTTTATCGGTTCCTCCTCTAGGTCAGTGCTTCGTCAATTTCAATATTCTCCAGTTGCAAGACATGTGATGGATCTGAATGATATTTCTTAAGTATCGATATGTGGAAAACATTGTGAATTCGAGACAAACTTGGTAGCAAATCCAACTTATAAGCCATGTTTCCCTTGCGTTGGATAACCTTATAAGACCCTACAAATCTCGATTGTAATTTTTTCCCTTTTCCTGCTAACAAACTAGCTTTTAAAGGAGTAATCTTAAGAAAAACTTGATCTCCAATCGCAAATTCTAAGTCCTTCCTTCGGTTATCTGCATAATTCTTTTGACGACTTTGTGCGGTTTGAATCCTCTGGCATATCAACTTCACTTTTTCGCTCGCCTCCTCAATCCAAGGCACTGTAGTCGGGTCTAAAATCTTTTTTTCACCCACTTCATCCCAACAAATCGGGGATCTACACTTCCGACCATATAGTGTTTCGTACGGAGCCATTTGAATGGAAGAATGAAAACTATTATTTTAGGCAAATTCCACTAAAATTAAATACTTACTCCAACTCTCCCTAAAATCCAAAATATAGGTTCTCAACATGTTCTCAAGTGTCTGAATCGTCCGCTCAGACTGTCCATCTGTCTGGGGATGGTAAGTAGTGCTAAAATTCAATTTAGTCCCCAACACTTCTTGCATCTTTTGCCAGAACTGCGAGACAAATCTAGGATCTCGATCGGACACGATACTCAATGGAATTCCATGTAATCTTATAATCTCATCCAAATATAACTTAGCTAACTTCTCCAACGGGTATTTCATACTAATCAGTAGAAAGTGAGCCGATTTGGTCAATCTATCCACTATTACCCAAATGGCATCATGACCCCTTTGTGTTCTAGGTAATCCAGATACGAAATCCATGGTGATATTTTCTCATTTCAACTCGGGTATTTCTAAAGGTTGCAAAAGACCTGATGGTTTCTGGTGTTCGGTTTTAACCTGTTGACAAATTAAACAGATCTGGACAAATTGAGCAATTTTCTTCTTCATGTTCTCCCACCAGTACAAACTCTTGAAGTCCTGGTACATTTTATTCCCTCCAGGGTGTACCGTATACTTAGATCAGTGTGCTTCTTCCAAAACTTTTTTCTTAAGCCCTTCATCCTTTCGCACTACTATCCGATTCCGAAACCTCAATACACCATTCACTCTCAAGTTAAAATCCGACTTTTCTCGCTTTTTGACTTTTTCCAACCATTTTTACATTTCAGGGTCCCTCTCCTGAATCTCCTTGATATGTTCCAACAAAGTGGATTTCACGATGATATTCCCAAAGATCACTTTTCTCGGTTCAAGTCGGGGGTTCCATCTACTAACCTCCTCCAACAAGTGTATCTTTTTAATCATCAATCCTACCACTTGCACTTGACGACTTAAAGTATCGGCCACTACATTGGCTTTCCCTGGATGGTTCTTTATCGTACAATCGCAATCCTCCAAAAATTCCATGCACCTACCTTGTCTCAAGTTCAGCCCTTTTTTGGAAAAAAAAATATTTAAGCCTCTTGTGGTCGGTGAAAACCTCAAATGTCACTCCATAAAGGTAATGCCTCCATTTCTTTAATGCAAACACTACAACCGCTAACTCCAAATCATGAGTCGGGTAATTTTTCTCGTGCGGCTTTAATTTCCTAGAGGCATACGCTATCATTTTCTCATTTTGCATTAATACACATCCCAAATCTTGCTTTGAAGCATCTGTGTAGATCACAAAACTATTCTTCCCATTCAGTAGAGCTAAAATGAGTGCTCTCGTTAAATGTCTGTTTAATTCTTGAAAACTTTTTTCACACTTAGGACTCCATATAAACTTTCCACTTTTCTTAGTTAGCTCAGTCATGGGTCCAGTAATCCTAGAAAAATTTTTGATAAATCTCCGATAATACCCTGCTAACCCTATAAAATTTCGAACTTCAGTAGGGTTTTCCGGTTGCTTCCATTTAGAGACTGCTTCAACTTTGGTTGGATCCACTTTAATCCCGTCCTTGAAAATTATATGACCAAAAAATATCACTTCTTTCAACCAAAACTCACACTTGCTAAACTTAGTATACAATTGATGTTCGCTCAAAGTTTGTAAAACAATTCTCAAATATTTGTCATGATCCTCCATAGTTTTAGAGTACACCAGTATATCATCGATGAACACCACTACAAACTGGTCCAGATAAGGCTTAAAGACTTGATGCATTAAATCCATAAAAGCTGCAGGTACATTGGTCAATCCAAACGGCATTACTGCAAATTCAAAGTGTCCATACCTCGAGTTAAAAGCAGTTTTAGGTATATCCTTTTCTAAAATTCTCAATTGATAGTAACCCTGCTTGAGATCCAATTTGGAGAATGCAACTGCCCCTTGCAATTGGTCAAATAATTCATCAATGTGGGGCAAAGAGTACTTATTCTTAATGGTAACATCATTCAAGTCTCAATAATCTATATACAGCCTTAAACTCCCATCCTTCTTCTTAACAAACAAGACCGGGGCTCTCCACGGTGAATCACTCTCCTTTATAAAATCTCGCTCCAGTAAATCCTGTAGCTGTAATTTCAACTCTTTCAATTCAACTGGAGCCATCCTATACGGTGTCTTAGAGATAGGTGCTACCCCGGTGTCACATCAATCTTAAAAGTTATCTCCCTTTTCGGGGGTAAAGACTCTAACTCCTCAGGGAAGACATCCGGATATTTCTTTACTATAAGCATATCTTCCAATCTTACTTTATCGCTAGGAGTATTTATAAGAAAAACCAAATATCCTTGAACTCCCTTACTTAACATTTTTCTAACTCGAATTCCGGAGATAAGTGCAGATGAGACTAACCTACCCCTTACATCCAATTTCAGGGTTTCCTCTCTTGGGATGCACAACTCTACCGTTTTCGCTTTACAGTTCAATTGAGTATTGTAACGGGCTAACCAGTCCATTTCTAGGATCACATCATACCTCTTAATTGTTAAGCCCATCAGATCGGCCAGTAATTTCCGTTCTCCAACCCCGATCTCACAGCTCTTATATATCAAGTTAGCTAGTAACCTTTGATCCCCAATAGGTGTTCTAACATCCAAATCATAAGGTAACTTAATTGGCTAAAGATTTATTCCATTCACGAAGTTTGGGTTCACAAACGAATGTGTCGCACCCAGATCAATTAAAACCTTAACTAAACGGTAAAAAATAGGGATCGTACCTTCAACCACCTCAGTAGCCTCGGAAATTTGTTGGTAGTCCAATGCGTAAACCCTAATAGGTATCTTTGGTCGACTTCCTCCAGCACTAGTTTGCTTGGAGGTTGACTTTTCTGGTTTTCGAGTATTACCTCCTACTTTTGGCGCCTTCGGACAACTCGCGAGTTGGTGCTCGGCACTATCACAGAATAAACACTTTCCCAACTTTCTCCAACAATCATTCTGCGAGTGATTTGATTTGCCACAGTAACCACAAGTAACTTAAGGGGTTACAGCCGAACCATTAGAGGGTACTCCCCTCACTTGAACTTGCTCACTACGACCTCTTCTGGATAAAGCCCCTCTTGAAGCTCCAGCGGTCCTCACTCCTCCCATTCCTCTTCCCATCTTGGAAGGTGGGGCACTCTCACTAGCCTGTCCAGAAATATAACTAGAAATATTCCTTTTCTTGGAGTGAAAGTTTTTAACTTGCATCTTTGCGCTCTCAACTCTCTGTGCTTTCTCCAAAGCTTCAGTAAATGCAGAGATTTGGGCTGCAGCCAAACCCTCTTGAATCTCCACATTAAACTCTTGTACAAACCGTCTTATCCTTTTCCGCTCATTAGTCACCAATTTGGGAGCGTACTTAGAAAGTTTAGTAAACTTCCCTTTGTATTCCGCTACACTAAGGGTTCCTTGTCTCAATTTTATAAATTCGTCTTCTCGCTTCTCTTGGATCAGAGGCAGAAGAAACTTCTCATTAAACTCCATCGTGAAGTTTTCCTAAGCTCAAGGGGTTTGCGCTCTCTCCCACTTTCCTCTTATTATGTCCCACCAAACACGTGCTACTCCCTTAAATTGGAAAGCCGCGAAGTTCACTCGCCTATCTTCGGTATAGTATCAAGCGGCGAATATGTTGGTCATTCTCTCCAACCAGTTCTTCGCTACCTCGAGATCAAGTTCCCCAATAAAGTTAGGAGGGTTAAATTTCAGAAACCTCTCCAAGGCCCTATCTTCCCCTTTATCCTGGGCCCCGGGTTGATTAAGCTGTCTTGGACCCTGTCTCTCAGCTAATCGTTCAAGGATATCAGTCATCATAATAATGGCAGTAGCTACTTGGTTACTCTCTAGGTTCTCTTGTCCCTGGGTCGGCCCAGTTGCCGATCCCTGATCATCCCCTTGAGGTTGGGTTTGCCTAATCCCTCACCCATGACCTCGACCACTCTTTCATCCGTCCATAATTCTAGTTATGCCTAGTGCAAGAAATAAAAGTAATTACGCGAGGAAACACTTAAAACAAGAGCCAAGAAAACAAATCTAACGGGGTGAGCGGATGCTCGTGAAACCAAGAAAACATGCAAAACACGTAGTTCAAATATCAATAACACTTGAACAAGAATGAAAGCTGTAACACTCAAGTAATTCACAATTAACAATAAACACACATGATAAGGATATAGGAGCTCTCAAGAGCTATTTCCACTTGCTCGATCCAGAACCTCCACGAGTTGACACTCCGTCAATCGGGTAGGTTATAATTCGTAGAACTTCACTTACACGTTCCCTGTTCACCGTTACTCCCCCTGCTCCGGGCCCGTACTTCTTTTATATAAGGCGATACTACTCGAGTATGCCAAGCGAGATCTCTCAAATAGATCAAACTTATACACTTTTCCCATGGCTCACCAAGCTTCTCGACCAAGCTCATGCCGACTCGAGTCGCAAGGTCAGCCGATGAGATTTGGGCGTCCCCCACTATTATCACTAGGAGTCGCGGAGATTCACTCCAAACGACATATGCAACCATAGCGTAATTAACCATTGTAACACTTTACTTAATACACTTAACAATCACTTTAAGTAATTCACTTCAATCAATTCAAATACACTTCACTTAAACGAGAACGAGTGCGATAAAGTACACACTCGACCCGGAATTTTCAAAATACTCAATCAATAACAACAATTAAGCACGTAACAATTTTTCACACACTTGACACTCACCAAGTCAAGATAAGAGTGAGTGAACGAGCAATTAAGTCGTTAGGCGTCCACTTCGAGATTCTCTTGCAGATCTCCTTGTGTGCCTGGACAATTAACAAGTACTCTCACTCAAACCATATATTTATCAATAAAGACGGTACACTCATTTAGACTAGTCAATACATCAAACAAAGAACCTTAACGACACAAAATAAAGGTTCAAAAGTGAGGATTTATTAACACAGGAAAAACTGATTTCCTCCATGAAATCAAGTTTAAAATGATCAATCATTATAAAAAAGGTAAGAGAAAAGTTTCCAAAACTCATTTCCCAGAAAAGTTGAAAAATTTCAGTTTTGCACGTCAAACTTAGAAAAACCAAAACTTGTACTCAATAGGTCCAAAATTGGAAAACTTTATACCGTTGGAATCTTGGTTCAATGTACTAAAATTTCCTAGAAGACGCTTTTCCAAGATTCTAAACGGAAGACATTCAAATTTTAGCTCAAAGTGGCTGACTTGAGCATACAAGACAGTTTCTTTCATGTTTTTCGGCAAAATTTGGAAATTCGGAAAAATTTATAGAAAGTGAACTAGCCTTTGAAATTTGTACCACAATGAGAATTTCAATCAAAGTTTCAAACACAACAAGAGGAACTAAATTCGGAGTTTTGAGTGCCAAAATACAGTAGCTCAAAGTTGGCCAAAATCGAAGACAGTACAGTAAATTTTCCAGGTTTGAAGATCAACTTTGGCACATCATTTGTATATCGAAATGGCCTTAGAATGACACAAAATTTGGCAAAATTAAACTCCCATTTGAGGGCTATTCCTCTATCAAATTTCATGTAAAAACCCGTACGGGAAGGTAGTTAACAAAACTACCAAAGTTCAAGAAAATTTCAAGACAAATCTGTCTTCTTGTTTCTTTCCCTTTTCAAACACGTTGCACCATGAAATCAGTCCCATTTTGATTCATTTGTGAAACCAAGGTCCAAGAAACATTTCATAAGCAATTGATAGTTGGCTGACATCAGAATTTCAAAATAAAACATCTCACAAATCACTAAACCAGTCGGCCAGCAAAAGAAGGGTTTTCCAGATTTGTCGCAGTTTGGAAATTGAACCATATCTCACTCAATACAACTTGGAATTGAGAATGGTCGGTGGCGTTGGAAACTAGAATCATAATGTTACATTTAATCAGAACAAATCATTTCCAAAATCAATTCATAAGTGAGAAAAAATAGAGCCACAAAATGCAGCTTCTACCTTTCTCTCGAATAGGCCATCAGAACATGACAGTAACTTTGCCGACTCACTATGGCTTACTCAATTCGAAATAGAAAGTGAATTTTATACCGTTGGAAAGCTACAAACGTCTAGTTTCAAATGCTGCAAAACGGTACTCAGTTTTGACATCTGTACAAAGAGATATGTTCGATTTAAGGGACACTATTCAAGCTGCCAGAACACATTTTCCAGGTTTGTTCACATTTCGAAATTTCAAGTTTTCCTCAACCGATTCAAATGATTTTTGGTAGAAACTTTCTACACACCATATACAACATATATACATCAGTTTCACAATCATTTGATTTGATAAAATTTGAAATAAATGCACGGCCAAAACAGGACAGATTCGGCCATCACCCAAATGCAATCTTCCTTCGATTTTTCCGTCGTTTCTAACCATAATCTTTTCATCTATACACATAGCAACCACAATCAAGCATTTACACCTCAAGCCCACTACCTAAAGGTCACCACAAGACCGCTAGCCTAACATTTAAAGCAATAAAAATAGATTCCTCAAGTCATCTACCTAATCCATGCTTAGGGTAGCAAACCCTTGCAAATAAAGCTCCAATCTTTGAAGAAAATGGAAAGTTTCATGGATGGATGAAGACTACCTCTTAGCTTGTGTTGAAACCAGAAATTTGGACCGAAATTCTTCCAAAAAAAACCGCAAGATGAAGTCCTCCACCAAGATTAAGTAAATCTCCAAGTAGTTAGAAGATTGGATGGTGTTTTGGTGCAGGATTTGAGCAAGACAAGAAGAGGTTTTCTTTCTTTCTTTTCCCTTGGACGTTCGGCCAAGCTTGAGGAGAGGAGAGAGAGAGTATGGTTGATGAATGAAGCTTCCCTTGGAAGCTTAAGTGTTTTGTGGTTATAATTTGCACAAAAGTCAACTATGAATAGTACTCGCGCGCGCGCGTTTCGTATCCGTTTTCTCTCGGGTTTGTTTCACTTGTGCACTCAACCTCCAATGTAATTTCTTTAACACTATAATTATTCACGCTTAGTTGTCTAGAATAAATTTCTTAAATTTCCACTTAGTCGTTTTAACGCGTAAAATGCGAACTTCCAATTCACGTGCGATAAAGCAAAATTTTAAAACGACTCATGTAACGATAATATAACTAACTAATATTAGGGTAAATAATCATAAAAATAACTATTTTAGAAATAAATCATGAGTCCTCACAGCTAATGTCTTCAATCTTTACTTGCGTGAGCGTTCAGAGCAGATTATATCCTTTGATAGGAATGTGATCTTTACTGTACATTATTGCATGATCTATTTGGTTACCTGCTTTGCTATACATTATATCATGCCTACTAGTTTACTTGCATGTTTTCTAGGAACCTCACTGGGCTTCTACCTCATTCCATAATTTTGTTTTCCTTACAGGGGTAAGAACGTGAGAGTGGGAATTGGAGAAGATATAGACTTTGTCTAAATTTTGTTAGTTGCTCGCGCAGGCACTTCTTAGCTCTCTAGTGGGATTGTTTGGTTTTATTTTGTAAGTTTAACTCCTTGGCTGTATTTAGAGATTTTATGGGCATTTGATATCCATGATTGTATATGTCTAAGGTTGTAATGGATATTACCCTTATTGTTGAGATTGTTAATTTGTAAATTTCGTGACGACGTGAGTGAGTCTTGACGAGAGCTCAGCAGACAGTCCGCCAGACCCTTGGGTACGCCCTAAGAGGAGGTGGGGTCATCGCAAGTGGTATCAGAACCACTTCGCGTGCTTTCTGCGTGGGACGAGTTTGGCCAAGTGGTATTATTGTGATAGCCCCACTTTCCCTAAAGGCGAACCAGAGGGGTCAGTGGACCGCCTGCCCAACTCTCGTAATGACTCACTACAATCCATAGCAAGAATTACTTGAAATTTCTAAACTAACCAAAATAATATTTATTACACCCCAAAATAATATTTACATACATCCAAAAGCTATTACATAGGTTCGCGTATAAAAGATTCATTATTCGGCGTCTATCTTAATTACAACACAAAATATATACACTACAGTCATTTTTACTAAAATAAAAACTTAAAGTCTCTCAAAACATTCTAACAGTATTCTTGAGCACTCTCGGATCCGAATCCTGTTAAGGAAAACAAAACATGGGATGAGCTTACGTCCAGTGAGCATTCCAGGTAAACAGGCCAAGTAATAGAATAACACAATTTAACATGTAAGTATGTTTTCCCAAATAATATAGGTTCAAATAAATCGATACTCAACTTTAGAAACTGGTAGTGGAGCAATTAATTGTAATATGAATCTTTCAATGTAAAATACTTGATAAACAATAACATTCATGCGTGCATTCAATCATTCGTTCAAGTAAATACAAGAATGAACAATAATTTAAACATTAAAAGGATACGGGGTTCACAGGGAGCAACATTCACCTTATAACTGTCAATAAACAATCCCCTACATTTTACCACCTTATAACCTCCGAACTCCCACCTTATGTCCTCTGAAAGATCAACAATCCCCTCATTTAACATTCACCTTATGCCCTCCAAAAAATCAACAATCCCCTCATTTAACATTTAACGTTAAACATTAAACATTGTACTTAAGGCCTTTCGGCAAAGAGTTTTGAGCTTTGCACTTAACATTGGTAAGTTATAAACCCAAAGCTGTCCAGCTAATCCGACCTCACAAATGGCGAGTCTCGGATAGGCTGCCAGCATAGGGTTAAACTCAGTTCAGCCGATGCAATAAAGTACACATCGGCCTATATTCTTGCACATTTATTACGCATTCATGCAATGTGAACATGCGCTCATAACAAATTAACAATACAAGAAAATCACAACAGTCATTCACTTATTAGCATGTCATTCAAAGGAGAGCACTTAAGCAAATAATAGCATTTCTCAAGTCACGCATAATCAAATAACATGCATTGGAATACTCACCGACAAAGCAGAGCAAATCAAATGGTCCCACCAAGGTTCTCCTCGTTTTCCACATCAAAACCTATATTCAAGCAAGTACGAAACTTTAAGATTCCAACTAGAGCAACTAAATGAAGGAAGGAATGATCGAGAGAGTTACTAGAGCGACTCAACTTCAAAGCGACCAATGACTCAAAAGAGATTTCAAAAGGACATAAGTTTTAAAACCTACGCGAACGTGCAAGTTCAAGGAAATCACCAATACACGTTAGGTTTATGATTCAAACAAGGTGTGGCACGAAAAGAATGTTTCTCGGATAAAAAACTAAGAGCAACAATAAATATATGAAAAGGGTACAATTGCTGGAAACTTCTAGTTTTTGGCAGTGAAAGATAGCTAATTTTCACTCTCTTTGACTAATCGGTTTATGACCAAATCGACGCACAACTCTAGTATTATGTATTGGCAAATAGTACAAGCGATTTCAAGTCCAACCTATAACAAATAGAAGGCGAAACAAGGCCAAAACAGCAGCCCTGTTCCACACCCGAAAATCAAGAAATTCAACTCAAAAGCCAATCAAAACTCAAGTTTTCTTGAAGTTAAATGCATGGTTTTCGCTACAAATCAGTCCACAAGAGGTCTACTAAGTTTATAGCACAAGTTTGAGCCAAACTTTCATCAAAACAAACCAAGAATTGAAGAGAAATAAACTCAAGAAAACCTGTCAGCATGCATACACTTGGAAACAGAATTTCAGTCCACTTTGGCTTGTAGTTTCACTAATTAAACTTTCTTCAAATTGCTCAAACTCAACACATACATCAAGACTAATGAAGTACCAAGTTTCCCAAGCAAAAACTCACCAAGATACATCATAAAGTAAGCTAGAAAAACTGGAAATTGCAACAGCATAACAAGCGGCCAGCAAGCAACCCCAAAATAGAAAATTTCCACCTAGTTTTCTTAACTTTACTCCAACAAAACTATTGCTCAAACACATATACATAACATCCACTTCTAGGGTAAGGTTAAACCAAGTTCATTGAGCACAAATCTCACCAAAACAACACAAAAATCCTCACAAAATTGAAGCTAAAAATTCGGCCAGCCCAAGCATAAATTCCAACTTGTGATTGTTCAATTTTTACGTCTTGTGTACCAAGTTAACTAAACTTACTTTAACCATGATTCTCATGCTAACACAACCAAGAAAACCTAAAGAAATCCTCACCTAATACACCTAACCATACATCAAACACATAGAAGGCATAAACATAAACCCATGATCCAAGTTTCAAAAAAAAGAATCCAAGCCAAGGCATCAAGAACTCAAGTATCTAGATTATCTAAGCACCTTAATTATATACATACCCTACTAATTTAAATCATTAAAATTCATGATTTAAGGTTTACCTCAAGCTCCTCAAGCTTTGCAAGTTGCACCAAGAACTCCAAGAATCACCTCTCAAGTAGCAAGCCAAGGTTGGGTGGAATTTAGTTGAACTTCCTCTTGAATCTTGCACTAATTTTCCAAGAACTAGACTTAGGGTTTTAGTGAAGTTTTTTTCCTCTCAAGAGGTTTAGCCAAGAGCTCAAGACAAAAGGGCTAATGTTTTGTTAAATGGTAAAGTTTACTTAAGAAGCTAATTGTCCAAGTCAAGGTGTTGTAGGGTAATGACACTTGGCCAAATTTCTACCTAGCAAGTTTTTCCCAATTTCCTTCCAATTCTAGTAGTTTATTTAAGTTCTAAATTCACACCAAAACAATTAAATTTCCTAGGGTTTATTAGACATAACAAAAATTAATTCTCTCAACTCATTTTTACCAAAGTTAAATAAAGTAAAGAAAATAAGGCCCCAAAAATGAATCATATCTCGAATGCTTAAAATAATTTAAATGCATATAAATGAATTAAAAATGAAAACATAAAACTTAAAATTCAGAGTTCTCACAGTTTTGGTCCCGATTGCGTGAATGAGTGTAAAGGATTACGTGCCCTTCTTGAGTGTAAGTTGTGAATCATGAATGCTATAGGCACAAAACCTTTATCATGATATTTGGAGAAGATAGATATGTATGTCTAGTAGGAATCTCGAATGTGGTTGATTTACTCTTGGAACTGGCTAGTTCGAGTTGTGAATTACCCTATTTTTGGATTTTTATACTCGAGTACCCAAGAGTTGAGGGCATTTGGATGAGAGTCAACATCACGACTGCTTTTGAGGTAAATTGTGATGGCAAAAGTCAAGATGTGGAGGATTCTAGTCTTGGACCTGAGAGTGAACCTATCGAGGAGAGTGGACATGTTTGGCTAGGGTTTCTATAGATGATGGCTAGACTGTCATGTGTGTTTGAGAAACTAGCAATATAGACCTATTTCCCTTCTCTTCTGTTTGTGTGGACTTTTTAGGTGTTCATGTGACTTTGAAGTAGCTTAATTGCAATTTCATATGTATGTCTACCACTCTTGTGATATTAGATAACTGTATTTTGGCTCTTGATTGACTACTCTTACCTATACTCTCTTGATACCTATTCTTCTATAGAAATATATGGACTTAGCCTTGATTCCTATCCTTCTGAGAGTGCAAGTTCTGGGGTCTATATAGGGATTCCGAGGAAAAGGGTTTGGATTCTAATCCTTTATACAACCTCTTGGTGAACTTAGGATGACCGCTCAGATTGAGGATGGAAAAAGTACTATTAGGAGTAAGAGGACATAGTTTCTTCTTAAACGTGCCTTTTGAAGATGAATATATAGTGGAGAATGAGTTAAGGTGTGGAACTTGTGATCTAAGGAGAGTTAGTTAAGGTGTGAAACTTGTGATCTAAGGAGTATGATTCAGTGCTTCATTATGTGTATAAAACCCCAGAACGGGAGTAAGTGGCGTAGTATCTTGCGATATTTTCGTCATTGCATTTTGCTTCCTTATTTATCTCAGTTGAGACTAGTTAATGGCTAGTTTGGAAGTAGAAAACCTTAAGAGATATATGGTTATCGTTTCAACTTGTGATTAGCCACTCCTATCAATCCTTTGGTCTGACTGGCAAGCTGTCATTTGAGTTAAAGTGAAGTGGTGACATGAATAATTTGAAAAATATACATGAGTAAGGAGAGGTTTGTCAAAAGGAGATAGAGTTCTACAAGAAACTAGCTGACCACTGGGAGGGACGGTGAAAACAAGAGTGAGTTACTAAACAAGGATATGAAAAGACGAGGAAAATATGAGAAGAAACTAGAGGAATTGCGAAATAAGGTACGAAATAAAATTATTGGTGTATTTACCTGCTCAAGTTGTCCCTCCCAGACATTCCTAGCAATCAAATTAAAAGTGGTGAAAGAAACTCCCATGATAGAAAGAAAAAAGAGATACATTAAGGTGAGACTTGGAGCTGTTAAGTGTGAAGGCTGTGACAAGGCGCATACTGGATGGCATTATCGAAAACCTAATGCATATTTTAGTTGCAGCAATCTTGGACATCAAGTGAGAGACTACCCGAATCTTGGAATTCCAGAAACCCTATGACTAGTTACTCGAGTCGAGCCGGCAAGGGTTTGGTCGATTAGGTAATGAACCTTGGGTCTCTTGTTTTGTCGAGTGGAGTGTTATCTCCTCGACTAATCGGTATACTCGAGTATTACCACCCGTGTTTATTGAGGATTTTGGTGCTCTACTGGACTGGTTACTCTACTTGAAAGTTGACGGAGTGTCAACTACTACTTGATCAAGCTCTGGTGAAGCAACGGGAATTTGTATCTTGAGAGCCATCCGTATCCTTATACTTTTAAATGATTATTACTTGTCGTGTTATTGTTTCTTTTTAAAAACTTTTACACTCGCTCATTTTAAGAGTTCAAGTTTTACATATGGCAAACTTACTACTTGGGTCCAATTCTTGACTTGTTATGCTCGCTACTTTGCTGCTTTGATACTTGCACTTTTAAATACTGGTCAACTTGATATATGGAACCTCACTGAACTTTACCTCACTCTATTCCGTTAAATTTGTTTTCCTTATAGGGGGTACAAGCGAGGGCGTGAGACTGGTACAGGCTAGCATAGTTTAGTTTTGAACTTTTGCAATTTTACTCGCGCTAGTGCTCGATTAGGGTTGAATGTATCTGGAATTCATATCTTTTGTTATATTTGGGATTGTATGAATATTTGGAATAGAAATGAATGTACATGTGCGTTTCAAACTTGGGAACTATTTTTCATTTACTCTTGAGGTTATAAACTATTTTATTAGACGTAGGCGAGTGAGTCATGGCGAGAGCTAGGCAGGCGGTTCGCTAAACTTTGGGGTACACCTTATGGGGAGGTGGGGTCGTCACACTAACATTTTGCAGCTTTGGTATGGTTGCTTTTGAGTTGGATAATTGTCTATTTTGAGTAGTTTTGTGACCTTAAACAAGTGTCCTTTATAACCTATAATTTGAGGTCTTGATTGAGATGGAATTGTCATGAAGTTATAATTTGAGTTTGGAGGAAAACTTAAGGAAAAATAGGGGTAAATGCTGTCCAATTTGGAATCATCTTGGTTTCCTTTGATTGTCGGCTGATTTTGTGATGAACTTGCCTAAGATACTTGGTAAACCTTTAAGCCTTACTTATGTGTTGAATTTTAGATGAAATGGAGGGTTTTCTTTGGACATTTTCTCTAATTTTAGGGCTGCAATTTTGCTTGTTGGCTGAGTTGATAGTGATGAATTTTACCTCATTTTTCTTCAACCTTTTCATGATGAGTTTCTGCCAAATCTTGTTCCAAACCCTTGATAAGATTCTTGTGGGTTGAACTTGAGTAGAAATCATGAGTTTTGGAAGGTAAAAACCTCATATTGTGCTTGTTTCTTTTCAAAAATTCTAGTAGGTTGGCAGCCTAGATTGCTTTGCTGTTTTAGCCTTAAAAATCCTTTGGTTTGGGGTCTTTTAGACTCAATCTTATTGATTTCACTTGTTAAAACCTTGAACTACAATGGGGTGTTCAATTGGGGGTGAATATCATAACTTAAAAAGGTGAACTACCTTGTTTTTTCTTCACTATTTTGCTGCTGGAAATTTTCAGCAATAACATGAAATGTTGAATTCTTTGGTTACTCATGTCTTTTGGGTCCAAATGCTCTCATTCCACTCCAAAACTAAACTTGAATCTTTGCCCTAACATCTACTTGAATTTTCTTTGGTTCACCTAAGTTTTGAATGATTGGACCATGATATTTGTCTTGGTTACTTTTAGGGTTTGATGGTGAATATGAGAACCACCCAGGGACAAACATTTAGCATTGCTTTAAGTGAGCTACTTTGTGACTGAGATTTATGATTTGCATGACTGTGATTTTGGTTTAATCTGAGTTGGACGAGTGTGTACTTTATCACACTTGGTCCCACTTGACTGTTTGATTGGTTCACTGTTCATTTGAAATATGTTATTTGTGCATGAATTTGACGTCGTTTGGAACTTAATATCCAATGACCACACTGGGAATTTGGGCCCAACTTCATTGGTAGTTAATCGAATCGAACTAGTAAGGGTTTGTCGAGATAGATTGACGGATCATGAGGAAAATTGTCATTGATTTACTAGTGTAAAGAGTATGATTGGTGGGCGAAAACTAGTGTAAAGTAGGGATCTACGGTCAATGTTTCTGCTTCTCTAAACGTTGATGGAATATGAACAGGTTTAGATTAAGCTACTGCGACTGGGAATTTGGCTCCTGAGAGTCAATTGTATTCTTTTACTTGAAGCACTCTGTGTTAGTTGTGGTGTTTACTTATCTCCCAAATTAGTGCTTATATTTGATAGTTTAAAGTTTGAACTATGTGATTTTCGATTGTGTGACCCTGTGGTATGTGAGGACCCAAAAATTATTTTATATTTTATTTTATTTCTTTGAATACATTTTCTTTACTTTACTTTATTGCCTTAATTTTCTAGATATTTTTATAAGTGAGTCAAGTTTTTAAATAATTTTCCTTCTATAAGTTAGTACATATTAAATTCGTAGTGTATTTTGGAAGTAGGACCCACTAATGAGGTGCATAGTAAATTTAGCGAACAAAAATGGGTATTTTACTAGAAGGATTATGTGATTAGAAGTGCTAAGAGTGGATTAGAGGAAAACCATATGGATTAGCCATTAAAGACAAAGAAAAGACCTTGAAACCCTACGGCGACATTTGTCGACCACCTAACCATTCTTTGACCAAGATTAGTCTTGGCTTTATCTTGAAAAATTGAAGCAAATCCTTCATCTTTTCCCCTCTTCATGGCCAAATCTCCTTGAGAGAAAAGAGAGAAAGAAAACTCAAATTCCAACTTCAATCCTTGCTTGAATCTTTAAGATTTCATCCTAAGCTTGCAATCCAAACCATAGAAAGTGACTTTAAGGAAGGAAGAAGAACTTTGGTGGAGAAAGTTGGGGAAAAAGGAAGCTTTTGGTTGCTCTTTTTGATAGGGTTTAAAGGTAATCATACTTAGAAACCATCTCTTCACTTTTAACTTGCATTTTAGTAGATTTAAGGCTTGATTATGGTGGATTCTATGGAAAATTTCATGGTTTGTGTAGTAAATTCAAATTTCCAGCTTTAAATGAAGAATTCCAGCTTTGATATGGTCCTTTCAATTTTGCTATGATCTATTAGCTTTACCATATGGATTATCTAACCTTTGTATGTTCTTTTAGCTTCATTATAGAAAATTTCAGTTTGTGACCATGAATTTCAGCTTAGGGTTTTCATTTTCTAGCCTTGGTATGATGATATATGGGCTGGATATTTGTACATTTTGGCTATCCTTATGGTCTAGAACTAATGTCTTTTATAACGTAGAACTTATGGTCTTTAATTGTGGTGGATTGGACATGAAGTTACACTATGAGTTGAAGGAAATTAGAGGAAAATAGGGGGAAATGCTGTCCGATTTTGGAAGTAGCTGTTTTCTTTAATTGTGGGCTGATTTTATGGTAAACTTGGCTGAGATACTTGGTAAACCTTTAAGCTTTACTTATGTGTTGAATTCTAGATGAAATGGAGGGCTTTCATTGGTAATTTTCTCTAATTTGCTAGCTGCAATTGTTGCTTGTTGGCCGAATGGATAGTGAAGCCTTTTACCTTGTTTTTCTCCAATCTTTTCATGATGAGTTTTGGCCAAATCTTGTTCCAAACACTGGTTAAGACTTTTGTATGTTGAACTTGGGTGAAAACCATGCATTTTGGAAGGTGAAAACCTCATGATTGTGCTTGTTTCATTGCTGGAAATTTCTGGTAGGCAGGGCAGTCGTGTACTCTGCTGTCATTTAGCTTTAAAAATCCTTTTGTTTAAAGGTCTTTTGGACTCAATCTTTACTAATATCACTTGCTAAAACCTTGAACTACAATGGGGTGTTGAATTGGAGTGAATATCATAATTTAAAGAGGTGACCTACCTTGTTTTTCTTCACTGTTTTGTTGCTGAAATTTTCTAGCCATGAAATAAAATGAGGAACTCTTTGGTTACTCATATTTCTTAGGTCCAAATGCTCTCTTTTCACTCCAAAACCATAGTTGAATCATTGCCTTGTATGTACTTATATTTTTCCTTGATTTGTACTTTCAAATTTATCTTTGAACCCTTGTGATTTTGGGAGGCCTACTTGGATAGGTGTATACCTCATAGTTGAGTCTAAAATGTGAATTTGGTTCACCTAAGTTTTGGATGGTTGAACCATAACATTTTATCTTGATTGCTCTTATGGTTGATGGTGAATACGCAAATAACCTGAAGACGAACGTTTATCGTTGCTCTGTTTGAACTGGTGAGTGTTCTAGTTGCATGTTCCATGCTCATTGTTGCTAGAAATTGCTAGACACTAGATTTGTCATTTCTTAGGTGAGTGTGTACTTTATTGCACTTGACCTAACTCGACTAAACTTTTGATATCTTGTTCATGCATGTACAAGCAATTTGATTTACAAGTGACCGGTATCTTTGTGACGGCCCCACCTCCCCCTAGGGCGTACCCCAGGGTTTAGCGGACCGCCTGCCCAACTCTCGCCAGGACTCGCTCACTTATTTCGGATAAAATAATTCACAACCTCGAACGGGAATGGAACAATTGCTTTCAAAGTTGGAACATACAATACATTCATTTCTGTCTCAATTTCCATACAATCCCAAATACATTAAAGATTTGAGTTCCAAATACATTAAACCCTAGTCGAGCGACTAGTGCGAGTATCATTACAAAATTTCCAAAAACTAGACTAAACTAGCCTGTACCAGTCTCACGCCTCGTTCGTACCCCCTGTAAGGAAAACAATGGCGTGGAATGAGCTAAAAGCCCAGTGAGGTTCCAAATAGCAAGTTGACCATTATTTAAAAGTACAAATATTACTGTAGCAAAATAGCGAGCATAACACGTTCATAAAGTGAGCAATAACACTTCAAGTAGCAAATCTCAAAATGAGCGAGTGTAAAATTCTTTTTTAAAAGAAACAATAACACTACGAATAACAATCAGAGTATAAGGATACAGATGGCTCTCAAGAGCCAATTTCCCGTTGCTTCACCGGAGCTTGATCGAGTATTAGTTGACACTCCGCCAACTTTCGAGGAATATAACCAGTCCAGTAGTACTTCACTTCACACCAATCCGTCCACCATTCAACCCCCTTACCGGGCCCGAACACCAACTAAACACTGGTGGTAATACTCGAGTATATCGATTAGTCGAGGAGATAACACTCCACTCGACAACACTAGATACCCATGGTTCGTTATCTAATCGACCAGACCATTGCCGGCTCGACTCGATTAACTAGCCAGTGGGGTTTGGGTTCCCAAGAAGTCGATGAGATAACATCTCCAATCGATTGAATCAAGATAAAAGTACGGAGACGGGAATGAGAGGCACCTCCCACTCACCTTGAGTGTGGTACATACTGCCGCTCAGCACTTACAAGTCAAGTACAAGTATATCAAGTCAATTGCAACAATAAACTAGTATATATCAGATTAGGGCAAGTGCGATAAAGTACACTCTTGCCCGATCAAACAAATTACATATCATTAAATCACATTGATCAAGTATTGAAAACAAGTGTCCAGTTCAATCAGGTATTTGGAAGCACTCACCAAAGATTTAGTGCTTTTCAAAAATCACGCTCAGGTGTAACTCCTTGGTTGGAGTCCAAATCTGCGATACAATATCATTTAAAAGTTTGAAATCAACCAGGGTTCGAAACTTAAGAGTTTTGCTTCAAAAAGATCAAGTAAACGAAACTCATTTAGATAGGGTTCATGTTACGTATCAAACTCTAGAAAATTCATGCTCGCTCTTTTGGTTTTGGCAATGAAAAGATTAAAACTTTGGAATTCCCATTTGAGTCGAAAAAAACGAGGAAAACGTATTTCTATTGGTCGCTACTTTCATTTTTTCAAGGGTATGGATTTCGGCCAAATTCCAGCTTATATACTTCTACAAAAGAGGACTCGAATACCTTAGACAAATTAGGTTCAATTCGTCTTCAAATCTTTGCTCAAGACAAGCGTAATTCTACTTAAATCTCGCGTATAAATTTAGGCAGCACGCCCTTTGTGTTTACCAAATTTCCAGCCATTTATGGCTTCCTTCTTTTCCTTAATTCAGCCCCACAATACACACAAGTAAGGTTACCACAATAGCCCTTCCATTAGGCTCCAAAATCATCCAAGTACAACACAAGTGCAATAGTACAAGCAAATATCAATTTTGAAGACAAAAGCTAAATGGCAGATTTGGTATCTCGTAGTATTTTAGTCATAAATGGAGCTATGGTTATCGAATCGGGGTGAACCTTATACCATTTCGAAGCTAAGACAGGGGGGAATAACTTTCATGAAGGCCACTTAACCTAATTTATAGTTTATCTAAGTCAAATTTTCCAATCATAGCTCCAAAAGTTCATGATCAGTCTGGTTGTCAGCACTGACTCTAACCGGCGATAACTCAGGCTACACAACTCCGTTTGGGGTGTTTTCAGAAGCGTTGGAAAGATAAAACATAGTGGTACAAGTTTTGTGTTTTGGCCAAAAGCTAATTAGATACGAATCAGGGTGAAAAACGAAGCCAAACTTGTGAAATCTCAAAACTGTCCACGAAATGAGGCTTTTGGTAGTCAGGGGTATTTCGGTCATTTCACATACTACCGTGCTCCGATTGAGCTGAAAAGTTACATACAACTATATAACATCATTTCCTACAACTTTCATGTTTTAACCTAAGCCTAATTCAGCCTCTAATATGGACGAATTACACTGGTCAGAACAGAGCAGATTCCACTATCAAAGCTGGAAATTCAACTTTTAAGGCTAAAAATCACAATCAAACCACTAATCATCTCACAAATTCCATATCCAAACCCATTACCAACATTTGAAAGTTAAACAACATATTCAAGGCTTAAAATTATCAAACCCTAGATGAAATTTCATGAATCACCACCAAAACTACAAAATCTTCCATAAAACCTACTACAAACAAGCATAATCTCATTCAAGTGCAAGATTAAAGAAATAAAGTAGCTTCTTGCCAAAAGTACCTTCAAACCTCAAGAAAGATGGAAGTTTAGTGCTTTTCCTCCAAAAATCTCTCCACTCAAATCCTTAATCTTCCCTAGTGAACCACTTTTATGGAGTATTTTCCAAGCTTGTGGATTGAAACTCAAGATTCAAGCATGAAGTTGAGGTTGAAGATGAACTTTTCCCTCCTATTTCTCCTCTCAAACTCACGGTCAAGATGGTGAAAATGTGCAGGAATTTTTGGTCCAAAACAAAGTTAAGAAGATAGGAAAGTTTGTTGGTCAAATTTGGTTGGCCAACACTTGTCAAGCCGCCATTGGTCCTCTTGTTTTTTTTTTTCTTTCTTCCTTTTCTTTTGGTAAAAAATGGTGGCTGTTTAATAGGATATTTTAGGGTTGATTTTGCTCAATTAATGACAAATAGATTAAGGTAATAAAGTAGTGTTCGAGTAGTGCACTCAATCGGTAGCAAACGGTACACATCGGTTCACACCGTTTTTCCTTAACTCGCGCGTACTAGGGTTTTCACTTATAATTCACTAACTTATTATTATTACTTCTAATCACACATTTAATATCATCTAAAACTCACTCTTAATCACTAAATTTAATACACACTCTGCACCGATACTCACACTACGGAAAGACGTAAAACCCTAGTTTCTCTTAACGGTGAAAGTAAAGGGGAAAGCCTTGGTTCTATGATTATTTGTAACTAGTGGGGAAGTGAATGAGTAGTATAGCTATTCTAAAGTAATAATTTCCAAATTAAAGGGAATTTTAAGAAAAATATAAGGGATTTTACACGTCCTCACAATCTTGACTTGAAATGCTTGAAATCGTGACATGCCGAGCTTACTTGCGACTTGATCATGGCTAGGCGAGTGTGTCCTCATGTGCACTCGATCTCCATGAACTTGAAATACTTGATCTTGCGTGCGGACTTGCATGTACATGTGCATGATTGTAGACCGGCTATATATCTTCTTACAGTGGTTGAACTGGGCCCTTGGACCCTTATCCGAGACGTCGGTTAAATGGGAACTTGGATTACTCATGCGTATGCATGAATATAGGTCAGTAACAGCTGAACTGAACTCTCGTTGGACCTCTTGCTTGAGACTTAGAGCGGTCGGGTAAGTTGGGCAACCTTGGGTTAAGGACGAAGTTCCTAACCTGTTTACTCGTGACTTAAATTCCTGACTTGAACTCGTGACATGCCTGAATACGGAGCGTTAGGTGACAGCTAACATCTCCAATCATTACCTGCACGAGCGTTGGATAACAGCCAATGATTCCACTCTTGAATACTTGAATACTTGGGGCTTTAAGCCCAGATCTTGAATACTTGAATACCTGGGGCCCAGATCTTGAATACTTGAATACCTGGGGCTATAAGCCCAAGCCATGACTAGTTGGTCGAATCAAGCAGACAAGGGCTTTGTCGAGGAGATTGACGAACCCTGGGTACTTGATTGGCATTCAGGCCCGATAGGGGGATGATTGGTGGACGAAGATTGACGTTTAGTGGTGATCTACGGATATTATAATTCCATGGTTAACGGAGAGTCAACGGACACTGGATAAGCTACCGTGGTACTTGTTCCTGAGAGCAGACTATATCCTTTAATAAGAATGTGTTTTTTACTGTACACTATTGCATGATCTATCTGGTTACCTGTTTTACTATATATTATGTCCTGATCTATTCGGGATTGACTTAATTGTATCATGCCTGCTAGTGTACTTGCCTGCTAGCTTGGAACCTCACTGGGCTTCTAGCTCATTCTATGAATTTTATTTTCCTTACAGGGGTAAGAACGTGAGAGTGGGAATTGGAGAAGACATAGACTTTGTTTAAGTTTTGTTAGTTGCTCGCGTAGGCACTCTTTAGCCCTCTAGCGGGCTGGTTTGGTTTTATTTTGTAAGTTTAACTCTTTGACTGTATTTAGAGATTGTTTGGCCATTTGATGCCCATGATTGTATATATATCTAAGGTAGTAATTGTTATTGCTCTCATTATTGAGGTTAATATTTGGTAAATTTCGATTATGTGAGTGAGTCCTGGCAAGAGTTAGGCAGACGGTCCGCCAAACCTTTTGGTATGCCCTAGGGGGAGGTAGGGTCGTCACATGGTACCTCATTGGGTGAAAGCTCACTCTGTCACCTTTGTTTTCCTTACAAGGGGTGAAGTCTTAGGAACGTGATGCTGGGAAAGAGTTGAGCTAGCTCTAAACTTTAGGCAATTTGTTTAAGCTCCTCTGTAATAGTAAACCTTATATGTATTTGTATAAGATTGAATACTTTGACTTGTACTTTAAACTTGAATTGTATATAACTTTGGGTTGCGATGTTTTGAAGTTATGTTGTTCGCTTTAGTACCTGTTAAAAATTTTGGATTAGTTTGTCTTAGCGAGAGTTGGGCAGGCAATCCTCTAACCCTTGGGGTACGCCCTAAGGGAAGGTGGGACGGTCACAGTTAAAGCTACACACTCTTGGCTCAATTCCAACGGCCCTCAAGTATCAATCATAAATAGAAATTTCAGCAAGGTTCCCTCAACACCACCACTTATCTCACTTGAATTTCAAGCAAAACATTCTTTGTATGACATGAAGAGAGGGACAGAAAGTATATTACATACATGGAGACAAAATCCAATAAAGTATTTTGGAAGAAAAAAGCCAAAATTGAAACTTTATCCACTCGGATTCAACAGCAAAGCTTCATCTAAAGCAAGTTACATGCATGCTGATTTCTAATCAATATCTTAACTTTCTTTCATGGTTCAAGCATAAATCCTGCAATATATCATAGAGTAACTATATGGCATGAATGTCTTTGAAAAACTTCAATGAATGGAAGCTACAAGCTGGAAAACATAGCTCACACCATACGGTTTAGGCAAGAAAATTTCCAGCAACTTAACCCCAAGTTGCTCCATCTAATCTTCCAACTTTCAACCTTATCTTCATGATTAAAACACAATAGATCATAATGAACATGTCATGAGGTGTATGGTACCTATTCTTGGCAAGAAATCCATCAAAATTTCACATGGACAAAGCTTTAAATGAAACTATTCCCTACAAACATCAAAGTTGGAAATTTGCAACATAACTTAACAAAAACATGAAATAACTTGACAAAAACATGAAAGCCTCCACAAAAGTCCGTCCTTTAGCTTCTATAACATCATACCTCAAAAAAACTCAAAGATAAGGGAAGAAAACTAGGGTTTCTAGCCAAGTTCACCTCTTTACCTCCAAAACCTAGGATGACAAGCAAATCAAGAAGGTTGCAAGGCTTTCCTCCTACAAGTACTTCTCCAAGAGCTTCCTTCCAAGGTTGATTTGAGGTTTGATGGAGTAGATTAGGGTTTCCCTCTTGTTTTCTCACTAAATAGACAAGAAATCAAGGCTTGAAATTTGGTGTTTTCTCCCTATTTTCTCCTCTAATTTTCATCCAGCCCTAACTCTAAGAAGAAGATGGAATATTTGTGAAATGGAAACTTGGTTTTATGGAGAATTAGTCTTGGTCTTGGTCAAGATTCCATGGATGATTGACAAGTGGCAAGAAACCTGGTGATATCTATCTAATTTCCTCCAAATATCTCTCTTCCTCCAATGATATCTTAACACCTCTATTCCGCCAAATTCCTATTGCACAAAACTCCCTCTAATCTACCAAATTTATTGCACACACCTCACTAGTTGGTCACAATAGCATAACGCACCATGAAACTCAATATGCAATAAGTTGAATGAGGCAATAGAATACAAAATCATTACTTAACCATTAAATCAACCAAAAATTCAAGGCAAGTAAGTGAAAATACAAAATATAAAAATAAGTTTTGAATCCTAACATAATCCATATATTTTTGAAAAAAAAATGAAAATATGCATTACTAGACATTTCATACATAAAACAAATTTCTCACAATTGATTGTTAAATTTAGGTAATAGCAATTATGAATTTATCTACTATAATCATACCCATAATTTACTTTTACATGTTTGACAATTATGCCAGTTGTAAATTTAGAAATTTTAACTTTGAAATCAAACTCTTTCCTTCAGTCTCACATGAGATGATGTAAACTACTTCTATCATCTCTTAGCAATTTCATCTAATTTGTTTCTAGTTGAAAATTTGAATGTGAACTGTATTTCACCATCCATAGATAAAAGTTCAAATCACTAATTGAACAAAAATTTCTAACAAGCTAGTCCCTTACACTAATTACAAAAAATCTAACATAAATATTTAAAAAGATTACCATAGAAAGAGCTTGATTAATGGTTATTTTCCTATAGTCAAATGCATCCATTATCCTACAAGTGCCCTCAAGCATTAAGAGGAAGAGAGAATTGAGAGCACACTGTCAAAATCCAAAGCTTTTTAGAAAAATCAGATTTGATGAATACTCATATAAATATCCATTATCAAATGCTTTTTCACCTTGTAACGAAGTTATTTGAAAAGCATCACTTATAAATCTAAAAATTATCCAAAGCTAGAAAACATGATAACATGAGGCATAGTAAATTATTTTTTGACACATTGAAATTGAAACTCAACATTAATATTATGGATGTTAATTAAAATTTTTGGTTGAAGAATTTCACAAAATTTAATGGATGACATTGCATTACAATGATGTCAATAAATACATATTAGTCTTAACATATTGATGCTAACAAGCACATTCAAATGCATGACTTTAAAATATATATATATAGCATACTTTTCAACCATAATAGATACAGAATAATGCTTCTTCTTTTGAATTACAACTCAATCAATCAAAAAATCCATAAAAAATGTGTCTATTAATATGAAAAATGAAATTTTAGAACATCTAAACTCCCAAATTAAACATACTTTATTAGCTTTATTGAGGCATCCATCACTAAAATACTCTCATGTAATTCTTTGGCACAAAAATTAGCAAATTAAAAGATAATACTATGAAAGGAAAAATCAAAATCCATGATAAAGTTGGAAATCCATTTCTATTACTATGTAATACAATCATGTTTCTTTCTTTTTTTTTGTGATGTCTAATATATCTATATTTAACTTATCTAATCTAATCTACCAAACCCCTAAAACCTAACCGTATTTTAATATAACAATCGTATTTCTATATAACACAATTTCTACTTGATTTGAACTACATCCCTATTAGTTACCTCTTGAATTGGTAATAAATTACAATTCTAAATTATCAATTATAAACGTGCCTGAAGTGACAAGAAATAAAAACAAGCATTGCATAATTAGCTGTAAAATTTAATTCCTTAAAAGTTAGAATTCTTCTAAAGTTTCAATTATTACCACAATGAAACAACTATCAACAACCCATAATTTTTTTTTATTTCTGAGGGGTTATTACTTTCTGGATGATTACACATGTTTTTTGCTTTTATTACCTTTCTAAGACTAATCACAACAAAAAATTCTTTCGTGGATGACATATTCTATAGCAAAGTAGGAAGGATCATCAGATGAGGAATTGAAATGTTTTGTGGATGACATATTCAAGTTTGATAAACCTATAGGAAAAGGATATTACAGATAGTTATATAGGAATCATCTTTCTATTATGGAAAGTGAGATATGAGTTGATGTTTATCTTTAATGTAGAGTTTACAGCTATTATTGGAGAACTACAATATTTTGTTATATAAAGACATTATAAGCAACATTAGAAGTTGTTGCAGTGTGACAGTTATGAGGCGATACATTTTGTGAATAGAGCTAGAGTTGCTACTATTGAGAAGCATGCTAAACTAGTTAGCAAATTTGTATATTTGAAATGTGAGTTGGAGAGGCGATGAATCTAAGTCTGGGTGGAGTATATAAAGGATTTTACTAATAAGGTTGTGGATGCAATTGTAAAATTGTTCAACAGTGTATAAAGTGCCAAAGTTTGAGAGAAAGAAAGCAATATCAAGGCTATTGATCGTACAAAAATAATTTAATTGAAGTTGCAAGAAAGTTAAAGAAAATTTGTTGAATAGTAGTAATCTTGGTATTATTATTAGAGAAGATACGATGGGAAAATATTGTATTGAGTTTTAGATTTTGTTGTTTTGGTTACATAATTTTAGTGTTGACTTGCTAATTGCAAACTATGTACTTCTTAGTGCCTTCTAATACTCCTTTTTTTAACTGATTTGACTAATAGATTTATCTCATGAGAAGTTCAACAAATTAATTTATTTAAAAAAAAGGTTGTGGGTTTTAGATAGCACTTCATAACAAAAGAAAAATTAGAAAAAAATAGGAACAAACAAACAAAAGGAAAAACATAACATTAGTTTGTAGGAGAAATAATAGAGAATATCCACGTCAATAAGATAGCTAGTCAAATAAATCTCTTGCATAGACAAAGATTAATCGTTCCCCAATATATATATTTTTTACACTTTCATCTATACATAAAAGAGTAAAAGTAAAACCATGCAATATTACGTTTCATAAATTTTCATGTTTAAGTTTAAATCAAACAAATTTGAGGCACCAATAGAGTTGCAATATTGACTCAATTGAAAATTGGGAACCTGTTTGTCATCCATTTAAAAGATAAAAATAAGTTAATTAATGCATTTTTTAAAAAATGTGAAAAATTACATTATCAGACATTTTATACATAAAACAATTTTCTCACAATGCTTGTTAAATTCAGGAAATAACAACTAGGAATTTATCTAGTATAATCATACCCGTAATTTGCTTCCACATGTTTAATAATTATGCAATTGTAACTTAGACATTTTAAATTTGAAATCAAACATCTTCCTTCTGTCTTGCATGTGATGATATGAACTACTTCTACTATCTCTCAACAATTTCATCTAATTTATTTGCCAGTTAAAAATTTGAGCGTGAATTGCATTTCACCATCTACATATAAAAGTTTCAATCGCTAATCAAATAAAAATTTCTAGCAAGCTAGTCCTCTACACTAAATATAAATATTTAAAAAATCACCCTAGAAAGAGCTTGAATAATGGTTGCTATCCTACAATCAAATGCACCAATTATCTCACAAGTTCCACCAAGCATCAAGAGGAATAGCGAATCGAGAGCATACTGACACAGGACAAAGCTATTTAGAAAAATCAAATTTGATAAATATTTATATAATTATCCATTGTTACGTGCTTTTTCATCTTGTAACAAATTTATTTGAAAAATATCATTTACAAATTCAAAAATTATATAAAACTAGAAAGGATGATAACTTAGAGCATGGTAAATTAATTTTTGACACATTGAAATTGAAACTCAACACCAATATCTTGCATGTTAATTGAAAGTTTTGATTGAAGAAGTTCACAAAATTTAATAGATGAAATTGTAGTTCAATGATGTTAATACATACATATTAGTTTTAACATATTGATGCTAACAAGTACATTCAAATATAGACAAGAAAAAGTACATTCAAATGCATGACTTTAAAATAAATAAAATATACTTTTTAACCATAATAGATATAGAATAATGCTTCTTCTTCTGAATTACAACTCAATCCCAAATTTTCATAAAAAGTTTGTATATTAATATTAAAAATAAAATTTTTTGACATCTAAACTCCCAAATTAAACATACTTTATTAGGTTTATTGAGGCAACCATCACAACAATAATCTCATATAATTCTTTGGCACAAAAATTAGCAAATTAGAAAAAATACTACGAAAGGAAAAATCAAAATCCAAGATAAAATTGGAAATCCATTTCTATTACTATGTAATATAATTACTTTTCTTCCTTTTTTGTGACGTCTAATATATCCATATTTAATCTATCTGATCTACTCTACCAAACTCCTAAATCCTAATCGTACTTTAATATAAATAAAAATTGTATTTCAATATAACACAACTTCTACTTGATTTGAACTACATCCCTATTAGGTACCTCTTCAATTGATAATACAATTCTAAATTATCAGTTATAAATGTACCTAAAGTGACAAGAAATAAGAGCAGCCATTACATAATTAGCTATATAATTTAATCCCATAAAAGTTCAAATTTTTTTTGAACTTTCAATTACCATAACGAAACAACCATCAATGACTAGTAATTTTTTTATTTCAGAGGAGTTTTTGCTTTCTCGATGATTGCACATGTTTTCGGCTTTTATTACCTCTCAAGGTTTGATCACAACAAAAAGTTCTTTTATTACATTTAATGGTACTTTTCGAAAACTAATTATTTAAAACTTTCTATCTTTTAGTTTTGCAGCATAAAATAAGATTACAGAAGGTAGTGGGTGGTAGAACTAATAGCAATGGCTAATTGGTTTAGTTTTTGTTGTGAATAAAGGCTTAATTATTAAATTTTTAGATTTTGGGGATTTTAGTATATATATTTGATACTTGCTTATATTTGACAGTATAATTTTTTATCTTTTCACTGAATTTTCTACTAAAATTTTTTTATAGAATTTTGAAAAATTATATAGAAAGAACACACGTATTTGCTTAAGACTACAATACATTTTGGTCACTATTATTAATTAAAAAAATGCAAATCTTAAGAATAAAGTGAAAGGAACATAGAGCTACTACACAAACATCAATAGTACATCACTACACTAGTGATATTCAATAAATCTCAACCTGGCAAAGGAACTAATACAAAATTATTTATTTTCTCCTTCTGAGTTTACTATCATTACAACTCATTAAGGTAAGTATTATCAAATTGTTCTTGATCTTACCACCTAAAAGCAACAATGACCTACATAGACATGTAGCCAAAGGAAAATGGAATAATTTGATTACAATAAAGAATATTTCAACCTTAATATAAATGCACATTTCAATTTTCATCCCACAATAAAAGGCTAGAAACATCAGTAGCTCTTTGCATGAAATGATGATTTAACTTGATATTTATGTTCTTTTGTTTACTCTAAAGAATGTATGGGAAATGTTTAGAAGGTGGGGAACTTTTATCCAAACAAAATTGAAAATTGAGAGGAAATTTCTCCCTTCTTTTTGCATCCTTATATTGGTTTTCCTTGCCATAAGAGAATTACTAGTATCTGCCGTGTAGGAATGTGCTCATGAATGCCTCAATAAAGCTTTATTGCTCCTAACATGCCCTCACAATTTCACTTTGTTATTGGCTTAAATGTTTCCTATTAAAAAGATGATTAAAATTAATCTGAGCTATTACTGAATAAACGTGTTAGGAATATTCATGTTATTTTGAAATTGGAATGACATTAACTTTGCTTATTCTATCTTTTTAACTTCGTAGAAAACTTAAAGAGAGCTTCCTGATCTTGATTAAGTAGGATTTTTCTATTTATGTTATTGCTTTTGCTCATTTTCATCATGATAGACTTCTTAGACTTTTTCTTGACTATATTGCCCTCGAATTCTAAAATTTTGAAAAATAATGTTTTATATTCTTTAGCATGCAAAAATTATTTGAAAATGTCTATAATGTGCTTAGTCATGAATTCATTTTATCAACTTCACTAGAGAGGATGTCATGGAAAATTTATTGAAAGAATAACTCTTTCTTATTTGGTTCATGGATACTATCAGTTGATATGTATAAATACTTGAATAACGTAAGCATATCATATATTATCTATACCTTTATTTAATCATTTTTTTAAACATGTAGCTGGCAATCATGTTCACCTGGTTCATGGATGTGTTATTCGGTTTCTTGCAAATCTTCTCACAAATGAAAAGAAAATCTGTGCTAAATATGCTATTTGCATCCTTTTACATAATAAAATTCTTTTTAAAATTTTCTTGTAATGATACTCTAATCATACATGATGAGCACTCTACAAAACTTATCTTTCATTACCTCAATAAAGTCAATAATTTAGAATATATATTGAGTTTTGGAATGAGATCAGTACTCTCAGAAAATAAGTCAAAGATTTAGTATATATAGCAAGACCACATGGTGCGTGAATGTATAACAAATCCATCAATTACATTAATATAATGAATCCACATATTACTGAGGCCTCCTTTATTTTAACTGTAGAAGCCTGTACACTCTTAATATCTAAGTGGACAAAATTAGGACTTTGTAGTTGCTCTGAGGCTTCCGTCTCCTAAACCCTAGGAAAACTTCCCTGGTGTTTCGGCCATGGCTGCCGCGGTGGCAGCCTGTCAGCCGCTTGCTGAGCGGTCAGCTTCCCCTCGCAACAAGTCGTTCGCAGACATCGTCTCCCAGCATCCAAGGATTGCCGCACCAGATCTCTCGAAAACCTTCAACCTCACGCCTCAATAGCCATGGATAGTCCGTGAGCCCTCTGCCTACAAAGGGAAGCCAACAGTCTTCTTCTCTGAGGAGGATATCACCGCCCTCCCCCAGCCCTTTAGTTTCTCACTGGTTGGCAAATTCTCCAAGGGCAGGCCAAACATGGAGACTTTGCACAAAAGTTTCCAGGCGCTGGGTTTCAAGGGAGCTTTCTCGCTTGGATTGATCGACCATCGGCATGTCCTCGTTCGTTTCGACCAAGAGGAAGACTACCTACGCTGCTGGTTGAAGGGTGTGTGGTCTCTCCAAGGGTTGTCCTGCGTATCTTTAAGTGGACTCCGTTTTTCTCAGTCGATTCCGAATCGCCTCTTGCCCCAATATGGGTTTCCTTGCCGCAGCTTCCAGTCCACCTCTTCAACAAAGGCTCCCTTTTTTCCATTGCACGGCTACTAGGTGAGCCGTTGAAAATTGATGCCTCAACAGCCTCCCGCAATCGCCCCAGTATGGCGCGATTCTGCGTCGAAGTGAACCTGCAGCAGGCTTTGCCAGACAAGATCTGGATTGGGAATGGCGCGTCTGGATTTTGGCAAGCAGTGGAATATGAAAACCTGCCGGGGTATTGCTCGGTGTGCCGTAAGCTTGGCCATCTCTCCAACGCTTGTCGGAGCTTGGCGGTCACGGGACAGAAGCTGAACTTACCTCCCAAAAACGCTACAACTGTTAACGCTGGAATGGGCCTCAAGGTAGCGACCAGTGCTGCCAAGGAGAACCCCCCTCCAGGTCAGAACCATCTTCTACCTTCCAGCCCCTTGGCTGACCACCCTCAGCAGACCATCACTATGGCGGTAGCGGCTCCCCACGTCCAACCAGAGAGCGCCCAGGCCACCTGCTCTCATCACCTCCCTAATTCTGACCTGCCGCTCCAACAGCGGCTGTTGGACACCAGCTCCCATGACGGCATGGCAGCAGCTCCAGGACCGCACAAGGCGAAGCTCCTCACTCCCTCCTTTTATGATGACTGTCCGTTCGGTCGGCGCAACAACTCCTCCAAGAAGCACTTGCAAATGCAGCCACAGTCAAGTTTTGATTGGGTCTCCGACACTGACGAGCCTGCAACCACAGCCATTCAACTTGAGGACTTGCGCACCTTCAAAGCTCAGTTAGATACTAAACTTGGAGCCGCTCCACCCCCGGCTGGCCCCTTAGCTCAGTGTTCCTCCATACAACCTCGTCCCACAGCGCGGGCGAGGTCCAAACGCTATCTGCGACAACCACGGACAATTCTTACTCGACAAGCTATCAAAGCTTCTCAAGCTCAGCAGCCCTCCTCTTTTAATGATTAAGGCGCTTATTTGGAATGCACGGGGTGTCGCCAACCCAGCTACCTCTCGTCGACTCAAAATGGTGCTCCGCTCCAACTCCGTCTCCTTCCTGGTAATTCTCGAGCCTATGCTAGATTTCTCAGCTCTTGCCAGCTTTGTTAAGAGATTCGATTTTCACCTAGGCTTATTCAATATGTCGAATAAAATTTGGGTTTGCCGGAAATCCTCCTTTGCTGTCAACATAGTGAAAAATGACGATCAACTATTCCACTTGGCTGTTACGCATGAATCCTTTTCCACAGTTTTTTATTGCTCCTTTATTTACGCTAAACGTACACGGTGGGAACGGCAAGCTCTACAGGGCTCTTTGACTAGTATTTGCCAGTCTATAGAGCAGCGACCATGGCTTGTGGGAGGTGACTTTAATGTCATATCCTCCCTAGAAGAATATTCTGGATACTCTCCCCAAGATACTTGTGCAATCGCAGATTTCAACACGTTCATCCATGGTTGTTCACTCAAGCAAGCGCAGGTAACCGGTAGTCCTTTAACTTGGTCGGGTATTCGCAATGGGAGACGCATATGAAAAAGGCTCGACCATGTGCTCTACAATCATGAATGGGAGCAGTTTTTCCCGTGCTTCACCGTCCATCATCTGAGTCGCGCAACTTCAGATCACTCACCGCTCCTCTGTTCCTTTGGTGACCATCACCGGTCTGGACCAAAGTCATTTAAGTTTCAGCACATGTGGGTTAAACACCCCACTTTTATGGAGACAGTTCACCAGAACTGGAGCTTACCTGTCGAAGGCTACGGAATGTATGCCTTAGCAAGCAAATTGAAACGTTTGCGGCAGTATTTACGAGAATGGAACAAATCCACATTCGACAATATATTTGATAAGGTGACTCAGGCCGAAGAACTAGTTCGCCAGAAGGAAATTCTCCTTGAGAGAGTCAATATGGATGAAGCCCACGTGGAGTGGATCCGTGCTCACGCAGCCCTCCTCCATGCTCTGGCAATCGAGGAACTTTATTGGGAGCCGAAAGCCCGAGTTAAATGGATGAAGGAGGGTGAATCCAACTCAAAGTTTTTCCACTCATCTCTACGGGAAAAGAGAAAATGACTAAGTATAACCCGCATCAAGGACTCGAACGGGGAGTGGGTCGACGATTTGGAGGCCATTGAGAGGAAGGGGGTGACCTTCTTCCATAACTTATTGACAAGTGATCAGCAGTGCGCTGAGGGCAGTAGTGCTACTCACCAGCTTATCCAACACATTCCTCGCCGTGTCACCGTGCAACAAAACGAGGCTCTGATTAGGGAAGGGTCCTTGGATGAGGTTAAAGCTGCGGTCTTTGGGCTGGATGGAGACAGTGCCGCTGGTGCAGATGGGTTTTTCGGGTGCTTCTTCTGCCATTGTTGGGACCTTGTCGCCCTAGATGTCTTCAATGCAGTCCGGGAATTCTTCATTGGGGTGCCCATCCCCAAGGCTATTGCCAGCACACTCATTTTGCTTATCCCAAAGAAGGAGGCATGCTCTTTCTTTGCTGACTTCAGACCAATAAGCCTGTGCACCTTTGTCAACAAGATCTTCACCAAAGTGCTAAGCAATCGGTTAAAGCCTCTGCTACCCTCGCTGGTCTCGCAGGAGTAGTCAGCTTTCATCCAGGGCTGTGAAATCTTGGATAACATACTCCTCGCCCAGGAGTTGGTGGGCTCGTTGGATAAAACGGTGCGAGGACACAATGTTATTTTCAAGTTGGACATGATGAAGGCTTTTGACAGGGTCTCCTGGCCTTTCTTGGCCATGTTGATGTCAAAGCTCGGTTTTCATTCCCACTTTACTGCTCTCGTGATGCATAGTTTGGCTGCTAGCTGGTTCTCATTGCTGATCAATGGGAAGCCGTGTGGGTTCTTCCAGGCCTCGAGAGGGATCAAGCAGGGCGACCCGCTTTCACCATTTTTGTTCATCCTCGCGTCAGAAGCTCTAAGCATGGGCCTCAATCATTTGATAGCAATAGGCTTGATAGCTAGCTACGGGGTGCCCCGGGGTTGCCTGAGTGTCTCCCACTTAAGCTTTGCAGATGATATTATGATATTCACCAGGGCGGACAGGAGGTCGGTCAGGGGTCTCATGGACTTCTTGGCCCTCTACGAGAAGGGCTCGGGCCAAAAGGTTAATTTGGCGAAGAGCTTCTTCATCATCTGGTAGAAAAGCCCTCCAGGCAAGATTTGTTTCTTCTAACACAGGTATGAATAGGAGACGTCTTCCGATAGACTACTTGGGATGCACGTTTTTGAAGGGCCGCCCCAAGGGGGTCTACTTTGAACCTCTTGTAGCGAAGGTTTCCCAGCGCCTTGCTGGGTGGCAGGGCAAGCTCTTAACTGCTGGTGGGCTACTTATACTTATTAAGCATGTTCTAGCCACAATGCCTCTACATGCCATGGCCGTTCTGGACTCTCCTAAGTCGACCCTGAGAATACTGGAGAAATTGATGGCTCGTTTCTTCTGGAGCAATTCGGATGGAGTACAGAGGTGGCACTGGCTCTCATGGAACAAACTATGTTACCCAGTGGAGGAAAACGGCCTTGGGCTCCGACGGCTGGATGATGTTTGCATGGCCTTCGATTGTAAGCTTTGGTGGAAGTTTCGATCCCAGGCAACCCTCTAGTCAGATTTTATGGCTTCCAAGTACGTCAAACAGTTGGCCCACGCCTCCATCCCGATACTGCGGCAAGTGGACTTATGGATTTGGCGAAGAATGCTTGGGGCACGTGACGTTGTAGAAGGTAACTCCCGTATACTGGTTCGAGATGGGTCGTCGTCATTTTGGTACGACAATTGACTAGGCAATGGCCCTTTGGCGGCATCCTCAACGGCCATCCCCTCCCCTCGGGCTTGTATCTCCTACTTTTTCGGCGATGGGGGCTGGAATTTCGAAGCACTCAGCCCGTACACCTCTCCTGCCCAGTAGGCAACGATTCGGCAGCTCTCTTTGCACCCCGACATGAAGGATGAACTAGTGTGGTCTCCTGTCGCCTCCGGTCGCTTCTCTCTCTCGTCTGCCTACGACCTTATTCGACGCAGGAAACCGCCAATGGTCTCACGGCACTATATTTGGAACCTACGTATCCCACTGCGCATTTCAGTACTCATGTGGCAGCTCTTGAACAATGCGATTCCCCTGCCTGATATCCTCCAAAGCTTAGGTTTCAGTATGCCCTCAAAATGCCCCTTCTGCCCAGCTGCGAGACACTGGACCATTTATTCTCCTTATGCCCTCTTGCTGATGAACTCTGGTCCTTCTTTGAGCGGCTTCTCGATATTCTGCGGTCTAGGAATGGCGACATTCTAGCTCGTTTGCAAGGCCTATGGTCTTACTCTGTTATATCATCCATGAGAGGCTGTCTTTCACGGGTTCTGCCTACCGTTGTTTGTTGGGAACTTTGGAAAGCTCGGAACCTCCACTTCTTTGACACTATAGTCACCTCGGCTGCTCAGCTCCTTTCGTCTCATCATGGTGAACGTGCACGCGATCGTGTGGGCCTAGCCCCCGGCAAGCAAGAGTTCGGACGCCGGTCTTCTGGCCACGGGCTTGGTCCCTTTCCTTACCCCACGAAGGCCCCGTTTGACATAAACCTTTTGTTGGCAAGTGCCTCTGTTCCCACTTACGAAGCTAAACATGGACGGGTCCTCATTGGGCAACTCCGGGCCCTCCGGCCGGGGGGGGGGGAGGTATCCTTCGGGACCATTCAGGGCAAGTGCTAGTGGCTTTTTCTATTTTCTTTGGACATTGCACAAGCTTAGAAGCAGAGGCACGGGCTCTGTTAGAAGGGCTTCTAATCTGCCAGGCACACGGTTGTTCCCAGGTTTGGATAGAAATGGACTCCAAAGTGTTGTTGGATGTGATTCAGGCGAGAGCTCAATGCCCGTGGCGCATTGATAATATTGTCTGCCAGATCTGGTCCATCGTCCGGGCTGGGCATTTTCACTTTCTTCACGGGTTCCGACAGGTCAACGCAGTGGCGGACGCGCTCGCACGCTTCGCCAGTACCACTCAAGCCTCCTCCCGCTACCATGCACACAATCTACTGCTCCCGGTCAAGGAATAGTTTGTCTAGATAGGGTTCACTACCCATACTTCCGTTCTGCATGAGCGCGATAGCTTTTTCTATTAGGGCAGGGAGTAGTGAGTCTTGTATAGGCTTCATTGCCTCTTTTTGCGTTTGCATATGTTTGAATAAAAGTTACATTTCCTAAAAAAAAAAAAAAAAACTGTAGAAGCCTCTTTGATTGTTTATCTTTTTGATCATTAATCTTTATTATCAATATATGTTAGCCTCAAAACAAATTCCAAATCAAGAACCCTTTGAAATCACAATCTCAAATTGCTTTACCACCTTATACCTATATTTGGGTACATACTGGAGACCAATTCCACTAGAAAAGCTAGACCTATAATAATTAAATGTATTGCTATGTATTGATCAATACGAGGATGCTTAATTTAATAAGCTAAAACCAAACCCGAATCATGATATCTCAAGGGATTACCAAATTGATTGTCATTCAAATTGTAGAGAAACATCTAGAAGTTAGAGTGCATCTTTCGTTCATCCATGCTTGGTTGATTAGAGAGATGGTCTTCAACTGAATATGTGAGTAATTATATTCAATATTTTTTTATAAAACTTTGCTTATTATTTATCCATAAATGTATAGTATGTAAGCATGCTTTAGTTATTGTTTCAAAGATTATATGCTTATCTTTTTTGATGATTGTTGTCAGTTGTGTCTGGTTAAAAAGATGTCTCCATATGCACTTTTAATGAAATTTCTCTAATATTAATGTTTAAAAGTACATCAATATGACATCTCTAGCTTTGCATCTTTTTAACTACAACCTTCCCAAAAGAGGAAAACAATTAATTTTAGGGATAAAATATAAATGTGAAAATATAAAGGCAACACATATGACAAGAAATGAAATTGATTCAAATAAAAAATTAAATCATAAAGATTAAATCAACAATTAAAAAATATTAAGTTTAAGAATTGAGAAATTTACAAAGTTAATACCTATATTGACTTTTTCCCAATTTGAGTTACAATTCATTCTACAATTCAAATTTTAAAACTAACTAATAAGTTAAAGCTTATGACTTGGGGCTAAAAATTGAAAAAGGTTTGCTTTTTACACCACTGTGTTAGTTTTATTTGAGTTTTTTTATTATAGTCCCGAGCTAACATCAGGTATATAGATTAGGTTATTGTAATAAATTAATTGATCCATGACTTTATTAGCTATATGTTGTTTTATAAAGAGCATCTCACTTATGATAAAAGATAAAAGTTAGGTCATATATATTCTTCGCTCCTATGCAATTGATTAAAAATAATATATATATATATAAGAAAAGAATAAATCTTGTATACACCGTCAGCCTTAGATGAATGGCAACTATACAAATTTTGAATTTAAAATTCAACTTTACACACATGTCATGGATTTAATGGTGAGAGTGTATATACTGTCAGTATGTATAAGATTTACTCCTTATGGATTAATTATTCCTACACTAATAGTATATATACTATCAATGTAGGAAAGATTAATTCATAAGAAAGATAGTAGTAGTTACAACTAATTTCTAAATTCAAAATTTTAATTATGATAAACAAAGAAAAATAGATGCGAGAACAGATTATTGTCTAATAAAAAAATTTATTCATAAAAGTACAATTCCAAAATTTACTAAAAAACAAAGAGATTGAACATACAAAAAGGAGCATGCATTAAAAATAAAGTATAAAATGACCATATCTCACAACAAGAAATTTGATCATTAGTGACAACATTTCCTAGTGATGAAAAAAGGTTGTCACAAAACGAGGCCCATTAGCAACAACAGGAAAGGTTGCCACAATTGACTGAAAAGAGCAAAGGCAACAGTGATGACCCTTAAATGTCGTCACAAATGGACTCCTGCCAGAGCGCGGGAAACTACATCTGTGTAGGAATAGTTAACACCAAAGAAAGATAGTAGTAGTTTCAAAAGTTAACACCATTAAGAATTCGGCCACTCAGTTTTTTCAAAAGTCCTTCACGTCTGAGCGGCAGGACAGGATGCCTCCCCTGTTGGATTTCCCGATCCCAAGAATCAGTCAGGAGGATAATGCTACGTTACAGAGCCTTCCTACTTTGGAAGAGGTCAAAGAGGTGGTATTTTCGCTATCTCCAGAGAGCGCTCCTGGCCCAAACGGTTTTGGGGCAGGTTTTTATCAGACATGTTGGCAAATCATAGGAGAGGATTTGGTCGATGCGGTTCAGGAGTTCTTTAAGGGGGTTTAGCAACCGAGGGGATTCTCGAGTGCAACCATTGTGCTGATTCCAAAGGTTCAAGGAGTGGCTCAAAGGAAGGACTTTCGGCCGATTAGCCTCTGCAACGTGAGTTCGAAAGTGATTTCCAAAATTTTGGCGAATCGCCTTAGGTCTATGCTTCCTATGTTGATCTCTCCATGGCAGACAGGTTTCGTACCGGGAAGGGATATTACAGAGAATATTTTGCTGGCACAGGAGCTGGCTCTCGATCTAGATAGAAAGCTGCGACATCCCAATTTAAGGTTGAAACTCGACATGGAAAAGGCATACGATAGGGTGGAATGGAATTTCCTCATATTTATGCTTCGCCAGTTTGGATTCCAGGAATGGACAGTCGACCTAATGTTTAGAACAGTATCAAACAATTGGTTTTCTGTATTAATCAATGGGTCGCCAGGAGGGTGCTTTAGGGCTTCTAGAGGTGTTCGACAGGGGAATCCCCTTTCTCCGGTGCTGTTTTTACTGGTGTCTGAATTCTTGGGGAGAGGGCTGCAGCACCTCTTCAGGCAAAATGAGAGTCGTTTTTATGCCTCAGCTGGTTCACGAGTCTTATATCTTGCATTTGCTGATGATATACTAATATTTGCTCGCTGTTCAGAGGATTGTTTGGACTCACTGGTAGCTTTTTTCACTTGTTACTAGGCTTACTCTGGGCAGCGGATCAATGGGGGTAAGAGTTCTTTTATACTCTCTAATAGAGCCTTGGAGGATAATGTTACCTTGGTGCGAGAGAAGTTATGGTTTCAGCAGCAAATGCTCCCATTCGTATATTTGGGAGCCCCTATCACTAGGGGTAGGGTGACGTGCACACTCTTCGATCCCATTGTGGCAAAGATGCAAAGTCGTTTGTATCATTGGAGCTCCCAGTTGCTCTCGGTAGGGGGTAAATTGATCCTACTATGACATGTATTCTTATCCATTCCAATGTATATGCTGTAGGCCCTTCAACCTCCGAAAGCGATTTTCCAAAGGTTGGGTAGAATATGCAACGCCTTCTTGTGGGATAAAGCGGATGGTTCAAAAGGCATTTATTGGACCTCGTGGGACAAGATTTGCTTCCCAACGTCGGAGGAGGGTTTGGGAGTGCGGTCATTTGGGGACATGAGTGCTGCTTTTGCTTGCAAACTGTGGTGGTAATTATGCCAGAATAGATCACATTGGGCGGAATTCATGCAAGTGAAGTACATTAAGGGTGGACATCCATCTAAGGTGCAAGTGAGTAGGCCTACAGGGATCTGGCGATGCCTAGAGCAGGTCCGAGATTTTATGGAGTCGGGGATTCGGTGGTGCTTGGGTAAAGGTTTTGTCGACTTTTGGTATGACATGTGGTTATTGGAGGTGCCCTTGGCTGAGAAAATAGGCATGGTTGATTCGCCTCACATGTTAGTAGCCGAGTTCTTTGGAGAGGGGGGATGGAACACTGGGTTGCTAAAGGCCTGGTTACCAATGGGTTTGGTTCGCCAGGTTCAGGAGGTTATCTTGTATCCGAATCAGGAAGATGAGATGGTGTGGTTGGGGTCTCCATCGGGAATCTTTTCAATTAAAGACGGGTGGGAGGCCCTATGGCAAAAAAGAAATCTATCCCTGGTTGATAGGTTCTTATGGAATAGAATCCTTCCACTAAAAATCTCCTTCCTAGTTTGGAAAGTGCTGCGTAATATGGTTTCGGTGGATGTAAATCTACAAAGGTGGGACATCATGCTGGCATCTTGGTGTAGCTGTTGCATGAAGAATCCTAGACCCATCTTTTTCTTGGTGGGGCAGTAGTGGAGCAGGTTTGGAACTTCTTTCTAAGACGGTTCGGTATTCTTCACACAAGCTCGCAATCAATCTCAGCAGAGTGCCTATCTTGGTTTGCTTCTACTTCGTCGGTCTCAGTAAATCATATACGGACTGTTATCCCATGTTTAATTTTATGGTGCATATGGCAAGCACGGAATAAGTCAAAATTTGAGGGGACTCGGTTGGAACCGCAGGGGATAATTTGGGCGGTGGGAAGTGTGGTTGAGCAGTTAGGGACGACAAAATTATTTTCCTTAGCGCATTTCAAGGGTGACTCGGATGATCCATGGGCATTATTTGCTACTTGGCGACCGCGGGTAACGAGACGGTTGGTGATATTGTGACGCCCCCATCCCCACTTCTCCCTAGGGCGAACCCTAGGGTATCCGCAGAACGCCTGTCCAACTCTCGCCGGGATTCACTACAATCTATAATACAAAAGCTCGAAATACTTCAAATATTTTCACTATATAATTAAAGTACTCCAAAATATTTCATACTTACAATTAGTTAGCTTTCAAGCTTAATATAATCCAAAAGAATATGTACTACAACCATCCGCTATAATACAACTTAAGGTCTTCAAAAGAAAACAATCTAGTACTATTCTCGAGCAACCTTGGTCTCGAACCCTGTTAAGAAAAACAAAAACGTGGGATGAGCTAAACAGCCCAGTGAGGTTCCAAGACACTCTAGCAATTCTAATAAATCATGTAAGTTAAGCATGATACATATATGGTTCAAGATTTCACATTGGCACATTTACAATAAGTGTGACAGCCCCACCTCTCCCTAGGGCGAACCCTAGGGTATCAGCGGACTGCCTGCCCAGCTCTCGCCAGGACTGCGGATCACTCACACACACGAAACTAAATGAAAAAGACTCCCCATCAGGGCTAAAACATTCGTTTCCACATATAATATCATTTATACAAAACCACCAGGTACATATACATGTTATCCCAATATACAGTCCAAAAGAGCATTCAGGTAAAGTACATTCAGGTTTTCCAGTGCTCAAGGAGCTATCAAAGAAACAAAACTCTTTTACTAGCTCAACTGGCTTCTCAAACTCATAACATTCCCAAAGGTATGCCTGTAAGGAAAACAAAGGTAACGGGGGTGAGCTTTCGCCCAATGAGGTACTTAACAGTCACGCAGCCCCAGATTGACAAGTAATGACACTCAGTTATACACACTTATCAATCACATAGTCACAGTATCACAACAGTTCAATTGAAAGGATACGGGTGGCTTTCAGGAGCCAGTTTCCCTGTTGTAGTTCTTGATCACACCTCGTTGACCCTCTGTCAACGTTTAAAGAATGAAACATGACCGTAGACCCCACTTCACTTCCAGTACTTCCAGTACCTTCCAGCAAACATACCCCGACCGGGCCCGAACTCCTCAACAGTAACAGTGGTTGGTAATACTCGAGTATACCGGAAGGTCGAGGAGATACACTCCACTCGACAAACAGTGACCCGAGGGTCGTTACCTCGTCTACCAGCCCTTGCTGGCTCGACTTGAGTAACTTCCACTAGGGCTTTGAGCTCAGTGATTACAGTACAGTGGTGGGGCTCATGCCCAATATTCAAGTCAATCACAGTGCAGTTTCACAGTTTCCAGTCAAACACAGTGCAATACAATGGTAAACAGTTACACAGTAAGAGGACGAGAGCGGTAAAGTACACTCTCGCCTCGTTCACGCAGTTCACAGTTGAGCACTTTACAGTTTCAAAGACATATAGTCACTTAAGCACTTAAATCATGCCATAGTACACTTACCACTTCAGATGAGCAAATTCAAGAATTTCTGTCCAGTGGATGCTTTGGATCACCCAAGCGTCCTATAACAATCAAGAAAGTGCAATTGAAGTTTAATTACGAATCGAGTATCTCCTAAACGAATCATTAAAGCAAAATTCAAGTAGAGCCTCAATTAGGGCTTCACATGCAAAATATATCGGATTTAGGGTTACAAGTTCAAGAAAACCCTAAAGCTTTTCACACTCGCTCATTCTTAACTTAAATTCACAAGATTCAAATCTCTCGGCAATCGGACAGCATTTCCCCTAAAATTTCAGCATTTCCATCCTACAAACAAGTAATCCAATTCACCAATTCCAATCACAATTGCTCATATCCATCATAGACTAGCAAATACACATCATTAGGGTCACAATACCCTTCAATCATGGCTAATTGCAAGTTCAATAGACAACCATAAGAAAGCCCCAATTGCATAAACCCTAAAGCTGAAATTTCCATAGAAAGCTGAAATTTTCCGTAAAAAGCTGAAATTTTCCGCAATTCACTACAATTAACATATACCAACCTCAAATCATACCATATTAAACCACCAATTCAAGTCATATATAATAATCATATGAAATCAGAAAAATTCCCAAGAAAATGAGAAATTCACCAAACTTCACTTTCATTCACAAAATCATCCATAAACTAAGCTCCATATCCGATATAAGTCACTAATTTGAAATTTTTATGGACAAAATTGAAGATTCAAGCCATATACCTCAATCACCAAGAAAGGTAGCAACTTAGGCCTTCCCTTTGCAAATTCACTCCACAAACACCTTTGATCTTCCTTAGTAAGCAATTTCTATGGAGTAAATCGGATTTCTATCGGTTGATTTGCAAGATTTGGGCAAGAATTTGGAAGAAAATTGAAGCTTTCTCTTCTCTTTTTCCCTCAAGATGGTTCGGCCATGAAGATGCTTTAATGAAGATGTTTTTGGTCAATTTTCAACTTTAGTAAAGGTGTAAGAAAGTTAGGCACAAAGTGGCCCAATGGAATCGCGCCACGTGTCGCCTTTTTTTTGATCTTTTCCTTATCCTTTAGCTTCCAAATGACTAAATATCTAACCAACCTCCAGTTATCTCTTAACACTCAGTAATTTAATGCCTTACTGTACAATTGAGCCGAATTGGCCGAATTTCTCTCACTTAATGCGCTAGCGGGTCCCACAACCGCTATTCGCTCCAATTTTCTCGTGAACTCACGTATACTAGAAAAAAAACCTTAAAACTATATTTACCTATAAAATGCATGTAAAACAATTATAATAAAGAAAATATAGTAAATGTAAGCACGCAAATCGATAAACCCTAAAACCCTAAAACCGATTTTTTTTTTCTTTTCTCGAGTTCTCACAATAAGACAGTTATCATGATATAGAAATAAACACATATTGAAGGAGACGGTGTTCCAGTGGAACCATTTCGGTCAACTTCACCTTATAACTTTAGATCCCCTCGGTTTGTCTGGCCATCACCTTATTCCTCCAGTGGTAATACTCGAGTATACTGAAACGGTGTCCCAGGGTTCCAACTTACCCGACCAAGCCCAGTCCTGGCTCGAGCAGGTTAGTAACCAAGGGCAGGGTCCAGTTCAACTTAGAGCTTACAACATGCACAAGTAATCAAGTAAATCGGTAAACGGTAAACGGTAAACAGTAAATGATAATAGTTCTCGGTTAACGGTAAAAATTTGTTATTTTAGTAGGTCGAGTGAGATAAAGTACACACTCGCCTTAAAACGGCGGGCAATTTCATATGAGCAATTATCAGTAACACTTAACACTTAAACACGTAAGCAATATGCGGTAATTTCATGTGAACATGTAATTTACGATAATCAAGTAATCAATTAGTCAAGTAATCAAGTAAGCAGGTAATCAAGTAAATCGGTAAACGGTAAGTAATCACGGTTAATGGTAAACGGTAATCGGTAATCGGTAAACGGTAGTAATTCACGGTTAATCGATAGACATTTATCATTTTAGTAGGCCGAATGAGATAAAGTACACACTCGCCTTAAAACGGTGGAAAAGTTCATAGGAGCAATTATCGGTAGCACTTAACAGTTAAACACATAATGACCATGGAGCAAACATGTTGTAAAACTATTCAAATCACGTACTCCTATATGGAACACTCACCAATCAAAATAAGTGAGTAAAGAAAGTCGTCAATGATCCACTTCGGGATTCTCTTCGAGACCTTTTTGATCGTTTGAAGAAAAGTGACCAATAATCACCCTCACAATTTCACAAATTCCTTATCAAACAAGAAAGAATGCACACTTGCTTTAGAATTCAAGTCAATGTCTTTATAAGAGCTTCATTTTATCGAAAGTTAAGATTCAAAATTGTGAATTTTAAAGTTACTGAGGAAACTCATATCCTCCACAAAATCGCGAAACGATAGATTAACATCAAGATAAGAAGTCAAGCTTCCAAAATTTCATTTTCTAAGAAATCGGCAAATTTCAGCTTTATGCGTCAAACTTAGAAAAATCATATCTTGCACTCAGTAGGTCCAAAAATGGAAAATATTATACCGTTGGAAACTAGATCCAAAGCACTAAAAGTTCCTAGAAGACACTTTTCCAAGATTCTAAATGGAAGACACTCAAATTTCGGCTTAAAGTGGCTGACTTGTCTCTTCAAGACAGATTCGGGGTTGGTTTTCAGTAAACTTTGGAAATTCGGCAAAATTCACAGAAAGTGAACTAGCCTCTAAAATTTGAAACTCAATTAGAGCTACAATCAAAGTTTTTAAACTCAACAAACAGAACTAGAATCAGAGTTTTGAGCATCAAGATATAGCTGCTCAAAGTCGGTTAAAAATAAGGACTGCTTAGTCCATTTTCCAGATTTTGAAGACAACTTTGGCCTATCATTTGTATATCAAAACAGTCTTAGAATGACACCAAAATTGGTACAATTCAACTTCCATGTGAGGAATACTCCTCTACCAAATTCCATTTGAAAATTCACACCGGAAGGTAGTTAACTAAACTACCAAAGTTCAAGAAAATCTCAAGACCAATCTGTCTTTTGCTTTCTTTTCCTTTTTCAAACATTTTGCCTAATGAAAACGATTCAAATCTGGCTCATTTGTGAAACAAAAGTCTAAGAAACATCTAATATACATTTGGTAGGTGATTGACATCAAAATTTGCAAAACAACAAGTCCCAAGTCAACTTAGGCTATTAGGCTAGCAAAAGTTGGGTTTTCCAGATTTGATGCAGTTTGGGAATTGGGCTATAACTCACTCAATACAACTTGAAATTGAGAGTGGTTGGTGGCTTTGGAAACTAAATTTAACAGGGTACATTTCATCAGAAGAAATCGTTCAGAAATTCAGTTGATAGCTAGCTCGAATTCAAGCAACAAGCCTCAGCTCATCACTGACCCTCAAGCAAAGCCGTAAAACAGGACAGGTAATTTTGGTAAACCACTACAGCTCACTCAAGTCAAATCAGGAAATTCATTTTATACCATTAGAAAACTGGAAGTTTCTAGTTTCAAATTCCACAAACGGCACTTGATTTCGACATCTGAGCAGAGAGATATGCTCGTTCAAAAATCACTGTCAGAAGACCCCTGTTACGCGATTTCCAGTTTTGTTCTTGCCCAAAACTCAACTTTTTCTCAACCAAATCAAGTGATTTTCGGTGGAAACTTTCTACACATCCTACACAGCATATCTACATCAGATTCAAGGTCATTTGATCACCAAAAATTCGAATCAAAGCTTCAGCAAAAACAGGGCAGAATTGGTCATCAACCAACCGAAATTTTCCTCAACTTTCCTTTCAATTTTCCAACTAATCTCACCTTGTTTACCACTTAATTAACATAAACAACACTTTTAAGCATCATATCAGTCCATATATCCAAGGTGGAAATTCATAGAGCCCACTCCAACCATTTAAATCCAAATAACAACAACTATAATGAAGATACAAACTTCATAGTCAAAACCGAAACCCATTAAAGCCAAGAAAATGGAAAGATTTGAAGTGGATGAAGGCTACCTCTTAGCTCTTGAAGAAACCAGAAATTTCACCACTAAAACTCCCAAGAAAACCACCAAGATGAAGCTTTCCTCCAGGCCAAGGTTAATCTCCAAGTGATTTTGAGGTTGGATGCAAAGTTGGAAGTGTTTTGGAGCAAGAATGAGCAAAAATGGAGTGGAGAGCTTTCTTCCTTCTTCCCTTGAAGTTGCTGGCCGAAAATGAGGGAGTGAGGAGAGAGAGATGAGGGTTTGTTTGGGTGATGAAACTTGGAGAGAAAGAATGAAATAGTAGCTTTAGATTGTGTGCAAAAAGTCAACTCTCACTAGTGGTCGCGCTCGCGTTTCGTATCCGATTTCTTTCGGGTTTGTTTCACGTGTGCACTAAACCTATAATGCACTTCCTTAAACATTATAATTATTCACTCTTAGTAGTCTAGAATAAGTTTCTTAAATCTCCACTTAGCCGTTCCGGCTCGATATACGTGAAATTCCAATTCGCGGGCAATAAGGCAAAATTTACGAGACAATTATATAACGATTATATAATTAACTACTACTAATGTAATTAATTATGAAATAACCATTTTAGAAATAAAACATGAGTCCTCACAAATATTAATTCCTTAAATCTCCAATTTGTCGCGCGGTATGACTTTCGAGAAACTATCGATGCGCGTACAATAAAAGCTTTATTTAAGTTAATCATATCTAATCACTCAATTAACTTTTCTTAATCTACTAGTAATCATTCTTAATCCTCCAAGATTTTTGCACTCTCGAATCAATTATTGCCTCCAAACGCGTATTTGCTATTTCTTACTAAACGAGCTTCCGAAAATTAAATTTACTAACGGGACGTTTTAAAAATATAAGCGAGACATTATTCCATGTAAATGAATTTAAAATGGTTGAAATAAATTATTCGGAGAAAACGGGTGAATAAATATTTAAATAAGCCATAAAAATAGAATTATAAGTGAGAAAAATTCGGGTCCTCACAGATATCCTGGAAGCTGCCACCACAGGGTGCTGTCAAGTTGAATACGGACGCCAGTGTTTCAAGAGGGAAAGTATCAGGAGGAGGTATGCTACGAAACCATGAGGGTAGATTGATCTTTGCTTTCTACAAGGAGTTCGGGGAGGTCAACGTGCTGATTGCCGAAAGTTTGGCATTGCTGCAGGGTTTACTCTTCTGTAAAAGAGTTCGGGTTCAGTTGTTATTGGTGGAGGTGGACTCGGCGGGATTAGTTCATTTGCTGGACTCAGGGGGCTTGGCAAAATGGCCGTTAAGTAATTCACTACAGCAAATTCGAGGCATGCTTCAAAGCATCAATACTACAGCTAAACACATATACAGAGAAGCGAATGCCGCAGCGGATAAGCTAGCAACGATGGAAACTCAGGATGATTTTTTCAGCACGTCATTCCAGCAACTCCCGAGGGATGTTAGAGCTACTATACTTTTAGATAGTAGGGAAATTCCTTTTGTTAGAACACAAGTTGTGAGAGAGTAGAACCTTGGTTTGTACTTTTCACTGTATCAGTGTAACTTGGTATTATTAATAAATGAGGGGAGGACTACCCCACCACAGGATGGGGTTTCTTGAAAAAAAAAACATTTGCGGCGACCCTCTAAATGTCATCAGTAATAATTTCCCTTTATTTGACAGCTTGTCCATTATTGTCACTAATAATAATTGAAGTAGTTAGTGACGACCTGCTCTTGTCACCATTTGATCTAAAATATTTGTACAAATTTTATAGTTGTTACTGTGTATTTTTTTCTCTAATGAATTATTTAACTGTTGGGAACTCAAGTTTTGTCTTGCAAATCAGTACTAGTACAATAATTTAAACCAAAATTAACCACTAAAATAAACAATTAGAAGTAGAACAAAACATTTTTCACTTGGAGTAATGTAACAAAATTTTACCAACCATTATGAGCATTTTCACAAAAATATTAAAAAGTACCAACTGATAATGTATTACTAAAATTATACTATTTCAACTAAAAAGTAAAAGTAAAAAACTTTATTTGAAATTTTGCTACCAAACAAGTGGGGGGAAAACTAAGGAATTGAAATTCATTGAAAATGATTAAACAAAGAAATAGGCGTGGGTATTGTAAAACACTTGCAAACAAAAAAGGAAAAGACCATCAGCTCCCAACTCTTTCACTTACTTTCAACACTTAGAACTAATTCATCAAATAGAACGTCTCCTCCTTCTCTCGGCTGAACCAATTAGAACTTCTCCTCCTCATCTCTATTGATTGATAATGGCTCCACAATGCTCAACGGAAGACCACGTTCGCCACCAACTCTTTGAAAAAGGTATGTCCTTTATTTTTTTCCTTCCTAATTTTCCCCTAAAATTTTTTGCACTAATTTTTTTTGCCAAGAATTTTTGTCTAGTTTTTTTGAGTTTTGTTTGATTTATGGATGGAGTCATCTCCTCCTTGTGGAATTTGCTTAATTGTGGGTTTATGCCCTAATTAATTTTTGCCAATTTTGTCTTTAACAAGAGAAGGGTTTTAGTGGGATTCGAGTGTGGGTTGCATGTGTGGAAAATAGTTGTTTAAGTGATGTTGGGTAAAGAGGGAAAGGGGAAATAGTGATTGCGGGTTAAATTAAGTAGATGAGTAGCCAGAGATATAGTTGCAAGGTTTGGTGAAATTTTTCTGCTATGAAAGATGCATTTTTTTGGGTTGAAATTTGGTAAATTGACATGGGAAATTGAAGAGTGAACTCTTTATCCATTTGGAGTGTGCTTTCTCCTTCACATTACCTAAGTCTTCTATGTATGGACCTTTTTTTATTTATTTGGTTTCAATTGGTAATTGTTGCCTATTTCCTGAAAAGGGATCTCCTCAATTCCCTGAAATAGATCGAGCTTTGGACTTTTGCCACTCTTGGTTCTTTGTTTTATGTTATTATAGATGAATGCACAGCTCAAAATTTGATATTTAAGAAATGGGTCTCAAGAAACACTTGCAGCTTTCTTGAGTTTCATTTCAAATTTAACATGTCTATGAATGTAGAAAAATTTTATGTTATTTATAGGAAAGGAATTGCAAGGACATGTTTTTGATCTAAAATTCATACATTCTTGGGAGTTAGGAAGGTGTTTGTTGGAAGATTAGCTTTGCCTGTGTCTTGACTGATTTCTATGATGTAGGTTATAGTTATCATTAAAAGTAGCATCTTTTCATTAATTTCGAGGGATGATTTTATCAACTAGTAAATATTTTTTATTTGTATTTGATTTCCTGCCAATTAATGAATATGATAGGAGTAGATGTCCTTCCTTCCTTTTGGAGGTTTTTGCATGGTTGAGTTGTTTGTGTGATTTTTATCATTATCTTTTGCTGACTTACTGGCCAAGAGGGCTCTCAATTAGTTTTAGGGCTAAGAATTCTTTCTGTAGTTTTCTAGTGCTAGTATATGTGATGAACCCACCTCCCCTTAAGGCAAACCCCAGGGTTTGGTAGATCGCTTGCTCAACTCTTGTTAGGACTCACTCACGCATCTCCAAAAAAAAATCTCAATAACAAGAGCAATAGCCCTTTCAACCTTACTTATATACATTCATGGACATCGAATGCCCAGACAAGCCCTAAATACGGCTAGGGATTCAAGTTTACAAAATAAAATCAAGCAGGTTTGATATAGAGTTAAGAAGTGCCCACACGAACAATAACAAAACTTAGACAAAGGTTCTGCCTCCTCCAATTCCCACTCTCATGTCACAACCCCCTATTAAGGAAAACAACTAAAGAAATGAGCTTTCGCCCAGTAAGGTTCCAAGAAGACATGCAAACTAACTGGCAGACATGATAAATTCACATATTTCAGAAAACAAGTAATATCCTGATAGATCATGTATCAATGTACAGTAAAAACACATTCATGTCAAAGAATATAGTCTACTCTCATAAACAGGCTCCACAGCAGCTTGTCCAAGGTCCATTGACATTCTGTCAACCAATTATAATGTCCGTAGATTACCACTTGTCTGCAATCTTGTTTCTACGATCATCTCCCTGTACCGGGCCCACACGTCAAACAAGTACCCATGGTTCATCAATCTTTTCGACCAAACCCTTGCCAACTTGATTCGACCAACTAGTCATAGGGTTGGGCTTAAAGCCCCAAGTGTACAAGTATTCATGATTTGGGTTTGGAACCCCAGGTATTCAAATATTCACGAGTAGAGTCGTTGGCTGTCACCCAACACTCGCCTATGAAATAACAATTCAGAATCCCTAGCAATTTCTAGCAACAAGTCACATTTGATCAAGTAACATGGTACATGTAGTTGGAACACTCACCAATTAATCACAATCTTTCCACTTCAAACCCTGGTTCTTTCTCTTGGTCACTCTCAAGTTCTGTGGTCATATCATACATCAAGAGTCTAGCCATTTCATGCCAATATAAATGTATAACTATGAGTTTTGAAACTTCACTTAGCCAAGAAAGCAATTTGCAAGTTTGACCCCCATATAGCTGTCACCAATGCAAAGTTTTCTTGTTCAAATGTAGAGAAAGAAACCTCATGTATGTTAGATCAATGTCTCAAGCAACATATAGAGCACAAGGACATCACTTATAGTCAAAACTTTAATGAAAATGGGACAAAACCTTTGGGGTGCAAAATTGGCAAATTCAAGCAAGAAAAATTTTAGAGAAAACTCATTTCTTCTTCTTGTCCCCTTTGTTTTAGCTCAAACCAACGTACATGTGAAGTTCAAAGTCTTGGTAAATATCTTGAGCAAAAGTAGGTCCTAATCATCATACAAATTCCAGCGAAAGTTCAACATGACCTTGCCAATTTCCTCTAAACATCCTTACTTCTCTTACTTAGATTCATGGCAAAAATCTAGTACAACACATCGACTATAAAAGAAAACATGTAACATGTAATTTAAGGCAAGAATCTCACCAAGAAGCCACAGATAAAGATCATGGTAGGGGTGTGAATCTAAAACGAAATCGGTAATTTGGAATTTTGAAATCGAAATTTTTCAGAATTTTGGTATTAGAATTTCCGACCGACTCCTAATTCGAATTCACCAACTCCGAATTCAATTCGAAATTCAGTAAATTTCGATTTCGTCGAATTCATGAATTTAAAAATTATTATAATGTAAATATTATATTACATATATATAAAATAATATTATATATATCTATGAAAACGAATTTGAAATCGAAATAGGAATTTTGAATCACCAAATTCAAGAATATAAAAATTATTATAATAATATAAATGTTATATTACATATATATATAAATATTATATAGATATATGAAAAATGGATTTAAAAGAAATAGGAATTTCGAATTCTGATTCGATTTCAATTTTGAATTGTCAATTCGAAATCGGAATTTTCGATTTGAAAATCCCATTATCGAATTCGACCCGATTTCGTCTAACTTGAAAATGGATATTCCGATTTCCACTCCGAATTACTGAATTCGAAATTCTGAATTCAATTCGAATTCAATCGATATATCGGAATTTTTCGATTTTGCACACTCCTAGATCATGGCGTTAACAAGTGTCTTGGACAAAAGTAAGAAGAATCACGAGTTTAAAACTACTTACTTTGAACTAGAAAACATGTTCGGGCAACCATTACTTTCCTCCTTTTAAATTGCTTGGTTTTGACTAAAATCTAACGTATATGTGAAAATCAAGGTGCTCGCAAATAACTTGAACAAAGTAGGTCCAACTCACCCTAAATTTACACCTCAACTTGCACTCTCACTCACTTGACCAATAAGAGGGAAAAATCCAGCAACATGTCACCTAAATTTTTCAAGTTAACCCTTCTATTTCCAACTCTAGTTTCATAGCAATTCGCAATCAATCAAAATAACATGTTATAGGGTGGATATGGTACATGTTCTAGGCAAAAAAAGCTATCAAATTTAACATATTTAGAGCTCAACCTAAACTACATCAAAGCTAAAAATTTGACATCAAAGCTGGAAATTACAAGCTACTTAACAAAACCATGAAATCTTCCATACACACTTCATATATCGGTTAAATTGCAAGATAAGAGAGAAAAGAGAAGTTTCCTAGTGATATACTTCAAAACCCTAAGATAGATTGCAAATCAAGAGCTTTCTTCCTCCAACAACTTCACCAAAAGCTCACTTCCAAACTTGATGCAAGATTTGTCGGACTAGATTCGAGTTTTCTCTTGTTTTCCCTCACTAATCAAGCAAGAAATCAAGGCTTGAACCTGAAGTTGGTTTCCCCTCTTTTCCCCTCAAGAATTTCGGCCAAGACAAGATAAAGAAGGAAGAAATAGTGAAGAAAGAAAAGGGAAGAAAGAAAAGCTTATCTTGGTCAAGGTCTTGGTCAACTTTGGTCGGCTACTTGACAAATGGTAAGAAAAGAAGAGATATCTATCTTTTTGTCTCTCTATTTGTCTCTAACTCACCAAGATATCTAGGGCTTCTCCAATTAACTCTTAATACCTCTTAACGTGCGCGGGGTATACATATACAATTAGCTCATCCACAATCAAGTTTTATATTTATAAATCCTAAATACCCTATACGCAATTTATCACAAGTATACGAATTGTGAGCGAGTATAGGGTATTAAGGGTCGATCCCACAGGGAAGGTTTCAATTACCGGTATTTTTCAAACTCCTTTATTATCTAGACTACCATAAATATAAAAGTAATGAAAATAACACTAGAAAGCTCCTAGAGATATGGAATTCCTTACTACTCTTGCAAATGAGATTATCGGTTAAGTGAATGCTATTATCTTGGCTATTTATGGCATAATTTTCTCATGTATGCGAAACCTACTCTCGTAGTGAATCAACTATACTTATAGCTAAACCATACCTACTCTCGTAGTTATGAATTAACTACAAGTTCATTCCTTCTATGAAATTACATGAAACAAGTCACTAAAAGCCACAAAGGTACTCCTCTACTCTCGTGAGTGAACTCCCTAGGTTTATCACTTCCTTGAACTAGTGTTAAATTCCAATTCTCATTGCAAACTTAACACCTTAAGATTATCACAATTAATGACCGGTTAATCATGATTAGAAAAGCAAAAGTGATAAATAACTTGGTCAAAATAACATCATCAAATAACCAAGTAAGTATCACTAACAATATATAAATAACAAGAAAGTTCATCCATACTCTAGGCATAAACTTTAACTAAACATGATAAGAACACAAAACCAAACTTGTATTATAACTAAACATGAAATCAAATACAAGAGAGAAAGTAGTAGAAGAGATATCACCCTTGTCACATGAGATCAACCTCTCCATCTTTGCTCCTCAATCTTCATCCAAATCTAACTATGAATACAAGAAAGAAAAACTATACTAACTATAGTATACTATTCTAACTAATGAACTAAAGAAACTCTAGTGAAAGCTACATTTTTTGTAAGTTTCTCTAGCCTTCCAAAGTTGTGAAAATGTTCTCCAAAGGCCTCTATTTATAGAGAATTCAAGAGCCAAATGAGTTGTTTCTAGTTGTCATTTTTGACTGTTGAAACTTCTATGAGTTGTTTCTCCAACTTTCCAATCTATTCTTGATCAGATACAACCGAGATTGACAGCTAGAATTGAGCTGAAAAAGTTGTGTGAAAGCAAGGCAAATTGATGAGCAAATTGCAGAAAATATGTGAGAATACGCGACTTCAACTCGCGTATTGAACAGTCGCGTATTGAGTTCTGCGCACTTCAACTGCTATTTCCTCAATGATGGAGGCCGAACTAGCCCTTGTGCAAAACATGAAACCTTTGAGTTCGCTTTCCAATGCCTAAAGAATCATCCAATTTGGAGTTTTGTGGACTGAGATATGATCAAAATATCATTGAATGGTTAGAGCTCTGTTTCAGCTTTTGACAACAGAGTTTGTGCTTCTGTATTTCGATTTTTTTGCAATGAAAATGACTGAACCGGACTTCAATGTCTCATACCAAATGTATATATGTCTCTTAGCTTCAAAATGGTTCAAGAATCACATCAATCCAATGCTTGTAACTCAAGATATTGCCGAAATACCACAATGTGTCAAAACTGTGAAAGTTGCTTCCTTTGTTCTTGATTGCATTTCTTCTCTTGCACTTCATATTTTATTTTTATCATTTTAAATCATCATCAATCATCCAATCATCTTCTCCAATCATGCCCTTTGATGATTGAATCCTTAAACTGTGACGACCCCACTTCTCCTTAGGGCGAACCCTAGGGTTTCAGCGGGCCGCCTGCCTAACTCTCGCTAGGACTCAATACAAGTCAAATTTAAACTTAAAGCTAATCAACCAATAGGAAGACCAATATAAAGAAAATTCGCTTCCTTCAAATTGTCATTCAATTCTTACATCACAATGTTTCCAAAAGGTACAACAAATTCCCCAAAAAATACAATCACCCAAAGTTGACTAAATCATTTACATCCAAATTCGGATCAAAATATAATCAAGCCAGTTTCTCCAAAATCTTTCCACTCCCAGTTCCTGTTAAGGAAAACAAACTATGGGGGTGAGCTAACGCTCAGTGAGGCCAAGAAAAAAAAAACATGCAAGCCAGCAAGTACAACAAGTATTAAACTTATAAAAGAAATGCAGTCATAATATTCATGTAATTCACAAAAGAAAACAAGACACAATCATTAAAGGATACGGAAGCTCTCAGGAGCTAACTCCACACTGCTTTGCCAAGGTTTTGATCCAAAATTTCAAGTGTTGACACTTCGTCAACCGAGCAAGTATCAAGTCCGTAGAACCCCACTTTTCACCAATTTTCCATCCACCGTTACACCCCCTATTGGGCCCAAACGTCAAACAAGTTTTTGATATTATTCGAATATATTCAAGTCAAGTATATGTCCAAGGTTCACCAAACCCCTCAACCAATCCCTTGCTGGCTTGAGTTGAATGGCTAGCCATTGGTTTTGGGCATCCCCACAAGTTCAAGTATAAGTCGACGAGATTGCTCTCAAATTGACGCCAAGTCAATCACAAGTATAATTGTCAAGTATGAGCAGGTCAATTTCAAGTCAAGTAAAAGAGAACGAGTGCGATAAAGTACACACTCGTCTCGACAAGTCCAATTCACATATTCAACAAGAAGTAGTTCAAGTATTATGCAACAAGTCATGCACTTGACACTCACCAATTTCAAAAACAAGTGAGTAAGAAATTCCTTTAAAGTTCCTCGCCGGAATTCCTTTCGAACCCCTCTTGAGCACCTGAAAAAATATTAACCAACCATCACTCACGGATATCCTAGGTCACTTGGCATACAAGGAAGAAAATTCATTTGCTTAGAACTTAGGACAACGCCTCAAAAGTGTTTTAATCCATCGAAAACCGAGATTCAAAAATGAATGTTTAAAGTCACAAGAGAACTTGTATCATCCATGAAATCAAGTTTGAAATGGAATATCAATCTCATAAGAAAGTTGGGAATTCTTAAAAGTTCATTTTGTTGGAAACCAGAAATTTCCAGCTTTATGCGACAACATTTGAAAAATCATATCTTGAGTTTGGTAAGTCCAAAAATTTGAAATTTTATACCGTTGGAAACTAGATTCAAAGTACTAAAACTTTTTAGAAAACACTTTTCACAAATTCCAATCAGAAATCATTCAAATCTCAGCTCAAACTTGCTGTTTTATTAAAACAGGGCAGAAACAGTCTTGATTTTCAGTAAAGTTTGAAAATGCCGCAAAATTCACAGGAATTGAATTAACTCTGAAATTTATAACACAGAAAGAACTTCAAGTCAAGTTTCAAACGTAACAAGCAGAACTCAATTCAAATTTTCCAACATCAAGATACAACGGTTTTAAGAAAACTGGTTTTTGAAACCTGTTCCGCGGATTTTTAGTCATAAAGCTTCGACACGGTTTGGAAATCAGGCCATAACTAATGTTACACAAGTCCAAATTTGGAATGGTTTATGGCGTTGAAAACTAGATTCAAAATTCTATAAATCATCAGAAGAAATCATATTCAAATTCTTTTCTCGGGTAAACTGGTGAAGCAAATCAGTCCATTTTGCCGGTTCTCTATGGCTCACTCAAAACGAATTAGCAGGGGAATTTTATACCATTGGAAAGCTCTTGGTGTCTAGTTTCAAATGCCGCAAATGGCACTTGATTTTGACTTTTGTACAAAGATTTATGTGCACTCAAATAGCCCCTGGTCGGCTGGCCTAGGCAAATTTTCCAGTTTTCTTTCTTTTCTCAAAACTCAAGTTTTTCCCAACCAATGGAAACAATTTTTAAAAGATAATTTTCACACACACACACTACAACATATAACAAGTATTTTTACAGCCATTTGAGCAACAAAATTCGAAATTAAATCAAGGAGATAAACCAGCAAAATTTCGGCAGTACCCTCCCCCTTCATCTTCAAGTTTCTTTCCAACTTTCAAGCCAACAACCAAGTCATAAACCACAAGAATACAACCAAACAAGCAAGAATTCTCAAGTCCTCTACCTAAAAGTTCACCTCAAGGCCACTACCTAGGATATAAAGCAAGAATCAAGGGTTGAGCACAGGTACTGCGTTAGGCACATGTATGCAAACTTCAAGCTAAAGTTCAAAGATAAGCAGCTAAGAAACATCATGTGGACTGCTGCTCGAGCATATGTGCCTAATAGATTTGAAGCAGCTATGAGGGAAATGCAAGCAATTTCACCAGAAGCTCATGCCTGGTTAAGAGCTATTCCTACTAATCTTTGGGCAAAGCACACTTTCTCCATTAGAACGAAGTGTGAGCTTCTAAGCAACAATATTTGTGAAAGTTTTAATCAGTATATCAAAGAAGCAAGGCAAGAGCCTATTTTGACAATGTTTGAGGCTATCAGGAGACAGATCATGTGTAGATTTCATGAGAAAAGATAGTGGATTAAAAAAGTAAGGTCTAGAATATGTCCTAGAATAGTGGAGAAAATTGAAGAGTACAAGTATCAAGTGCCTTTTTTGAATGTTGGGAATCAAGTAGTGGGCTATGGGAAGTTGCTGAACCAACTAAGACATATGTGGTTTCAATTAATGAAGGTACCTACACATGTAAGGAATGGGATATGACCGGGATCCCATGTGTTCATGCATGTGTTGCTATTGTGAATAGTGATCGAGAACCAGCTGATTATGTTGATGATTGGTATACTGTGGAAACCTACAAAAGAGCCTACATGAACCTTATTGTACCTGTTCCAGATCAAAGCAAATGGGTTGACTCTAAATCTGACCCAGTAAGCCCTCCTTTTCTAAGAAAAGCACCTAGCAGGCCAAAAAAGAAAAGAAGAAAAGGGCCTGATGAGAACCAACAATCTAACAAAGTTAGCAAGAGGGGCATCCCAATGCATTGTAGTTATTGTGGTCGTTCAGATCACAATGTCAGAGGCTGCAAAAATTTCGGATGCTTATATGTAAGGAAATGGAAGCTTAAGAGGAACCAGGTAATGGTAGTGCCAATTAATTCTTATTAGTTTCATGATTGAAGGGCCAATTTTTGCATTCTAATCTTATTATCTATTTTCTTATAGGTTCCAGGTGTTGCTGATAGCAATCCACAAGAAATAGCCACCTCATCTAGAAATTTAGAAGCTAGCAGTTCTAGGGATATTATGGGTGCCAATAGAGGAAGGGGTATTAGTCGAGTTAGAGGTAGAGGAAGAGGCCATGGTAGAGGTGCCAAAAATGGTCCGTTATGTGGGATTGGAAATTGGAATGGTGTAGGAATGTCAACTGGATCCACTTTTTGTGAGACCCCGAAATTTCATTTGTCTTTATAACCCTTATGTGAACTCACTTACCTTTGATTCTTGGTTGCTTTAATGGTTGAATTTGAGTCAAGGGAGTGAATTTTGTTAAGAAAAGTTTCATAATCTCAAGTTGTTAGAAAATCTAGAAATTTTCGCAGGAGGCTCTGCGCAACGTTGGGAAATGGGCTATAACTTCGTATAGAAAAGTCGGAATTGAGTTCCGTTTGTTGCGTTTGAAACCAGACTCATACATCTTCGTACGGTGTAAAATTTAGAGTTTGATTCAATCTCTATAAATTCCAGAAAATTGGCAAAGTTGACTGAAAATTCTACCTTGCACAAGTAAACATAGGAATGTTGTAGTAGCTTATGGCTCAATTTGGACCAACTTATGAGCTGAATTTCTTGGAGGTGTTTTCTAATGATTATTAGTATTTGAAGTCTAGTTTTTAACATGTCAAGTTGTATGAATTTTTGATAACTATAATTCAAGTTATGATTTTTCTAAAGGAATGGCATAAGTTAGGGGTTTTTGTGCATACTAGGGTTTTGGTGTGTTTTTGGTGCATTTTGGCCGTGTGATCACTTGGTGAGATGTGTGTACTAAATTTGGTGGTTAAAAGTGAGTTTTAGGTAAGGAAAAGTGTGTGATTAGAAGTGTTAATAATAAGTGAGTGAACCATAAGTAAAAGCCCTAGTACACGCGAGTTAAGGAGAATCTGCTTGAATCGACGTGCACCGTTTGCTACCGATTGAGTGCACCATTTGAACATTACTTTAGTACCTTAATCTTCTTGTTTTTAATTGAGCTAATTAGCCCTTAATTAACCCATAAGTCAGCCACCATTATTGACTAAGGAAAAGGAAGAAAAGAAAACAAAAAACAAAGAAAGATCTTGAGCGACAAGTGTCGGCAATCCAACGGTTGTTTGACTAAGACAAGTTTCTTTCTTCTTATCTTTCTTCTTGGCCAATTTTGCTTCATTTCCTACTATCATAGCCGAAATTTTGGAGAGGGAAAGAGAGAAAACAAACCTCAACTCCAACCTTAGATTTTGCCTTGTTTGAGTGAAATCAACCGAACTAAACCGATTAAACTTGCAACAAGGTGACAAGGAAGCTTTGGGTGGAGTGATTTTTGCATGGGCAGCCTTGATTTTGTGTATTTCCTTGAGCTTTAAAGGTATTAAGTTAAGAAACTCTTCTTCTCTCTCTTATCTTGCATTTTATTGGATAAAAGTTCTTAATATTGGATTTTGATGGTTGAATTCCTAGTTTTGGATGATTAAGTGGAATGTTAGCTAGGGTTTACATGTTCAGCCTTGATTATGGTTATCTACCTATCAATTGATGTTGTTGAGCTAGTACTTGAGGGTTTTGTTGATAGAGTACTTGTTAGATATGAATTTCTAGAGTAAAAGTCCAAATTCCAGAAATTTGAAACCAAGTTGTTCTGTTCTGACCTGTTTAATTCGTCCATGTTAGAGGCTGAATCAGGCCTAGGTCAAAACATCAAAGTTGTAGGAAATGGAGTTATTTAGCGTCTTGTAAAATTTCAGCTTGATCGGAGCACGGTAGGGTGTGAAAGGACCGAAATACTGCCACAAGTTTCAATTCGTAAACAGTTTTGTGAATTCACCATTTTGGCTTCATTTTTTCACCCTGATTCGTATCCAATCAGCTTTTGCCCAAAACATAAAACTTGTAGCCCTATGTGTTAGCTTTCCAATGCCTCTAAAAACACCTCAAACGGAATTGTGTAGCTTGAGTTATTACCGGTTAAAGTCAGTGCTGACAACCAGACTGATCATGATTTTTTGGATCTGTGATTTGCACATTTGACCTAGATAAACTGTGAATTAGGTTAAGTGGCCTTCATCAAAGTTGTAACCCTTTGGCTTAGCTTCGAAACGATATATAGTGTATCCCAATCCGATAAGCATAGCTTCAGTTGTGACCGAAACACCAAGAGACGTCAAACCTGCTGTTTTGTTATTTGTCCTTAAACTTGGTTTCCGGTCGCATTACTAGTATTGTTTTGTAATTGAATGACATTGAGCCTAGTTGAAGGATTATTGTGTTAACATTGCTTATGTGTGACTTTGGGGCTGAGTTGAGGAAAATAATGAAGCCATAAATGGCTGGAAAATAGCTAAATACAAAGGGCATGCCGCCCAAATTTTCACTCGAAGGTTAGGAATGTGTACTTGCAACTTGAGTAAAGATTTGACGATGAATTGAACTTGATTTGTCTAAAGTATTCGAGTCTTCTTTTGTAGAGGTATTTAAGTTGGAATTTTGCCGAAACTCATACCCTTGAAAAAATGAAAGTAGCGACCAATAGAAATACGTTTTTCTCGTCTTTTCGACTCAAATGGGAATTCCAAAGTTTTAATCGTTTCATTGCCAAAACCAAAAGAGCGAGCATGAGTTTTCTAGAGTTTGATACGTAACATGAACCCTATCTAAATGAGTTTCATTTACTTGATCTTTTTGAAACGAAACTCTTAAGTTTCGAACCCTAGTTGATTTCAAGCTTGTAAATGATATTGTATCGCAGATTTGGACTCCAACCAAGGAGTTACACCTGAACGTGATTTTCGACAAGCACTAAATCTTTGGTGAGTGCTTCCAAATACATGATTGAACTTGATATTTGATTTACCAACGTGATCAGATAAATTTGCTTGGTTTGGTCGGGCAAGTGTGTAATTTATCGCACTTGACCTAACTCAACTAAATACTTGATATTTCATTCATGCTTATACAAGTGACTTGATTTGCATTGACCTGTACTTGTATTTGTACTTGTGCTTGACTTGTAAGTGCTGAGCGGCAGTATGTACCACACTCGATACGAGTGGGAGGTACCTCTCATTCCCGTCTCCGTACTTTCTCTTGACTAAGTCGATTGGTCATCGACTATAGTGACTACTTGGGAACCCAAACCCCACTGGCTAGTTAATCGAATCGAGCCGGCAAGGGCTTGGTCGATTAGATAACGAACCATGGGTATCTAGTGTTGTCGAGTGGAGTGTTATCTCCTCGACTAATCGATTTACTCGAGTATTACCACCAGTGTTTAGTTGGTGTTCGGGCCCGGTAAGGGGGTTGAATGGTGGACGGATTGGTGTGAAGTGAAGCACTACTGGATTGGTTACTTTACTTGAAAGTTGACGAAGTGTCAACTAATACTTGATCAAGCTTTGGTGAAACAACGGGAAATTGGCTCCTGAGAGCCATCTGTATCCTTATACTTTGATGGTTATTCGTAGTGTTATTGTTTCTTTTAGAAAAAGAATTTTACACTCGTTCATTTTGAGATTTGTTACTTGAAGTGTTATTGCTCACTTTTATGGACTGGTTATGCTAACTACTTTGCTATTTTGATACGTGAACTTTTAAATAATGGTCAACTTGCTATTTGGAACTTCACTGGGCTTTTAGCTCATTCTACGCCATTTGTTTTCCTTACAGGGGACACGAGCGAGGCGTGAGACTGGTACAGGCTAGTATAGTCTAGTTTTTTGAAAAATTTACGATTGTACTTGCGCTAGTGCTCGATTAGGGTTGAATGTATCTGGAACCCATATCTTTTGATAGATTTGGACTGTATGGATGATTCAAATAGAAATGACTGTGTATGTACGTTCCAAACTTGGGAACTGTTATTTCTTGTACTCTCGAGGTTGCAATCTATTTTCTTGAAGTGAGTGAGTGAGTCCTGGCGAGAGTTGGGCAGGCGACCCGCCGAACCCTGGGGTTCGCTTTAGGGGAAGGTGGGGCCGTCACACTTTTATTCATCATTCACAAAATGGTGAAAATCTCACTTTTATCACATCTATGCTCCAAATCTTATTCATTATGATATCACTAACATTTTTCCTTGTTTAACAGGTTCTCCCATGTATGATACCAACTTAGTTTGCAAATGCGTGTGGATGTGTGGGACATGGACATTTGGGGCTGCTACGGGAACGCAACATGTTGTGAGAACCACTTTTGACGGTGCTAGTGAAGTACCAAGTGAAAGTGTATCTAGCTCTTTAAGAAGCAATGTAACATCCAATACTAAAAATCAGGTTAGTGTAGATAATTTTCATAGAGTTTTTGTTACTATCAGGTAATTTGCACTAATAACTAATTCTCAAACTTAAAAATCTACCTTTTAGGTTTGCAAAATACAAACCAGATTTGGAGTTCAATTACTATCCAGCCAAGGGTCCTCAAATGCTTCTCCAAGCCAAGTGGAAAAATGACTTTTTTGGTGGTTGCACATGCTCCTAGACGTGTTGTTTGTTTTGTCCTATTGGATAATGATATTATGTTGCTTTTTTTTATGGTTGGTTGGTGCCTTTTAAGGTAGCAGAATGACAATTTATCTTTTGTTTCAGGACAATTAGACACTTGATGTAATGATGGTGTTTTTATGGCAAGTAGACAGTGGAAAAACATTTGTTATTGTAAGCACGAAAATGCACCAGGTTGCTAAACTTGATATTTTGAATTAATATGTGTTGACAAATATGTTTTATGCATGAAAAAAGTTCCGATAGGTCTCTTTTTCAACTAATAATGTCTAGTTTCCAATTCCTTAATCTGTGAGAATTGCTTCAATTTGGAAAAACTCGCATGTTCTTATAATTTGGAAAATTATGAAAAGAAAAGGACCACTAGGGAAAAAAATTTTACTAACACGTCACTTGAGAAAAAATAGACCTTATAATGGAATAACTATAAAATTTTCCTTCTAAGATTGTCTTTGCTAGATGGCGTGCAAACAGGTTATGAAATTCCACACTTCGATCTCATCATATTTGCAATGTCTTGACAAGGTATTGCGCAAAACAAAAAATTTTGTGAACAATTTAAGAAAATAGAGGAGAGAAAAGCCTTCTAATCCTTGTTTTATACGTAAAGCACAAGGGGAGGGTATTTTTGTCATAGAAGTTTTCACCAAACTTTAGTTAGTTAGCAGGGCAATTTTTAAATGGGTTAATGGTTAATTATCTACTTGGACTTAACAGATGGACTTAAGTGACTAAAAGTGAACGTTAGGAACCAAACTGATAGTTGGGGTATAGTTTAAGGGGGTAAACTGATAAAAATCCCAATTAAAATTAGAAACTTAGATGGATCCAAGTATACAAGATAAACTAGATCTAATCATTATGTACTATCTCAAATATTTCTCCCAAGATCAAGACTCTTAATTGTCCACTAATTCAAACCTAGACTCTGATACCACCTGTGACGACCCCATTTCTCCTTAGGGCGAACCCTAGAGTTTCGGCGGGTCGCCTGCCTAACTCTCGCTAGGACTCGATGCAAGTCAAATTTAAAATTAAACCTAATCTACCAATAGGAAAACCAATATAAAAAAAAGTCGCTTCCTTCAAATTGTCATTCAATTCTTACATCACAATGTTTCCAAAAGGTACATCAAATTCTCCAAAAAATACAACCACCCAAAGTTGACTAAATCATTTACATCCAAATTCGGATCAAAATATAATCAAGCCAACTTCTCCAAAATCTTTCCACTCCCAGTTCCTGTTAAGGAAAACAAACTACGGGGGTGAGCTAACGCTCAGTGAGGCCAAGAAAAAAAAGGCAAGCAAGCAAGTACAACAAGTATTAAACTTATAAAAGAAAGGCAGTCATAATATTCATGTAATTTACAAAAGAAAACAAGACACAATCATTAAAGGATACGGAAGCTCTCAGGAATTAACTCGACACTGATTTGCCAAGATCTTGATCTAAAATTTCAAGTGTTGACACTCCGTCAACCGAGCAAGTATCAAGTCCGTAGAACCCCACTTTTCACCAATTTTTCGTCCACCGTTACACCCCCTACCAGGGCCGAATGACAAACAAGTTTTTGATATTACTCGAGTATATCCAAGTCAAGTGTATGTCTAAGGTTCACCAAACCCCTCAACCAAGCCCTTGCTAGCTTAAGTTGAATGACTAGCTATTGGTTTTGGGCGTCCCCACAAGTTCAAGTATAAGTCGACGAGATTGCTCTCAAATCGATGTCAAGTCAATCACAAGTATAATTGTCAAGTACGATCAGGTCAATTATCAAGTCAAGTAAAAGAAAACGAGTGCGATAAAGTACACACTCGTCTCGACAAGTCCAATTCACATATTCAACAAGAAGTAGTTCAAGTATTATGCAACAAGTCATGCACTTGACACTCACAAATTTCAAAGCAAGTGAGCAAGAAATTCCTTTAAAGTTCCTCGCCGGAATTCCGTTCGAACCCCTCTTGAGCACCTGAAGAAATATTAACCAACCATCACTCACGGATATCCTAGGTCACTTGGCATACAAGGAAGAAAATTCATTTGCTTAGAACTTAGGACAACGCCTCAAAAGTGTTTTAATCCATCGAAAATCGAGATTCAAAAATGAAGGTTTAAAGTCACAAAAGAACTTGTATCATCCATGAAATCAAGTTTGAAACGGATTATCAATCTCATAAGAAAGTTGGGAGTTCTTAAAAGTTCATTTTGTTGGAAACCAGAAATTTCCAACTTTATGCGACAACACTTGAAAAATCATATCTTGAGTTTGGTAAGTCCAAAAATTGGAAAATTTATACTGTTGGAAACTAGATTCAAATTACTAAAACTTTCCAGAAGACACTTTTCCAAGATTCCAATCAGAAATCATTCAAATCTCAGCTCAAAATTGCTATTTTATTAAAACAGGGCAGAAACAGTCTTGATTTTCAGTAAAGTTTGAAAATGCAGCAAAATTCATAGGAATTGAATTAGCCTTTGAAATTTATAAAAAATAAAATAAATTCAAGTCAAGTTTCGAACGCAACAAGTGGAACTCAATTTAGATTTTCCAACACCAAGATACAACAGTTTTAAAAAACTGGTTTTTGCAACCTGTTCTGCGGATTTTTAGTCATAAAGCTTCGACACAGTTTCGAAATTAGGCCATAAGTAATGCTACAAAGCCCAAATTGGGAATGGTTTATGGCGTTGAAAATTAGATTCAAAATGCTATAAATCATCAGAAGAAATCGTGTTAAAATTCCTTTAACAAGAGGGACGAAATTGAGCCACAAGATGCAGCTGTATAATTTTCTTGGGTAAACAGGTGAAGCAAATCAGTCCATTTTGCTGGTTCTCTACGGCTCACTCAAAATGAATTAGCAGGGGAATTTTATACCGTTGGAAAGCTCTTGGTGTCTAGTTTCAAATGCCGTAAATAGCACTTGATTTCGACTTTTGTACAAAGATTTATGTGCACTCAAATAGCCCCTGGTCGGCTGACCTAGGCAAATTTTCCAGTTTTCTTTCTTTTCTCAAAACTCAAGTTTTTCCCAACCAATGGAAACAATTTTTAAAAGATAATTTTTACACACACACACTACAACATATAACAAGCATTTTTGCAGCCATTTGAGCAACAAAATTCGAAATTAAATCAAGGAGATAAACCAGCAAAATTTCGGCAGCACTCTCCCCCTTCATCTTCAAGTTTCTTTCCAACTTTCAAGCCAACAACCAAACCATAAACCACAAGAATACAACCAAACAAACAAGAATCCTCAAGTTCTCTACCTAAAAGTTCACCTTAAGGCCACTACTTAGGATATAAAACAAGAAACAAGGGTTTCCTCAAGTCCTCTAACTTAGATTTTTGGTTAGGGTTTTCAAATCCATGCAAAACAACCACTAACCATTACTAATCCTTGTAAAAATTAAAGATCAAAAGAGATGAGTTTGTTACCTCTTCAAGCTTCTTGAACCCTGGTTGGAGACAAGTTTTCTTTCACCAACAATCCACCAAAAACCTCCACAAGATAGCAACTTTCCTCAAACTAGAGCAATATCCAAAGGTCTTAAGGGTTGGGTGTGAATCTTTGAACAAGATTAAGGCCAAAAGTTGAAGCTTTTTCTTCCTTCTTCTTGAGCTCCAAGTTCAGCCAAGAGAGAGAGAGAATGAGGGGAGATGAGCTTTTGATTTGTGGTGTAAAGGTAAGAAGAAAAGCTAGCCCTTTTGTTTGGTGAGAAAGTCAACTTTAAATAGTGGTGTAATAGTGTCATGCACTACCAATTTCCTTCTTGTTTGCTACACTTAAATACTAATCCTTCAAGATAGTTCCTCTAACACTACAAATACTCATTCTTATTGGAGAATTAATTTTAGACTACAAATACTCATTCTTACTAGTCTAAAATTAATTCTCCAAATTTTCGATTAGTCGCGCTGGTGCAACTTTTGAAAAATTTTGACACGTAAACGATAAAAGTATAATTTAAGTAAAATTCATGCTAAAACAATAAAATTAAATAACATTAATGCAAATAATTTTAAAATAGGCTAAATTCAGAATAAAAATATGAGTTCTCACATAAACCTATAAAAACATGAAGTTTTCACCATAAAAATCCATAGAAATGCAATTTTCACACTTCAAACCACAAAATGCATATTTTCACTAGAAACTTAGTTATTTAGTTATAAAACTAATTAAAATACACCAAAACTAACTAATAGAATACACTAAAAACACGTAAAATATATACTTGTCAATACCTCATGTCACATAGTCCCTTTTGTGCAAAAGTCCTTCTAATCCTCCAAATTTATTGCACACACCTCACTAGTTGGTCACACTAGCATACTGCACTATGAAACTTAACATGCACCAAATTAAACATGCACTAAGGTAAATAATACAATAGGAGAAAAATCATGATGCAACCATTAAAGCAACCAAGAATTTAAGACAAGTAAATTCAAATAAGAGCTATAAAGACAAGTAGAATTTCGGGGTCTCACACTCTCTCCTCCTTAAAAGAATTTCATCCTCAAAATTCTAACCTTTGCTCGCAAAAGCTCGAGTCTGCAAGGGTTTTCTCCAATTCTCAAGGGTTTCCCCTCACTCATGGTGCTACCACAAACTTGCCTAGAGGAAAAATCTTAATAACATAATGGCTAAATTAACATGCTAAAAAAGGTCAATGAAGGTGTCAAAAGGTGCAAGGTGATACCAACTTCGAACTCGATGAAAAGAAAATGCGAAACTTGGTTACTACTCTTGCTAGCTCTTAAACTCATACACTGTACGTTGACAAATCGTCCACAATATAAAACCCCTCTCATCTTTACAATTGCACCACTAGACACATATCACCCTATCTAATCGAAATTCCTTCCTTCCGAATTACAAATGAAGAATCTTCGCTTAAACCCAAGACTAAATTGCAGCAATTGATTCATATATAGGGATTCAACGCCAACCAAATACAGATATTTCATATCACTAATGCAAACATCAAGCTTCTAGTTCAAAGTTTATAACTGGAATCCAACTTACTACATCAAACTTTCACTACCCATAGTCCAACAGATACAACTCTTCTAGAGAAAACATCATAAAGAGCTAATTTCAATTAAGACAGCAGTTTTTTTATAGCTTAATTAATTTATTTTGGGCAATTTCTCACTTGATGTCCAAGTTTGCCATATCTAAAACTTGCACTAGTTTTCAACTCACACATTCTAGTATGAGGTGTGTCACAGTGTCCACTCTTAGCAGCTGTAAAATGTTCTTGTTATTTCTTTCCTTCCTCTATCCTTCATAGCAAGTTCATCTTCACTATACTCTTTGTGTTTCCTTTCGCTATCTCTCTTGGTTCCATCGTACTCCAGTGTTCACCCACTTTCTTTGAGACCTATATCTCCTTCTGAAGAATCTCTATTTCGTCAGATATATCTTCCCAATACGTCATATCATCAATTTGCTTAATCTCATATGACAGCTTGCCAGACAAATCAAGGTATCTAATGAGTAACTAATCACAAAACCATATACCTCGTAAATTCATTCGATTCCAATCCAAATGAGAAATCTGACACAAGAAAAGGTCTCAAGATACTATGACATGTATTCTTATTCTTGGTACGACATGAAATAGTTACCCTTCTCACTTAGAAATTACTCCCATCTGCTTGATTTCAAAGTGTCACACCCTAACTCACTCTCCATGTTACGCTCATCGTCAAAAGCCATGCCCAAAAGATACTAGGGCCATTACCCCCATAGTGTCTTTTCCTCTATGATTCTTTTTCTTAAGAAGAACCTCAAGAAGATTAGGGCAATCAATCCAATGTCTCCATGAGTTTACATACAAATGTAGGAGCCAAAGCCTTTTCCTCAAAATCTCCATACATAATCCAAAACTCTCAATCTCTGCAAGATAGGAATCAAAGCCAAATTCCTACTTTTTCATCGAGGGATAGGTATCAAGGAAGCACAGGCAAGGGCAACCAATCAAGAACCAAACTACAGGTATCTAAGATCACAAGAGAGGTAGAAAGACATATGTAATCACAGTTAAACCACCCTAAAATCAAATAACACCTAACAAGTCCACACAGTCATAAGAGAAGGGAAACATGTCTACAGTGTTAGTTTCTCAAACACACACGACAATCCAGCCACCATCTATAGGAACCCTAACTAAACGTTTACTAGACTAGTTCAGGACAACACTGCTTGATCCATTCTCTTCGATCAGTTCAATTCCTAAGTCAAATACTAGAATCTTCCGCGCCTTGACCTTTGCCATCACAAATTACCTCACGTTCAATCGTGATATCAACTCTCACCTCATGCTCTCAACTCCTAGGTACTCGGGTACAAGAATCTGAAATAGGATAATTCACAACTCGAACTGGCCCAATCCTCAGAGTAAATCAGCTATATTCAAAATTCCTATCTGACGCACATATCTAGTGTCCCCAACACGAGTAACTCATTCCACACTTAGCAGGCCATTCCCCACAATTCGAGAACCCTCTCCTGATATGAGCTCATTAGGAGCTCTGATACCACCTGTGACGACTCCACCTCCCCCTAGGTCAAACCTCAGGATTTGACGGACCGCCTGCCCAACTCTAATCAGGACTCACTCATGCACTTCAATAATAATAATAATAATAATAATAATAATAATAATAATAATAATACTAATAAAAAATAATAATAATAGTCTCAATAACATGAGCAATAGCATTTTTAATCTTATTTATATACATTCATGGACATCGAATGCCCAGACAAGCCCTAAATACGGCTAGGGATTCAAACTTACAAAATAAAATCAAACAGGTCCGATATAGAGCTAAGAAGTGCCCACACGAGCAATAACAAAACTTAGACAAAGGTTTTGCCTCGTCCAACTTCCACTCTCACGTCACAACCCCCTGTTAAGGAAAACAACTAAAGAAATGAGCTTTCGGCTAGAGGGTTCCAAGAAGACATGCAAACTAATTGGCAGGCATGATAAATTCACATATTTCAGAAAGCAAGTAATATCCAGATAGATCATGTATCAATGTACAGTAAAGAACACATTCATGCCAAAGGATATAGTCTACTCTTAGGAGTAGGCTCCACAGTAATTTGTCCAGGGTCCGTTGACACTCCGTCAACCAATTATAATGTCCGTAAATTACCACTTGCCTCCAGTTCCATTTCTACGATCATCCCCCTGTACCAGACTCGCACGTCAAACAAGTAGTCATGGTTCGTCAATCTCCTCGACCAAACCCTTGCCGGCTCGATTTGACCAACTAGCCATGGGATTGGCTTAAAGTCCCAAGTGTTCAAGTGTCATGATTTGGGCTTGGAGCCCCAAATATTCAAGTATTCATGAGTGGAGTTGTTGGCTATCATCCAACGCTTAACCATGTCACGATTGGAGACGTTAGCAGTCACCTAACGCTCCGATATTCAAACACGTCACGAGTTCAAGTCACTGGTAAATAGGTTAGGAAATTCTTCCTTTACCCAAAACTGTACAGCTTATCTGACCGCTCTAAGGCTGGTCTCAAGTAAGAGTTCCAACGAAGGGCCCAGTTCAGTCGTTACTGGTTTACATTCACGCATACGTATGAGTAACTCAAGACTGTCTAGCTTACTCGATGTCTCGGATAAGGGTGTAGTGAAGAGCCCAGTTCAGCCACTGCAAGAAGATATACAGTCGGCCTACATTTATGCACATGTACATTCAAGTCCGAATGCATGATTATATAATTCAACTTTACAGAGGTCGAGTGCAAATAAGTACACATTTACCTAACCAAAATCAAGTCTAGTAAGCTTAGCATGCTAAGTATTTCAACCATTTCAAATATTTCAAGGTCAAGTATTTAAGTTAAGTCTCAAGCCACATGTATATCAAGTTACTTGTACATGTATATCCGTTCACTTATAAACAAGATAGCCAGAGCCCAGTCAAGTTAGGTCGAGTACGATAAAGTACACATTGGCCTATGAAATAACAATTCAAAATCCCTAGCAATTTCTAGCAACAAGTCACATTTGATCAAGTAACATGGAACATGCAGTTGAAACACTCACCAATTGATCACAATCTTTCCACTTCAAACCCTGATTCTTTCTTTTGGTCACTCTCAAGTCCTGTGATCATATCATACATCAAGAGTCTAGTCACATCATGCCAATATAAATGTATAACTATGAGTTTCAAAACTTCACTTAGCCAAGAAAGCAATTTGCAGGTTTAATCTCTATATAGTTGTCAAAAGTGTAAAGTTTTCTTGTTCAAATCTAGGGAATGAAACCTCATGTATGATAGATCAATGTCTAGCACAAGGACATCACTTATAGTCAAAACTCTAACAAAAATGGGACAAGACCTTTGGGGTGCAAAACTAGCAAATTCAAGCAAGAAACATTTTGGAGAAAACTCATTTTCCTCTTTTTGTCCCTCTTTGTTTTAGCTCAAACCAACGTACATGTGAAGTTCAAGGTCTTGGCAAATATCTTGAGCAAAAGTGGGCCCTAATCATCATACAAATTCGAGCAAAATTCCAACATGACCTTGCCAATTTCCTTTAACATCCTCACTTTTCCTACTTAGATTCATGGCAAAAATCTAGTACAACACATCGACTATAAAAGGGAACGTGTAACATGTAATTTAAGGCAAGAATCCCATCAAGAAACCACAGATAAGGATCATGGTATTAACAAGTGTCTTGGACAAAAGTAACAAGAATCACGGGTTTAAAGCTAGTTATTTCGAACTAAAAAACATGTTTGGGCAACCATTACTTTCCTCTTTTAAAATTGCTTGGCTTTGACTAAAATCCAACCCATTTGTGAAAATCAAGGTGCTTGCAAATAACTTGAACAAAGTAGGTCCAACTCACCCTAAATTTACACCTCAACTTGCACTCTCACTCACTTGACCAACAAGAGGAAAAAATCCAGCAACATGTCACCTAAATTCTTCAAGTTAATCCCTCAATTTCCAACTCTAGTTTCATGGCAATTCGCAATCAATTAAAATAACATGTTATAGGGTAGATATGGTACATGTTAACATATCTAGAGCTCAACGTGATTGTGACTTCCCTGGATCCTATCCTTTTGCATCACCATAATCCCTCTCATCCTTTCCATCTCAGTTTGGTCCACAGAACTAGCATGCGTAACTCTCTTCCTCTCGTCTAATACTGCCAAGGCCACATGGTTAGAATAGAAGTAGTTCTGACGACGGTTACATCTCCTAGTCCGGCATGCGGGACACCAACATCGGATCGGTTCCTCTAGAAGATTTGATAGATTTTGGATTCGAATCTGAAAAAAATGTTTTCTATAGAGTTTTAGTTCATTGAGTCTATTTTCTAACGGTATAAGATTTACCAATTTTGGACTTATGAAAGTCAAGTTATGATTTTTCAAAAAAATTGCCAAAACTGAATTTTCTCTTGTAAAGTGACAACATTCCAAAGTCACTTGGAAACATTTTTTTATATTACAAGCATAATTTTCTTGGTTGTTTGCATCTCATTTCATACTTGAGAAATGGATTTCACCCCCTAGTCTTATGCCCTTAGATTTTCATGAAAATGAACCATAAAATGGAGCATTTTAGATAGAGTACTTCTTGAAGGATTTCACTAGCTTCATATTTTAAATTTGAAACTTTTAGCCACAATATTTACTATGAAAATGAGTAGCATTTTGATGGATTTTGACTCCATAAAATTTGACAACATGAATGCTCCTTTATATTCTAAAACTTGGGCATAAGATAAGAAGTTTTGAGATATGAAAATCATCTTCCCTTTTCTCGATTTTCATGCCGAAATTAAGTATAGTACTTTCCTCTTTGGAATTGAGATTTCTTGCCACGACTTGACTCGAAAGCGACTTTTGAATTTTACTTGAGTATTATTTCAATAATTAAGCAAGAAAGTCTCTTTTACTTCGATTTGAACATGTGGTTTCGAGCGTGGGTAGCAAGAGGATATTTTCTTATTAACCTTGCTCGAGTACCTAGGTAACAGTGGTTGTGCATTTCTCAGGTGGTTTCGTGGACGCCGAGGAGCTTGCCTGACCTCTTGCTTTTGTCCTTGCTTTGCTTTGACTTTTGGTGAGTGTCAAATGCATGTTTCTTGTTATTATGATTGAAATGATCATTGTACAAGTACTATGTGATTCTTGTGATCTTGTCGAGGCAGGGGTGTACTTTATCATCCTTATTCTCTACCTTTTGAATGCTAATTACTTGAAAAATGAATGTGTATGACTTGCACTTGTACTCAAACCCGTTTTAACTCGTGAGCACTGAGCGATAGCATGTACCACACCCTATTCGGGTGGGAGGTGTCTCTTATACCGACTCAGTACTATGACTGATTTTAAGTCGATTGGAGTGTTGTCTCATCGACCACTCGTGCTTGTGGGGACGCCCAAATCCATTAGCTAACCTCGTAACTCGAGTCGGCAAGGGTTTGGTCGAGAAGCTTGGTGAACTTTGAGAAATATTATAGGTTGATCTTTTGAAATCTCGCTTGGCATACTATAATAGTATCGCCACCTCGTGCTTGTTTGGTTCCGGATCCGAGTGGGTGTAATGTTGGATGGAGGAAGTAAGTGTAGAGCTACGGTCATGGTGCTTCTTGAGTTGACGGAGAGTCAACCCCAAATGATTTGAATCGGTCGAGACGTGGAAATAGGTCCTGAGAGCTCCTGTATCCTTCCATGTGTGTTTATTTCCTTCTTGTACATTTAAATGAAAGTTCATGTTAAAGCTGTTTTCAAGTATGCCATTTAATTTATTGGTGCTACTTGCTTACTTGTTTGATTTTTTTGGCCTCACTGAGCATTAGTTGATCCCTTTAAGTTTGTTTTCCTTAACAGACTTTGGAGGTGGAAGTTGGAGATTTTAGACTAGCGGCTTTTGGTTGAACCTGACATATCTTTTGTATGATATTGGAGACTTTTAAAGTGTAAATTTTGTTATAATTGAGTATTTTGGATTGTAATTGTAATGGTAACCTTGGGATTTTTTGGACTTGTATATTCGATGTACTTCTCGATTCTAAATCAATGGTTGACTTGTGGTTCTGTATTAAGCTAGAACGAGTGTGTGAGTCCTGACGAGAGTTGGACAAGCGTCCTGCTGATACCCTAGAGTTCGCCCTATGGAGAGGTGGGGGCGTCACAATTGGTATCAGAGCGCTAGGTTTGAATTACCTGGAACTGCGTTAGGAATTATTAGTCGTGAACTTTTGGTTATAGGAAATCAGTGATAAACCTTAAGTTAAATTTTCGAATGGCACCAGTGATTATGAGGATCTAACCTTTAGTTTTGTGGGTTTTGTAGGATATGGACAGCGACAGCGACAGTGATAGGATTGAAGGACCTCCCCTAGTGATTCCATTTCGGATAGTTAGAGGTGGACCCTTCCTTCGGTACTCACCTGCCAGGCGGGGTAGGACGTGCCCTTGCCAAGAGAGGTACTCCTACCATAACCACGTGGTTTTAGGGGCAGTCGAGGAGAGGAGACAGTTGACCCATGATCCCAGGATAGCACGAGTTGAGAGAGAGGAGATGAGAGCCGCTCTGGAGGCTCAGGCTGCCAGATTCAGGAGTTGGAGTCTAGGGTACTTGAGGAACATCAGAGGGCTGACGCCTCCCATGCTCAGTTTCAGGCGACCAATGGGCGCCTCATTCGGATGATCGAGGAGGTGGGGAACCTTGTGGATGGCTTTATGACTGAATGTGTGACCATGGCCGAGCACTTAGAGGAAGCCATGGGTGGAGGAGGATCCCGAGAAGAAACCCAAGGAGGAACCTTCTGAGAATGTAGGGTCTACTAGTTCGGTTCACTGATATTAGTGACCTCCTGATCTTTTGATTTTTGCTCAGGACTTAGAAGGGGTGATTCTCGCCTTGAGACCTTTTGTATTTGTTGCATATACCTTTGTATTTTGAGGCACTTGGGTGCCTATGTCCTATACTGGATATTATTGACTTCTTATATGTACTCTTGACCTGTATCATGACTATTAGTTTATGTAAAGAACTATACTTTAATTTTAGAGTGCTCGCGCAACTTGCTTATATTTTAAATTTCTATGTTTATTTTTCCTCTTTTAATTATGTGTTTGGAATCTTGTTATGTGGATCGGTGAGGACGTGGACGGGGACGTGGGCGTGGGTTTCGCCAACCCCCGCACTCCCGAGACAGATGAGGGATCAGTGACTGGCTCGAACCAAATCCTAGGAATTAAGGGGGTGACCAAGTGGCTACGGCCCTTAACCGCATAACTGGTGTTCTTGAGCGCTTAACTAAGCGCCAAGGCCTTGAACCAGTCAACCAACCTAGAAACCAAGAGAGGAGTGAGGATGGAGCTCTAGAGAGTTTCCTGAATTTCGCCCCACCTAGATTTCATGGAGAATCTGATTCCGAAATAGTAGAAAATTGGTTTGAGAGGATGGTAGAGATTTTTGCTACCCTAGATTATGTCAAGGAAAGGCAGGTGAATTCCGCCGTCTTCCAGTTTGAGGGAGCGACTCATGGTAGAATGTTGTTAGGGCGAAGTGGGAAAGAAAACAAAACCCCTTGGATTTGGGAAAATTTTGAGAGGGAGTTTAATGCCAAGTTTCTTCCGCCTATGATACAAGAAAAGATGGAGTGATTATGCTAATGGCTGTGAGAGGGATCCAAATAGTAGGAACTCTACGAGTGGGTATGGACCAGACTCCACTCGGGAGATAGTGGTTGTGGTTATACCCTAGTCCAGACTGACACTTTTAGAGGTTGTAATCTTTTGTAGAAGGGATGAAGTCCTTATGTTGTTTATACATTTGCGACTTAGCACGTTTTGCTATGATTTTGTTTGTTCCTCCTTTCTTTTGAAATGATTTGATGAACTTATCCTAACTTGGTGTAACTATTATGATCTTTTATGACATATGAAAATTTACTTCACTTTTAATTAATTTTATGGCTTATATGTATATTTAATTTCTTGTCCCACACCTTTAGATTTGTGATAAGACATGGGCGGTAGAAGACGTGGTCGAGATCGTGGTCGAAGGCGTAGGAAACCCCAAGGTCTTAGGGTGACCCAGAATCGGCGGTGGACCAAAATCGGGAACTTAGGATTGAAGTTGGGAACCAATGTTTGATTGCCAACTTGATGTATTAAAATTGTGAGATTTGGGTTGGTGAAAGGAAATAGTTGGCAGATTTAATGAACCTAGTAATTAAGGGACATGATGTAATAATTGGATTGAATTGATTAGCTCGATACCATACTCAATTGAATTGAAAACTGAAATTAGTAGAGTTGCACATTCTGTGGAAAGCAACTTTAAAATTAGATATGAGGGGTAGACTAGAATCGTTTGCCTTAATCTCGGGGATTCGAGGTAAGAAATTGTTAAGTAGAGCGGTTGAAGGATATCTAACCTTTCTTATAAATACACCTGGAGATAAGGTGAAGTTGGAAAACGTGCCAGTAGTGAAGGAGTTAAGACACAAGCAAATCCCCCTAATAAAGGTTTTATGAAGAAATCACGAAATTGAGAAAGCAACATGTGTGGTGGAAGAGAAGATCCGAAAGAACTATCCAGAATTGTTGGTAAACCAAGGTATGAATTTCGAGAACGAAAATCTTTTAAGGGAGGAAGGATGTGAGGACCCGAAAAATTTTCTTATTTTATTTTATTTTATTTTTTTGAATACATTTTCTATACTTTAATTTATTGTCTTAATCTCCTAGATATTTTTACAAGTGAATCACGTTTTAAATCATTTTCCATGTATAAGTAGTGCATGTTAAGTTTGAATTGCATTATGGAAGTGGGACCCGCCAATGCGGTAAGTGAGATAAATTTTTAAAAATTAAAAAGAGTTTTATACTAAGAAATATTATTTTATAAAGTGTTAAGAGATAATTAGAGATTGGTTGAATATTTTAGTGATTAGAAGATAATAGGATGAGGATTAATCTTGGAAGGACAATTGTCACAACATCCATGGAACTTTGACCTTGACTTGGTCTACTCTTAGCCTTTAAGTAAAAGAAAAATTGACCAAACATTTCATTCCCTTTCTTTCTTCTTCCTTGGCCGTGCACTTCATCTCCCAATTAGCCAAGAAAGTTCTAATTTTTCTTCTCCCTTGGCCGACCATCCCTTCTCCAATTTTAACCAAAAAATTTCAGCTTCATCTTCTTCCTTTTGCTCCCAAAAACTCACTCTAATCTTGCTCATCTTCTTGGACCATCACTCAAGCTTAAAAGGAGACTTGGAAGAGGAAGATACTTGGTGGTTTAGAGCTTGTTTCTTGTAGTCTTGCCCACTACTCTTGGAAAGAAGGTAAAACCCCTTCAAGCCCGCATTTTCTTTCATCTCTTAGTTAGATTTTGGTTAGTTTTAACTAAGTTAAGTTTGGGTTGTTGATGGGTTCCTTGAACCTTGACTTTAGGTAGATGTCTTGAGGTGGATTCTTAGGTAGTGGCCTTGAGTAATTATTGTTTGTTACGTTGTTGTTTAGTGATTTATATCTTGGTTTTGGGTGTAAAAGTTGAAGAGAAAACTTGAAGAGAAAGAAGAGCATGAACTGTCCGATTTTTACTGGTTCAATTTTCCTCATTTTAATTTCGAATTTTATGGTTATTTTGATGCCAAAATTATTGTTATATGTTGGTGTATATGTGTGTAAATTATCTCCCAAAAAGCATTTCATTTGGATGAGAAAAGGTTAACTTAAAGTGAGGAAGCAAACCTGGAAAACTTTTGATCAGTATAGCCATCTAGTGTACACTCAACAGACCATACGTTTTTGTACAGCAGTCGAAATCAAGTGCCGTTTGTGGCATATAAAACTAGACTCCGAGAGCTTTCTAATGGTATAAAATACCCCTACTAATTCGTTTTCTATGAGCTGTAGTGAACCGGCAAAATTGACTGATTTTCTCCTACTGTTTTACCCGTGAGACCTGTACAGCTGTAGATTGTAGCTCATTTTTGTCCCCCTTTAGAAATGAATTTGAAAATGGTTTCTTCTAGTGATTTTTATGATTTTGAATCTACTTTTCAACGCCATAAACCACGCTAATTTGAACTTGGGTAGCCTTAGTTATGACCTGATTTCGAAACTGTGTCGAGTGCTCCGAAGCTGGAAATTCGTGAACTAGGTTTCAAAAATCAACATTTATGAAATTGTTGTATCTTCGTGTAGAAACATTCGAATTGAGTTTCGTTTATTGTGTTTGAAACTAGACTTGGAATTCTTTCAGTGGTATAAATTTCAAGGGCTGATTCTATTTCTATGAAGTTTGCCAATTTTCCAAAATTCACTGAAAATGCAAGACTGTTTTGCTCTGTTCCTACTGAAATAGTGATTTGGACCTAAGATTTGATAGATTTTGGATTCGAATCTGAAAAAAATGTCTTCTATAGAGTTTTAGTTAATTGAGTCTATTTTCCAATGGTATAAGATTTGCCAATTTTGGACTTATGAAAGTCAAGTTATGATTTTTCAAAAAAGATTGCCAAAACTGAATTTTCCCTTGTAAAGTGACAACATTCCAAAGTCACTTGGAAACATTTTTCTAGGTTACAAGCATAACGTTCTTGGTTGTTTACATCTCATTTTATACTTGGGAAATGGATTTCACCCCCTAATCTTATGCCCTTAGAATTTCATGAAAATGAACCATAAAATGGAACGTTTTAGCTAGAGTACTTCTTGAGGGATTTCACTAGCTTCATATTTTAAATTTGGAACTTTTAGCCACAATATTTACTATGAAAATGAGTAGCGTTTTGATGGATTTTGACTCCATAACATTTGACAACATGAACGCTCCTTTATATTCTAAAATTTGGGCATAGGATTAGAAATTTTAAAATATGAAAATCATCTTCCCTTTTCTCGATTTTCGTGCCAAAATTAAGTATGGTACTTTCCTCTTTGGAATTGAGATTTCTTGCCACGACTTAACTCGAAAGCAACTTTTGAATTTTACTTGAGTATTATTTCAATAATTAAGCGAGAAAATCTCTTTTACTTCGATTTGAACATGTGATTTTCGAGCGTGGGTAGCAAGAGGATATTTTCTTATTAACCTTGGTCGGGTACCTAGGTAACAGTGATTGTACATTTCTCAGGTGGTCTCGTGGATGCCGAGGAGCTTGTCTGACCTCTTGCTTTTGTCCTTGTTTTGCCTTGACTTTTAGTGAGTGTCAAGTGCATGTTTCCTGTTATTATAATTGAAATGATAATTGTACAAGTGCTATGTGATTCTTGTGATCTTGCCGAGACGGGAGTGTACTTAATCGTCCTCATTCTCTATCTTTTGAATGCTCGTTACTTGAAAAATGAATGTATATGACTTGCACTTGTACTCAAACCCGTTTTAACTTGTGAGCATTGAACGGTAGCATGTACCACACCCTATTTGGGTGGGAGGTGTCTCTCATACCGACTCAGTACTATGACTGATTTGAAGTCGATTAGAGTGTTGTCTCATCGACCACTTGTGCTTGTGGGGACGCCCAAATCCATTGGCTAACCTCGTAACTCGAGCTGGCAAGGGCTTGGTCGTGAAGTTTGGTGAACCTTGAGAAATATTATAGGTTGATCTTTTGAGATCTCGCTTGGCATACTCGAATAGTATCGCCACCTCGTGCTTGTTTGGTTCCAGATCCGAGTGGGTGTAATGTCGGATGGAGGAAGTAAGTGGAGAGCTACGGTCATGTTGCTTCTTGAGTTGACGGAGAGCCAACCCCAAATGACTTGAATCGGTTGAGACGTGGAAATAGCTCCTGAGAGCTCCTGTATCCTTCCATGTGTGTTTATTTCCTACTTGTGCACTTAAATGAAAGTTCATGTTAAAATTGCTTTCAAGTATGTCATTTAATTGATTGGTGCTACTTGCTTACTTGTTTGATTTTCTTGGCCTTACTGAGCGTTAACTCATCCCTTTAAATTTGTTTTCCTTAACAGGTTTTGGATGTGAAAATTGGAGATTTTAGACTAGCGGCTTTTGGTTGAAGTTGGCATATCTTTTGTATGATATTGGAGACTTTTAAAGTGTAAATTTTGTTATACTTGAGTGTTTTGGATTGTAATTGTAATGGTAATCTTGGGAGTTTTTGGACTTGTATATTCGATATACTTCTTGATTCTAAGTCAATGGTTGACTTGTGGTTCTGTATTAAGCTAGAACGAGTGTATGAGTCCTGACGAGAGTTGGGCAAGCGTCCTGCTGATACCCTAGGGTTCGCCCTATGGAGAGATGGGGGCGTCACAGTTGGTATCAGAGTGCTAGGTTTGAATTACCTGGAACTGTGTTAGGAGTTCTTAGTCGTGAACTTTTGGTTATAGGAAATCAGTGATAAACCTTAAGTTAAATCTTCGAATGGCACCAGTGCTTATGAGGATCTAACTTTTAGTTTTGTGGGGTTTTGTAGGATATGGACAGCGATAGCGACAGTGATAGGATTGGGGGACCTCCCCCAGTGATTCCATTTCGGATGGTTAGAGGCGGACCCCTCCTTCGATACTCACCTGCCAGGCAGGGTAGAACGTGCTCTTGCCGAGAGAGGTAATCCTACCCTAACCACGTGGTGTTAGGGGCAGTCGAGGAAAAGAGACAGTTGACCCATGACCTCAGGGTAGCACTAGCTAAGAGAGAGGAGATGAGGGCCGCTATGGAGGCTCAGGCTGCCAGGATTCAGGAGTTGGAGGCTAGGGTACTTGAGAAGCGTCAGAGGGCTGACGCCTCCCATGCTCAGTTTCAAGCGACCGATGGGCGTCTCATTCGGATGGTCGAGGAGGTAGGAAACCGTGTGGATGGTGTTATGGCTGAGTGTTTGACCATAGCCGAGCACTTAGAGGAAGCCATGGGTGGAGGAGGATCCCGAGGGGGAATCTTCTGAGGATGTATGGTCTACTAGTTCGGTTCACTTATATTAGTGACCTCCTGATCTTTTGACTTTTGCTAAGGAGTTAGAAGGGGTGATTCTCGCCTTGAGACATTTTGTATTTGTTGCATATACCCCTTTATTTTGAGGCACTTAGGTGCTTATGTCCTATACTGGATATTATTGCCTTCTTGTATGTACTCTTGACATGTATCATGACTATTAGTTTATGTAAAGAACTATACTTTAATTTTAGAGTGTTCACGCAACTTACTTGTGTTTTAAATTTCTATGTTTATTTTTCTTCTTTTAATTATGCGTTTAAAATCTTGTTATGTGGATCGATGAGGATGTAGATGGGGGCATGGGTTTCGGCAACCACGCACTCTCGAGAGAGATGAGAGATCAGTGACTGGCCCGAACCAAACCCTAGGAATGAAGGGGGTGACTAAGTGGCTACGGCCCTTAACTGCATAACTTGTGTTCTTGAGCGCTTAGCTGAGCGCCAAGGCCCTCAACCAGTCAACCACCCTAGAAACCATGAGAGGGATGAGAATAGAGCTCTAGAGAGTTTCCTAAATTTCGCTCCACCAAGGTTTCATGGAGAATCTGATTCCGAAGCAGTAGAAAATTGGTTTGAGAGAATGGTTGAGATTTTTACTACCCTAAATTATGTCAAGGAAAGGCAGGCGAATTCCGCCGTTTTCCAGTTCGAGGGAGCGGCTCATGATGGAATGTTTTTGGGGCGAAGTGGGAAAGAGAACAAAACCCCCTGGACTTGGACAAGTTTTGAGAGGGTGTTTAATGCCAAATTTCTTTCGCCTATGATACAAGAAAAGGGGAGTGATTATGCTAATGGCTGTGAGAGGGATCTAAATAGTGGGAGTTCTACGAGTGGGGATGGATCTGACTCCACTCGGGAGATAGAGGTTGTGGTTATACCCTAGTCTAAACTGACACTTTTAGAGGTTGTAATTTTTTATAGAAGGGATGAAGCCCTTTTGTTGTTTTGTACATTTGCGACTTAGCACGTTTTGCTATGATTTTGTTTGTTCCCCCTTTCTTTTGAAATGATTTGATGAACTTATCCTAACTTGGTGTAACTATTATGATCTTTTATGACATATGAAAATTTACTTTACTTTTAATTGATTTTATGACTTATATGTATATTTAATTTATTGTCCCACACCTTTAGATCTATGATAAGACATGGGCGGTAGAAGACGTGGTCGAGATCGTGCACGAAGGCGTAGGCAATCCCAAGGTCTTAGGGTGACCAGGAATCGGCGGTGGACCAAAATCGGGAACTTAGGATTGAAGTTGGGGACCAATGTTTGATTGCCAACTTGATGTATTAAAATTGTGATATTTGAGTTGGTGAAAGGAAATAGTTGGCAGATTTAATGAATCTAGCAATTAAGGACATGATGTGATAATTGGGTTGGATTAGTTAGTTTGATACCATACTCAATTGGATTGTAAGCTGAAATTAGTATTGTTGCACATTCCGGGGAAAGCAACTTTAAAGTTCGATGTGAGAGGTAGACTGACATCGTCTGCCTTAATTTCGGGGATTCGAGTTAAGAAATTGTTGAGTAGAGGGGCTGAAGCATATCTGGCCTTTCTTATAAATACACCTGGAGATAAGGTGAAGTTGAAAAACGTGCCAGTAGTGAAGGAGTTAAGACACAAGCAAATCTCCCTAGTAAAGGTTTTATGGAGAAATCACGGAATTGGTGAAGCAACTTGGGTGGTGGAAGAGGAGATCCGAAAGAAGCATTCAAGTTGTTTGTAAACCAAGATATGAATGAGGATGAAATTCGTTTAAGGGAGGAAGGATGTGAGGACCAGAAAATTTTCTTATTTTATATTATTTTATTTTATTTTTTCGAATACATTTTCTATACTTTACTTTATTGTCTTAATCTCCTAGATATTTTTACAAGTGAATCATGTTTTAAATCATTTTCCATGTATAAGTAGTGCATGTTAAATTTGAAGTGCATTATGGAAGTGGGACTCGCTAATGCAGTAAGTGCGATAAATTTTTAAAGATTAAAAGGATTTTGTACTAAGAAATATTATTTTATAAGGTGTTAAGAGATAATTAGAAATTGGTTAGATATTTTAGTGAATAGAAGATAATAGGATGAGGATTAATCTTGGAAGGACAATTGTCACAACATCCATGGAACTTTGACCTTGACTTGGTCTACTATTTGTGACGATCCCACCTCTCCCTAGGGTTTATCCCAGGGTTTAGTGGACCGCCTGCCCAACTCTCGTCAGGACTCACTCACTCACTTCAAGAAAATCGGTTGCAACCTCAAGAGTAAAAGAAATAACGGTTCCCAAGTTTGGAACGTACAAATACATTTCTTTCTATCTCAAACATCCATACAATCCCAATTACATCAAAAGATTTAAGCTCTAAATACATTCAACCCTAATCGAGCGACTAGCGCGAGTACAATCGCAACATTTTCAAAAACTAGACTATGCTAGCCTGTACCCGTCTCACGCCTCGCTCGTACCACTTGTAAGGAAAACAAAAACTAATACAGTGAGTTAAAACTCAGTGAGATTCCAAAACTTCATGCAGATCCAAGTAGCAAGTTGGCCATATGTAAAACTTGAACTCTTAAAATGAGGGAGTGTAAAAGTTTATAAAAGAAATAATAACACGATAAGTAATAATCATTTCAAAGGCTAAGGATACAGATGGCTCTCAAGAGCCAAATTCCCGTTGCTTCACCATAGCTTGATCAAGTAGTAGTTGACACTCCGTCAACTTTCAAGTAAAGTAACCAGTCCAGTAGTGCCCCACTTAATGCCAATGTCTGTCCACCATTCAACCCCCTTACCGGGCCCGAACGCCAAAATAGACACGTGTGGTAATACTCGAGCATATCGATTAGTCGAGCAGATAACACTCCACTCGACAAAACAAGAGACCCATGGTTCGTTATCTAATCGACCAAACCCTTGCCGGCTCGACTCGATTAACTAGCCAGTGGGGTTTGGGTTCCCAAGTAGTCAGCATAGTCGATGACCAATCGACTGAATCAAGGAAAAAAGTACGGAGACGGGGAGGAGAGGCACCTCCCACTCGGATGGAGTGTGGTACATGCACCCGCTCAGCACAAGTACAAGTACAAATACATGTCACATGCAAATCAAGTTACTTGTACATGCATGAATAAGATATCAAGTGTTTAGTTGAGTTAGGTCAAGTGCGATAAAGTACACACTCGCCTATGAAATATCAAATCAGGTATTTAGTAAATTTGTAGCAACAATGAGCAGGTAACATGCAGTTGGAACACTCACCAAAGGCTCAGTACTTGTCAAAATCACGTTCAGGTACAACTCCTTGGTTGGAGTCCAAGTCTGCGATAAAATATTATTTAAGAGTGTAAAATTCACTAGGGCTCGAAATATAGGAGTTTTGCTTCAAGAAAATCAAATAAAGAAAACTTGTTTTAGTAGTAGTCATATGGCTTATCAAACTCTAAAAAACCCATGCTCGTTCTTTTAGTTTTGATAGAGAAGTGATTTATACTTTTGAAGTTACACTTGGTACGAAAACTCGAGAAATTCGTATTTTTAAGGGTCGCTACTTTTACTTTTTAAAGGGTACAAGTTTCGGCAAAAATTTCAACTTATGTACCTCTTACTAACGAAAACTCGAATACCATACACAATCGACATTCGCTTCACCTTCGAGTCGTCGCTCAAGTCTCAAGTTCTCTCGCCTAACCCTTGAGCGAAAATTTGGGCAGCATGCCCTTTGCATTTAGCTATTTTTCAGCCACTTATGGCTTCATTTTTTTCCTTAACTTAGCCCAAATTCAACACATAAGCAAGCTTAACAAAACAGCTCTTCAACTAGGCTCAATATCATCCAAATACAAGTCAATTCTAGCAATGAAACCATCAAGATCAAAGCTGGAAACCAGTTTTAAAAAAGAATGTCTAAGTGGTAGATTTGTCATCCTTCGGTATTTTGGTCATAACTGCAGTTAGGTATATCGGATCAAGAGAAATTTTATGGCGTTTCAAAGATAAGACATAGACTTACATTTCTTATGAAGACCTCCAAAGCTAAATCATGCAATTTCATGGTCAAAAATTGAAATCGCGGAGAAAACAGAAAGCTGTCGGTTAAACAGGGCATTTGGGTAGTCAGGGGTATTTTAGTCATTTCACAAGATACAGTACTCCGATTGAGCTGAAATTGTTTAGGTAGAAAGATAACTCAAATTCATATAACTTTTATGTTTTGAGTAAGAATTGATTTGGCCTTTATCATGGACGAATATGCAGTTCACGTTGGTTCCAAAAACAGGACAGAATCACTACCAAATGCTGGAAATTCAACTTTTACTCTAACAAGTCACAACTAAGCCATTAATCACTTCACCAAATCCATATCCTAGCTCAATAACATCATTTACTAGGTAAACAACAATAATCAAAGCTGAAAAAATGCAAACCCTAGCTAAACATGCCACTACACCATCAAAAACTAAATAATCAACCATAGCAAGCCAAGATTAAAAGCTTCTATACCAAAATTAGCAAGAGTGAGCAAGAGAAATGAAGTTGTAACCTTATACCTTCCAAAACTACTTGAAAAGTGAAGAACCAAGCAACCACAAGTTTCTTCCTCCAAAAAATCTCCACCAAAGTTCCTCCTCCTACTTAAAAATCAGCTTTTATGGATTGATTTGCAAGGTTGAGGTAAAAACTCAAAGATCAAGCAAAGTTGTTATGGTGGAAATGGAGTTTTCTCTCCTCTCTTATCCTCTCTTATTTTCAAACAACATGAAGCAAAATCAAGGAGAAAAGAAGCTAATTTGAAGAGAAGAAGGAAGGAAATTTACTTGGTCAAAGTTGGCTTGATTTTCGCCAAGTGTCGCTTCATGGTTTAATCTCACAGGTAGTTCATCGAGAACCAAACTACGGGTATCAGATATCACAAGAGAGGTAGAAATACCTATATAGTTGCAGTTAAACCGCCTCAAAATCAAATAAACAGTTATCAAATCCTCACGTTCATAGGAGAAGGGAAACAGGTCTTTAGTGCAAATTTGTACACTCCAATCTAGCCACCGTCTATTGAAACCCTAGCCAGACTATTACTAGATTAGTCCATGATCACACTCCTAGATCCAATCCCCTCAATTAGGCCAATTACTAGGTCAAATGTTAGAATCTTCCGTGCCTTGTCCTTTGCCATCAAAACTTACCTCAAGTGCAATCAAGATACAGACTCTTATTCCAGTGCTCTCCACTTTTTGGTACTCAGGTACAAGAATTTAAAATAACATAATTCACAACTCGAACCGGCCGGTCCCAAGGGTAAATTACCCATATTAGAGATTCCTACCTAACATACATAACTAATGTCCCCAACAATAGACATTTGTTCCACACTTAACAAGCCAATCCCTACAGTCCGAGAATCCTCTCCCAACACGAGCTCGATAAGAGCTCTAATACCATCTGTGACGATACCACCTCCCCCTAGAGCTTATCTCAGGGTTTAGCGGACCGCCTGCCTAATTCTCGCCAGGACTCACTCACTCACTTCAAGAAAATCGGTTGTAACCTCAAAAGTAAAAGAAATAACAGTTCCCAAGTTTGGAACGTGCAAATACATTCCTTTCTATCTCAAACATCCATACAATCCCAATTACATCAAAAGATTTAAGTTCTAAATACATTCAACCCTAATCGAGCGACTAGTGCAAGTACAACCGCAAAATTTCCAAAAACTAGACTATGCTAGCCTGTACCAGTCTCACGCCTCGCTCGTATTTCCTGTAAGGAAAACAAAAACTAATAGAGTGAGCTAAAACTCAGTGAGGTTCCAAAACATCATGCAGACCCAAGTAGCAAATTGGCAATACGTAAAACTTGAACTCTAAAAATGAGCGAGTGTAAAAGTTCATAAAAGAAATAATAACACGATAAGTAATAATCATTTCAAAGGATAAGGATACAGATGGCTCTCAAGAGCCAAATTCCCGTTGCTTCACCATAACTTGATCAAGTAATAGTTGACACTCCATCAACTTTCAAGTAAAGTAACCAATCCAGTAGTACCCCACTTAATGCCAATCTCCGTCCACCATTCAACCCCCTTACCGGGCCCGAACGCCAAAATACACATGTGTGGTAATACTCGAGCATATCGATTAGTCGAGCAGATAACACTCCACTCGACAAAACAAGAGACCCACGGTTCGTTATCTAATCGACCAAGCCCTTGCCGGCTCGACTCGATTAACTAGCCAGTGGGGTTTGGGTTCCCAAGTAGTCAGCATAGTTGATGACCAATCGACGGAATCAAGGAAAAAAGTACGGAGACGGGAAGGAGAGGCATCTCTCACTCGGATTGAGTGTGGTACATGCAGCCGCTTAGCACTTACAAGTCAAGCACAAGTACAAATACAAATACAGGTCACATGCAAATCAAGTTACTTGTACATGCATGAATGAGATATCAAGTGTTTAGTTGAGTTAGGTCAAGTGCGATAAAGTACACACTCGCCTATGAAATATCAAATCAGGAGTTTAGTCAATTTCTAGCAACAATGAGCAGGTAACATGCAGTTGGAACACTCACCAAAGGCTTAGAACTTGTCAAAATCACGTTCAGGTATAACTCCTTGGTTGGAGTCCAAATCTGCGATAAAATATCAATTAAGAGTGTAAAATTCACTAGAGTTCGAAACATAGGAGTTTTGCGTCAAAAAAATCAAATAAAGAAAACTTGTTTAAGTAGTAGTCATATGGCTTATCTAACTCTAGAAAACTCATGCTCACTCTTTTAGTTTTGATAGAGAAGTGATTTATACTTTTGAAGTCACACTTGGTACGAAAACTCGAGAAATTCGTATTTTTAAGGGTCGCTACTTTTACTTTTTAAAGGGTACAAGTTTCGGTAAAAATTTCAACTTATGTATCTCTTACTAACGAAAACTCGAATACCATACACAATCGACATTCGCTTCATCTTCGACTTGTCGCTCAAGTCTCAAGTTCTCTCGCCTAACCCTTGAGCGAAAATTTGGGCAGCATGCCTTTTGTATTTAGCTATTTTCCAGCCACTTATGGGTTCATTTTTTTTCCTCAACTCAGCCCAAATTCAACACATAAGCAAGCTTAACAAAATATCTCTTCAACTAGGCTCAATATCATCCAAATACAAGGCAATTCTAGCAATGAAACCATCAAGATCAAAGCTGGAAACCAGTTTTAAAGAAGAATGTCTAAGTGGCAAATTTGTCATCCTTCTGTATTTTAGTCATAACTGCAGTTAGGTATATCGGATCGAGGGAAATTTTATGGCGTTTCGAAGATAAGACATAGACTTACATTTCTTATGAAGACCTCCAAAGCCAAATCATGCATTTTCATGGTCAAAAATTGAAATGTCAGAGAAAACAGAAAACTATTGGTTAAACAGGGCATTTGGGCAGTCAGGGGTATTTTACTCATTTCACAAGATACAGTACTCCGATTGAGTTGACATTTTCTAGGTAGAAATCTAACTCAAATCCCTACAATTTTCATGTTTTGAGTAAAAACTGATTTGGCCTTTATCATGGACGAATATGTAGTTCAAGTTCGTTCCAAAAACAAGGCAGAATCACTACCAAATGCTGGAAATTCAATTTTTACTCTAACAAGTCACAACTAAGCCATTAATCACTTCACCAAATCCTTATCCTAGTTCAATAACATCACTTACTAGGTAAACAACAATAATCAAAGCTGAAAAATGCAAACCCTAACTAAACATGCCACTACACCATCAAAAACTAAATAATCAACCATAGCAAGTCAAGATTAAAAGTTTCTATACCAAAATTATCAAGAGTAAGCAAAAGAAAGGAAGTTGTAACCTTATACCTTCCAAAACTACTTGAAAAGTGAAGAACCAAGCAACCACAAGTTTCTTCCTCCAAAACCTCTCCACCATAGTTCGTCCTCCTACTTAAAAATCAACTTTTATGGATTGATTTGCAAGGTTGAGATAAAAACTCAAAGATCAAGCAAGGTTGTTGTGGTGGAAATGGAATTCTCTCCTCTCTTCTCCTCTCTTATTTTGGCCAACATGAAGCAAAATGAAGGAGAAAAGAAGCCAATTCGAAGATAAGAAGGAAGGAAATTTGCTTGGTCAAAGTTGGTTTGATTTCCTCCTAGTGTCGCTTCGTGGTTTAATCTCACATTTTTTTCTTTTCTTTCCTTTTTCTTAGTCAATAATGGTGGCCGACTTAGGGCTTAATTGTGAGAACTCGAGAAAAGGAAAAAAAAAATCGGTTTTAGGGTTTTAGGGTTTATCGATTTGCGTGCTTATATTTTCTATATTTTCTTTATTATAATTGTTTTACACACATTTTATAGGTAAATATAGTTTTTAAGGCATTTTTCTAGTATACGCGAGTTCACGAGAGAATTGGAGCGAATAGCGGTTGTGGGACCCGCTAGCGCATTAAGTGAGAGAAATTCGGCCAATTCGGCTCAATTGTACAGTAAGACATTAAATTACTGAGTGTTAAGAGATAACTGAAGGTTGGTTAGATATTTAGGCATTTGGAAGCTAAAGGATAAGGAAAAGATAAAAAAAGGCGACACGTGGCGCGATTCCATTGGGCCACTTTGTGCCTAACTTTCTTACACCTTTTTCTAAAGTTGAAAATTGACCAAAAACATCTTCATTAAAGCATCTTCATGGCCGAACCATCTTGAGGGAAAAAGAGAAGAGAAAGCTTCAATTTTCTTCCAAATTCTTGCCCAAATCTTGCAAATCAACCGATAGAAATCCGATTTACTCCGTAGAAATTGCTTACTAAGGAAGATCAAAGGTGTTTGTGGAGTGAATTTGCAAAGGGAAGGCCTAAGTTGCTACCTCTCTTGGTGATTGAGGTATATTGCTTAGAACTTCAATTTTGTCCATAATAATTGCAAATTAGTGGCTTATATCGGTTAAGGAGCTTAGTTTATGGATGATTTTGTGAATTAAAGTAAAGTTTGGTGAATTTATCATTTTCTTGGGAATTTTTCTGATTTCATATAATTATCATAGTTGGCTTGAATTGATGGTTTAATATGGTGTAATTGGGTGCTAGTATGCGTTAATTGCGATGAATTGCGGAAAATTTCAGCTTTGTGCGGAAAATTTCAGCTTTCTATGGAAATTTCAGCATTAGGGTTTATGCAATTTGGGGCTTTCTTATGGTTGTCTATTGAACTTGCAATTAGCCATGATTGAAGGGTATTGTGACCCTAATGAGGTGTATTTGCTAGTCTATGATGGATATGATCAATTGTGATTGGAATTGGTGAATTGGATTACTTGTTTGTAGGATGGAAATGCTGAAATTTTAGGGGAAATGCTGTCCGATTTTTGAGAAATTGGGGGCTTTGTGAATCTAGGTCAAGAATGAGTGAATGTGAAATGCTTTAGGGTTTTTCTTGAACTTCTAACCCTAAACTTGATATATTGTCCATTTTGAGCCATAATTGAGGCTATAGTTGAATTTTGCTTTAATGATCCGTTTAAGAGGTACTTGACCCGTAATTGAACTTCAATTGCATTTTCTTGATTGTTATAGGACGTTTGGGTGATCCAAAGCATCCGTTGGACGGAAATCCGTGAAATTGCTCATCTGAAGTGGTGAGTGTACTATTGCATGATTTGAATGCCTAAGTGACTACTTGTCTTTGAAACTGTAATGTGACCACTGTGAACTGTGTGAATGAGGCGAGAGTGTACTTTACCGCTCTCGTCCTCTTACTGTGTAACTGTTTACCATTGTACTGCACTGTGTTTGACTGGAAACTGTGAAACTGCATTGTGATTGACTTGAATATTGGGCATGAGACCCACCACTGTACTGTAATCACTGAGCTCAAAGCCCTAGTGGAAGTTACTCGAGTCGAGCCAGCAAGGGCTGGTAGACGAGGTAACGACCCTCGGGTCACTGTTTGTCGAGTGGAGTGTATCTCCTCGACCTTCCGGTATACTCGAGTATTACCAACCACTGTTACTATTGAGGTGTTCGGGCCCGGTAAGGGGAATGTACGGTGGAAGGAACTGAGAGTAAAGTGGGGTCTACGGTCATGGTACTTTCTTTATACGTTGACGGAGGGTCAACGAGGTGCGATCAAGAACTGCAATGGGGAATTGGCTCCTGAGAGCCACCCGTATCCTTTCATTTACACTAGTTGTGGTATTTGCATTCTGTGATTGATGATTTGTCTAACTGGGCTTGATTACCTATGAATTTGGGGCTGCATGACTGTTAAGTACCTCATTGGGCGAAAGCTCACCCCCGTTACCTTTGTTTTCCTTACAGGCATACCTTTGGGAATGTCATGAGTTTGAGAAGCCAGTTGAGCTAGTAAAATAGTTTTGTTTCTTTGATAGCTCCTTGAGCACTGGAAAACCTGAATGTACTTTACTTGAATGCTCTTTTGGACTGTATATTGGGGTAACATGTATATGTACCTGGTGGTTTTGTATAAATGATATTATATGTGGAAACGAATGTTTTAGCCCTGATGGGGAATCTTTTGCATTTAGTTTCGTGTGTGTGAGTGATCCGTAGTCCTGGCGAGAGTTGGGCAGGCAGTCCGCTGATACCCTAGGGTTCGCCCTAGGGAGAGGTGGGGCTGTCACATTAATCTAGGGTTAATTAGCTGAAATAAAAACAAGAGGATTAAGGTAAGAAAGTAGTGGTCAAGTGGGATACTCGATCGGTAGCAAACGGTGCACGGCGGTTCAAACCGATTTTCCATAACTCGTGTGTACTTGTGTTTTTACTTATGGTTCACTAGCTTATTATTAGCCCTTCTAATCACACACTTCTTTTTATCTAAAACTCACTCTTAACCACCAAATTTAATACACACACCTCCACAATTAATCACACTACCAAAATATACGAAAACCCTAATTTACCCTAACTATAAAACTAAGAGCAAAACTCTTAATTCTATTATTTATTACAACTATTGAGGGAGTAAATGAGTAGTAAAAATATTATAAAGTAATTTATTCAAAATAAAAGGGAATTTTAAGAAAAATATAGGTGAATTTCCAAGTTCTCACACTCTTAGCCTTTAAGTAAAATAAAAATTGACCAAACATTTCATTCCCTTTCTTTCTTCTTCCTTGGCCGTGCACTTCACCTCCCAATTAGCCAAGAAAGTTCCAATTTTTCTTCTCCCTTGGCTGGCCATCCCTTCTCCAATTTTAACCAAAACATTTCAGCTTCATTTTCTTCCTTTTGCTCCTAAAAACTCACTCTAATCTTGCTCATCTTCTTGGACCATCACTCAAGCTTAAAAGGAGACTTGGAAGAGGAAGATACTTGGTGGTTTAGAACTTGTTTCTTGTAGTCTTGCTCACTACTCTTGAGAAGAAGGTAAAACCCCTCAAAGCCCTCATTTTCTTTCATCTCTTAGTTAGATTTTGGTTAGTTTTAACTAAGTTAAGCTTGGGTTGTTGATGGGTTCCTTGAACCTTGACTTTAGGTAGATGTCTTGAGGTGGATTCTTAGGTAGTGCCCTTGAGGAATTATTATTTGTTTGGTTGTTGTTTACTGATTTGTATCTTGGTTTTGGGTGTAAAAGTTGAAGAGAAAACTTGAAGAGAAAGAAGAGCATGAACTGTCCGATTTTTACTGGTTCAGTTTTCCTCATTTTAATTTTGAATGTTGTGGTTATTTTGATGCCAAAATTCTTGTTATATGTTGTTGTATATGTGTGTAAATTATCTCCCAAAAAGCATTTCATTTGGTTGAGAAAAGGTTAACTTAAAGTGAGGAAGCAAACCTGGAAAACTTCTGATCAATATAGCCGTCTAGTGTACACTCAACAGACCATAATTTTTCGTACAGGAGTCGAAATCAAGTGTCATTTCTGGCATATGAAACTAGACTCCGAGATCTTTCTAACGGTATAAAATACCCCTGCTAATTCGTTTTCTATGAGCTGTAGTGAACCGGCAAAATTGACTGATTTTCTCCTACTGTTTTACCCGTGAGACCTGTACAGCTACAGATTGTAGCTCATTTTGTCCCCCTTTTGAAATGAATTTGAGGATGGTTTCTTCTAGTGATTTTTATTATTTTGAATATAGTTTTCTACGCCATAAATTACTCTAATTTGAACTTGTGTAACCTTAGTTATGACCTGATTTCGAAATTGTGTCGATTGCTCCAAAGCTGGAAATTCGTGAACCAGGTTTCAAAAATCAACATTTATGAAACTATTGTATCTTGGTGTAGAAACATCCGAATTGATTTCCTTTTATTGCGTTTGAAACTAGACTTGGAATTCTTTCAGTGGTATAAATTTCAAGGGCTGATTCTATTTCTATGAAGTTTGCCAATTTTCCAAAGTTCACTGAAAATGCAAGACTATTTTGCTCTATTCCTACTAAAACAGTGATTTGGAGCTAAGATTTGACTAATTTCGGATTCGAATCTGAAAAAAATGTCTTCTATAGAGTTTTAGTTCATTGAGTCTATTTTCCAACAGTATAATATTTGCCAATTTTTGACTTATGAAAGTCAAGTTATGATTTTTCAAATAAGATTGCCAAAACTTAATTTTCCCTTCTAATGTGACAACATTCCAAAAGTGACTTGGAAACATTTTTCTAGATTACAAGCATAACGTTCTTGGTTGTTTGCATCTCATTTCATACTTGGGAAATGGATTTCACCCCCTAGTCTTATGCCCTTAGATTTTCATGAAAATGAACCATAAAATAGAGCGTGTTAACTAGAGTACTTCGTGAGGGATTTCACTAGTTTCATATTTTAAACTTGAAACTTTTAGCCACAATATTTACTATGAAAATGAGTAGGATTTTGATGGATTTTGACTCCATAACATTTGACAACGTGAACGCTCCTTTATATTCTAAAACTTAGGCATAGAATTAGAAGTTTTGAGATATGAAAATCATTTTTCCTTTTCTCGATTTTCGTGCCGAAATTAAGTATAGTACTTTCCTCTTGAGATTCCTTGCCACGACTTGACTCGAAAGTGACTTTTGAATTTTACTTGAGTATTATTTCAATAAGTAAGCGAGAAAGTCTCTTTTACTTCTATTTGAACATGTGGTTTTCGAGCGTGGGTAGCAAGAGGATATTTTCTTATTAACATTGGTCGAATACCTAGGTAACAGTGGTTGTGCATTTCTCAAGTGGTCTCGTGGACGCCGAGGAGCTTGTTTGACATCTTGCTTTCGTCCTTGCTTTGCCTTGACTTTTGGTGAGTGTCAAGTGCTTGTTTCCTGTTATTATGATTGAAATGATAATTATACAAGTGCTATGTGATTCTTGTGATCTTACCGAGGCGGGGGTGTACTTTATCGTCCTCGTTCTCTACCTTTTGAATGCTTGTTACTTGAAAAATGAATGTGTATGACTTGCACTTGTATTCAAACCTGTTTTAACTCGTGAGCACTGAGCGGTAGCATGTATCACACCCTATTCGGGTGGGAGGTGCCTCTCATACCGACTCAGTACTATAACTGATTTTAAGTCGATTGGAGCATTATCTCATCGACCACTCGTGCTTATAGGGACGCCCAAACCCATTGGCTAACCTCGTAACTCGAGCCAGCAAGGGCTTGGTTGAGAAGCTTGGTGAAGCTTAGGAAATATTGTAGTTTGATCTTTTGAGATCTTGTTTGGCATACTCGAATAGTATCACCACCTCATGCTTGTTTGGTTTCAGGATCCGAGTGGGTGTAATGTTGGATGGAAGAAGTAAGTGGAGAGCTACGGTCATGTTGCTTCTTGAGTTGACGGAGAGTCAACCCAAATGACTTGAATCGGTCGAGACGTGGAAATAGCTCCTGAGAGCTCCTGTATCCTTCCATGTGTGTTTATTTCCTACTTGTGCACTTAAATGAAAGTTCATGTTAAAGTTACTTTCAAGTATGCCATTTAATTGATTGGTGCTACTTGCTTACTTGCTTGATTTTCTTGCCCTCACTGAGCGTTACCTCATCCCTTTAAGTTTGTTTTTCTTAACAGGCTTTAGAGGTGGAAGTTGGAGATTTTAGACTAGCGGCTTTTGGTTGAAACTGGCATATCTTTTGTATGATATTGGAGACTTTTAAAGTGTAAATTTTGTTATACTTGGGTGTTTTGGATTGTAATTATAATGGTAACCTTGGGAGTTTTTGGACTTGTATATTCGATGTACTTCTCGATTCTAAGTCAATGGTTGACTTGTGGTTCTGTATTAAGCTAGAACGAGTGTGTGAGTCCTGACGAGAGTTGGGCAGGCATTCCGCTGATACCCTAGGGTTCGCCCTGGAGAGAGGTAGGGGCGTCACATCTCCTTATAGCCAATAATTCGAAAGTGGCTCACTTCCACCATTTCCATCGATTCCTTCCATGACTTATAAGGATAAACACAATTTACAACTTAAGTAAGTTTAATCATACATAATGACACTCTAACGCAACACACTACACTTTCTTAAGATCAAAACTTCTACTTTGCCCAGGCCATTTCTAACCTAGGTTCTGATACCATTGGTGACAGCCCCACCTTCCCCTAGGGTGTACCCAAGCGTTAGCGGACTGCCTGTCCAACTCTTGTCAGGACTCACTAATCCAAATATTCCTGTAGGCACTAAAACGAATAACACAACTTCAAAACATCACAACCCAGTGCTATATACAATAAAGTCACTAACGATTCAAACTTAGGGTATAAGTCAAAGTATTCAATTTTACAATAATACATATGAGGTTTACTAATATAGAGGAGCTTAAACAAAATGCCTGAGATCTAGTACTAGCTCAAACTTTTCCCAAAATCACCAGCCCAAGACTTCACCCCTGAAAGGAAAACAAGGATAACAGAATGAACTTTCACTCAATGAGGTACCACAGGGTCATGCAGTCAATAATAAAACGAGAAACCAAAATCACATAGATCAGTCATTAAGTTATCAAACATGAGTACCAATTTAAAGAGACCAATGAGCACCACAACTAACATAAAGTGATTCAGGTAAAAGGATACAGTTAGATCTCGGGAACTAAATTTCCAGTCACAGTAACCTGATCCAAATCCATTGATACTCCGTCAACGTTTAGAGAAGCAGAAACATTGTTTGTAGAACACCGCTTTACACCAATTCCCGTCCACCATTCATTCCCCTTACCAGGTCCAAACACCGAATAGTGAAGGTAATACTCGAGTATACCAAATTTCGGAATAAAACCAGAGTTCAGTGAATCAGTAGCAGTTTTCTGATGGCTTGTCAATCTATCTCGACCAAGCCCTTGCCGACTCGATTCGATTAATTAACCAATAAGGTTTGGGCCCAAGTTCACAGTGTGGTCGTTGGATAGTATGTTCCAAACGACATTCAATTCAAGCACAAGTAATAGATTCCAAGTGAATAGCAGAATAATCAACAATCAAGTGAATCGAGTGTGATAAGGTACACACCCGTCCAACCAAGAGTAAACCAAATTCACAATCAAACAATCATAACTTCCAGTCACATAGTAGTTCACCTAGCAACAAGTCATGCAGGTGGTACACTCACCAGTTTAAAGCAGAGTTGTGACGGCCCCACCTTCCCCTAAGGCGAACCCCAGGGTTCGGCGGGTCGCCTGCCCAGCTCTCGCCAGGACTCACTCACTCACTTCAAGAAAATAGATTGCAACCTCGAGAGTACAAGAAATAACAGTTCCCAAGTTTGGAACGTACATACACAGTCATTTCTATTTGAATCATCCATACAGTCCAAATCTATCAAAAGATATGGGTTCCAGATACATTCAACCCTAATCGAGCACTAGCGCAAGTACAATCGTAAAATTTTCAAAAAACTAGACTATGCTAGCCTGTACCAGTCTCACGCCTCGCTCGTGCCCCCTGTAAGGAAAACAAATGGCGTAGAATGAGCTAAAAGCCCAGTGAAGTTCCAAATAGCAAGTTGACCATTATTTAAAAGTTCACGTATCAAAATAGCAAAGTAGCGAGCATAACCAGTCCATAAAAGTGAGCAATAACACTTCAAGTAACAAATCTCAAAATGAACGAGTGTAAAATTCTTTTTCTAAAAGAAACAATAACACTACGAATAACCATCAAAGTATAAGGATACAGATGGCTCTCAGGAGCCAATTTCCCGTTGTTTCACCAAAGCTTGATCAAGTATTAGTTGACACTCCGTCAACTTTCAAGTAAAGTAACCAATCCAGTAGTGCTTCACTTCACACCAATCCGTCCACCATTCAACCCCCTTACCGGGCCCGAACACCAACTAAACACTGGTGGTAATACTCGAGTATATCGATTAGTCGAGGAGATAACACTCCACTCGACAACACTAGATACCCATGGTTCGTTATCTAATCGACCAAGCCCTTGCCGGCTCGATTCGATTAACTAGCCAGTGGGGTTTGGGTTCCCAAGTAGTCACTATAGTCGATGACCAATCGACTTAGTCAAGAGAAAGTACGGAGACGGGAATGAGAGGTACCTCCCACTCGTATCGAGTGTGGTACATACTGCCGCTCAGCACTTACAAGTCAAGCACAAGTACAAATACAAGTACAGGTCAATGCAAATCAAGTCACTTGTATAAGCATGAATGAAATATCAAGTATTTAGTTGAGTTAGGTCAAGTGCGATAAAGTACACACTTGCCCGACCAAACCAAGCAAATCTTATCTGATCACGTTGGTAAATCAAATATCAAGTTCAATCATGTATTTGGAAGCACTCACCAAAGATTTAGTGCTTGTCGAAAATCACGTTCAGGTGTAACTCCTTGGTTGGAGTCCAAATCTGCGATACAATATCATTTAAAAGCTTGAAATCAACTAGGGTTCGAAACTTAAGAGTTTCGTTTCAAAAAGATCAAGTAAATGAAACTCATTTAGATAGGGTTCATGTTACGTATCAAACTCTAGAAAACTCATGCTCGCTCTTTTGGTTTTGGCAATGAAACGATTAAAACTTTGGAATTCCCATTTGAGTCGAAAAGACGAGAAAAACGTATTTCTATTGGTCGCTACTTTCATTTTTTCAAGGGTATGAGTTTCGGCAAAATTCCAACTTATATACCTCTACAAAAGAAGACTCGAATACTTTAGACAAATCAAGTTCAATTCATCGTCAAATCTTTACTCAAGTTGCAAGTACACATTCCTAACCTTCGAGTGAAAATTTGGGCGGCATGCCCTTTGTATTTAGCTATTTTCCAGCCATTTATGGCTTCATTATTTTCCTCAACTCAGCCCCAAAGTCACACATAAGCAATGTTAACACAATAGCCCTTCAACTAGGCTCAATGTCATTCAATTACAAAACAATACTAGTAATGCGACCGGAAACCAAGTTTAAGGACAAATAACAAAACAGCAGGTTTGACGTCTCTTGGTGTTTCGGTCACAACTGAAGCTATGCTTATCGGATTGGGGTACACTATATACCGTTTCGAAGCTAAGCCAAAGGGTTACAACTTTGATGAAGGCCACTTAACCTAATTCACAGTTTATCTAGGTCAAATTTGCAAATCACAGATCCAAAAATTCATGATCAGTCTGGTTGTCAGCACTGACTTTAACCGGTAATAACTCAAGCTACACAATTCCGTTTGAGGTGTTTTTAGAGGCATTGGAAAGCTAAAACATAGGGCTACAAGTTTTATGTTTTGGGCAAAAGCTGATTGGATACGAATCAGGGTGAAAAAACGAAGCCAACTGGTGAATTCACAAAACTGTTTACGAATTGAAGCTTGTGGCAGTCAGAGTATTTCGGTCCTTTCACACCCTACCGTGCTCCGATCAAGCTGAAATTTTACAGGAAGCTACATAACTCCATTTCCTACAACTTTCATGTTTTGACCTAGGCCTGATTCAGCCTCTAACATGGACGAATTAAACAGGTCAGAACAGAACAACTTGGTTTCAAATTTCTGGAATTTGGACTTTTACTCTAGAAATTCATATCTAACAAGTACTCTATCAACAAAACCCTCAAGTACTAGCTCAACAACATCAATTGATAGGTAGATAACCATAATCAAGGCTGAACATGTAAACCCTAGCTAACATTCCACTTAATCATCCAAAACTAGGAATTCAACCATCAAAATCCAATATTAAGAACTTTTATCCAATAAAATGCAAGATAAGAGAGAGAAGAAGAGTTTCTTAACTTAATACCTTTAAAGCTCAAGGAAATACACAAAATCAAGGCTGCCCATGCAAAAATCACTCCACCCAAAGCTTCCTTGTCACCTTGTTGCAAGTTTAATCGGTTTAGTTCGGTTGATTTCACTCAAACAAGGCAAAATCTAAGGTTGGAGTTGAGGTTTGTTTTCTCTCTTTCCCTCTCCAAAATTTCGGCCATGATAGTAGGAAATGAAGCAAAATTGGCCAAGAAGAAAGATAAGAAGAAAGAAACTTGTCTTAGTCAAACAACCGTTGGATTGCCGACACTTGTCGCTCAAGATCTTTCTTTGTTTTTGTTTTCTTTTCTTCCTTTTCCTTAGTCAATAATGGTGGCTGACTTATGGGTTAATTAAGGGCTAATTAGCTCAATTAAAAACAAGAAGATTAAGGTACTAAAGTAATGTTCAAATGGTGCACTCAATCGGTAGCAAACGGTGCACGTCGATTCAAGCCGATTCTCCTTAACTCGCGCGTACTAGGGCTTTTACTTATGGTTCACTCACTTATTATTAACACTTCTAATCACACACTTTTTCTTATCTAAAACTCACTTTTAACCACCAAATTTAGTACACACATCTCACCAAGTGATCACACGGCCAAAATGCACCAAAAACACACCAAAACCCTAGTATGCACAAAAACCCCTAACTTATGCCATTTCTTTAGAAAAATCATAACTTGAATTATAGCTATCAAAAATTCATACAACTTGACATGTTAAAAACTAGACTTCAAATACTAATAATCTTTAGAAAACACCTCCAAGAAATTCAGCTCATAAGTTGGTCCAAATTGAGCCATAAGCTACTACAACATTCCTATGTTTACTTGTGCAAGGTAGAATTTTCAGTCAACTTTGCCAATTTTCTGGAATTTATAGAGATTGAATCAAACTCTAAATTTTACACCGTACGAAGATGTATGAGTCTAGTTTCAAACGCAACAAACGGAACTCAATTCCGACTTTTCTATACGAAGTTATAGCCAATTTCCCAACGTTGCGCAGAGCCTCCTGCGAAAATTTCTAGATTTTCTAACAACTTGAGATTATGAAACTTTTCTTAACAAAATTCACTCCCTTGACTCAAATTCAACCATTAAAGCAACCAAGAATCAAAGGTAAGTGAGTTCACATAAGGGTTATAAAGACAAATGAAATTTCGGGGTCTCACACTCTCTCCCCCTTAAAAAATTTCGTCCTCGAAATTCTAACCTTTGCTCGCACAAAACTTGATGCTATAGAATTTTCCTCCAACTCTCAAGTGACTTTCTCTTACTCATAGTACTACACAAACTTACCTAGAGAGAAAATCTTACCACGTAAAGGCTATGCTAATATGCTAAGGAAGTTTAACAAAGATATCAAAATGTGTAGGATAATATAGACTTAAGAATCCGACGAAAAGAGAAAGCGATAACTACAAAACTTGGTTACCACTTCAACTAGATCTTGAAATCAAACATAGTGCACTGGCAATATGCTATCTTCTCTAATCGAACTGCCTTCCGTCATTATTAACTACAAATAGAGAATTCTTGTTCAAATCCTTTTTCTCAAAATCTCCATACCTAAATCCAAAACTCTCAATCTCCGCACGATGATAATCAAAATCAAGTTCCAATGCGGTATCGTAGAAGGGTAGAAAATAGAAAATAAATAGTCAAGAAAGAGTTAAAATGAGTTCAAAAGATATACATGTGTAACCATAATCAAATAATAACAAAATCATAGAAACACGGAACAAGGATATACAGGTACGGGAGAAATGAAACAAGCTACAATACTAGCTCCTTAACATTCACGACGTCCATAAACTAGCCATCATCCATAGAAACCCTAGCCAAACATGCATGAAACCAGTCCATGACGACACTCATTGCTCCACTCTCCTTGATCAGTTCAATCTCAAATCCAATACTAGAATCTTTCACGCCTTAACGTTTATTATCCAAATTAATCTCAAGTTCAATCAAGATATAGACCCTTATTCTAGTGCTCCCCACTTTTGGTACTCAGGTACAAGAATCCGAAACTAGGAGAATTCACATCTCAGGCCGTACGCTCCCAAGTGCAAATCATCCAAGTTAAGATTCCTACCCGACATACAAATCTAGATTTCTCAAATATCATAATGAAGGTTTTACGCCTATAATCTTCATGATTCACAACTTACACTCATGAAGAGCACTAAGTCCTTTATCCTTATTCATATAATTGGGACCATATCACCACTTGGCCCAAGCTAACCCCGCGCAGAGACCACGCGAAGCGGCTCTGATACCATCTGTGACGGCCCCACTTCCCCTAAGGCGAACCCCAGGGTTCAGCGGGTCACCTGCCCAACTCTCGCCAGGACTCACTCACTCACTTCAAGAAAATAGATTGCAACCTCAAGAGTACAAGAAATAACAGTTCCCAAGTTTGGAACGTACATACACAGTCATTTCTATTTGAATCATCCATACAGTCCAAATCTATCAAAAGATATGGGTTCCAGATACATTCAACCCTAATCGAGCACTAGCTCAAGTACAATCGTAAAATTTTCAAAAAACTAGACTATGCTAGCCTGTACCAGTCTCACGCCTCGCTCGTGCCCCCTGTAAGGAAAACAAATGGCGTAGAATGAGCTAAAAGCCCAATGAAGTTCCAAATAGCAAGTTGACCATTATTTAAAAGTTCACGTATCAAAATAGCAAAGTAGCGAGCATAACCAGTCCATAAAAGTGAGCAATAACACTTCAAGTAACAAATCTCAAAATGAACGAGTGTAAAATTCTTTTTCTAAAAGAAACAATAACACTACGAATAACCATCAAAGTATAAGGATACAGATGGCTCTCAGGAGCCAATTTCCCGTTGTTTCACCAAAGCTTGATCAAGTATTAGTTGACACTCCGTCAACTTTCAAGTAAAGTAACCAATCCAGTAGTGCTTCACTTCACACCAATCCGTCCACCATTCAACCCCCTTACCGGGCCCGAACACCAACTAAACACTGGTGGTAATACTCGAGTAAATCGATTAGTCGAGGAGATAACACTCCACTCGACAACACTAGATACCCATGGTTCGTTATCTAATCGACCAAGCCCTTGCCGGCTCGATTCGATTAACTAGCCAGTGGGGTTTGGGTTCCCAAGTAGTCACTATAGTCGATGACCAATCGACTTAGTCAAGAGAAAGTACGGAGACGGGAATGAGAGGTACCTCCCACTCGTATCGAGTGTGGTACATACTGCCGCTCAGCACTTACAAGTCAAGCACAAGTACAAATACAAGTACAGGTCAATGCAAATCAAGCCACTTGTATAAGCATGAATGAAATATCAAGTATTTAGTTGAGTTAGATCAAGTGCGATAAAGTACACACTTGCCCGACCAAACCAAGCAAATCTTATCTGATCACGTTGGTAAATCAAATATCAAGTTCAATCATGTATTTGGAAGCACTCACCAAAGATTTAGTGCTTGTCGAAAATCACGTTCAGGTTTAACTCCTTGGTTGGAGTCCAAATCTGCGATACAATATCATTTAAAAGCTTGAAATCAACTAGGGTTCGAAACTTAAGAGTTTCGTTTCAAAAAGATCAAGTAAATGAAACTCATTTAGATAGGGTTCATGTTACGTATCAAACTCTAGAAAACTCATGCTCGCTCTTTTGGTTTTGGCAATGAAACGATTAAAACTTTGGAATTCCCATTTGAGTCGAAAAGACGAGAAAAACGTATTTCTATTGGTCGCTACTTTCATTTTTTCAAGGGTATGAGTTACGGCAAAATTCCAACTTATATACCTCTACAAAAGAAGACTCGAATACTTTAGACAAATCAAGTTCAATTCATCGTCAAATCTTTACTCAAGTTGCAAATACACATTCTTAACCTTCGAGTGAAAATTTGGGCGGCATGCCCTTTGTATTTAGCTATTTTCCAGCCATTTATGGCTTCATTATTTTCCTCAACTCAGCCCCAAAGTCACACATAAGCAATGTTAACACAATAGCCCTTCAACTAGGCTCAATGTCATTCAATTACAAAACAATACTAGTAATGCGACCGGAAACCAAGTTTAAGGACAAATAACAAAACAGCAGGTTTGACGTCTCTTGGTGTTTCGGTCACAACTGAAGCTATGCTTATCAGATTGGGGTACACTATATACCGTTTCGAAGCTAAGCCAAAGGGTTACAACTTTGATGAAGGCCACTTAACCTAATTCACAGTTTATCTAGGTCAAATGTGCAAATCACAGATCCAAAAATCATGATCAGTCTGGTTGTCAGCACTGACTTTAACCGGTAATAACTCAAGCTACACAATTCCGTTTGAGGTGTTTTTGGAGGCATTGGAAAGCTAAAACATAGGGCTACAAGTTTTATGTTTTGGGCAAAAGCTGATTGGATACGAATCAGGGTGAAACAACGAAGCCAAACTGGTGAATTCACAAAACTGTTTACGAATTGAAGCTTGTGGCAGTCAGAGTATTTCGGTCCTTTCACACCCTACCGTCCTCCGATCAAGATGAAATTTTACAGGAAGTTATATAACTCCATTTCCTACAACTTTCATGTTTTGACCTAGGCCTGATTCAGCCTCTAACATGGACGAATTAAACAGGTCATAACAGAACAACTTGGTTTCAAATTTCTGGAATTTGGACTTTTACTCTAGAAATTCATATCTAACAAGTACTCTATCAACAAAACCCTCAAGTACTAGCTCAACAACATCAATTGATAGGTAGATAACCATAATCAAGGCTGAACATGTAAACCCTAACTAACATTCCACTTAATCATCCAAAACTAGGAATTCAACCATCAAAATTCAATATTAAGAACTTTTATCCAATAAAATGCAAAATAAGAGAGAGAAGAAGAGTTTCTTAACTTAATACCTTTAAAGCTCAAGGAAATGCACAAAATCAAGGCTGCCCATGCAAAAATCACTCCACCCAAAGCTTCCTTTTCACCTTGTTGCAAGTTTAATCGGTTTAGTTCGGTTGATTTCACTCAAACAAGGCAAAATCTAAGGTTGGAGTTGAGGTTTGTTTTCTCTCTTTCCCTCTCCAAAATTTCGGCCATGATAGTAGGAAATGAAGCAAAATTGGCCAAGAAGAAAGATAAGAAGAAAGAAACTTGTCTTAGTCAAACAACCGTTGGATTGCCGACACTTGTCGCTCAAGATCTTTCTTTGTTTTTTGTTTTCTTTTCTTCCTTTTCCTTAGTCAATAATGGTGGCTGACTTATGGGTTAATTAAGGGCTAATTAGCTCAATTAAAAACAAGAAGATTAAGGTACTAAAGTAATGTTCAAATGGTGCACTCAATCGGTAGCAAACGGTGCACGTCGATTCAAGCCGATTCTCCTTAACTCGCGTGTACTAGGGCTTTTACTTATGGTTCACTCACTTATTATTAACACTTCTAATCACACACTTTTTCTTGCCTAAAACTCACTTTTAACCACCAAATTTAGTACACACATCTCACCAAGTGATCACACGGCCAAAATGCACCAAAAACACACCAAAACCCTAGTATGCACAAAAACCCCTAACTTATGCCATTCCTTTAGAAAAATCATAACTTGAATTATAGCTATCAAAAATTCATACAACTTGACATGTTAAAAACTAGACTTCAAATACTAATAATCATTAGAAAACACCTCCAAGAAATTCAGCTCATAAGTTGGTCCAAATTGAGCCATAAGCTACTACAACATTCCTATGTTTACTTGTGCAAGGTAGAATTTTCAGTCAACTTTGCCAATTTTCTGGAATTTATAGAGATTGAATCAAACTCTAAATTTTACACCGTACGAAGATGTATGAGTCTGGTTTCAAACGCAACAAACGGAACTCAATTCCGACTTTTCTATACGAAGTTATAGCCAATTTCCCAACGTTGCGCAGAGCCTCCTGCGAAAATTTCTAGATTTTCTAACAACTTGAGATTATGAAACTTTTCTTAACAAAATTCACTCCCTTGACTCAAATTCAACCATTAAAGCAACCAAGAATCAAAGGTAAGTGAGTTCACATAAGGGTTATAAAGACAAATGAAATTTCGGGGTCTCACAAGAGCAATATTAAACGTTCGTCTCCGGGTTATTCTTGTTTATCGACAAACCCTAAGAGCAACCAAGATAAAAATATTATGGTCCAACCATCCAAAACATAGGTGAACTAGGAAAAATCCAAATACATTCTAAGGAAATGATTCAAGTATAGTTTTGGAGTGAAAAGAAAGCATTTGAACACAAGAAACATGAGCAACCAAAGGAAAATTTTTATGTATTTATAACTCATGAAACTCAGCAAAACATACATAAAATATACACACGACTTTTGGAAGAAAAATGACCAATCTCGAGTTTAAAGTCGGACAAATGCAACCAAAAAACATGTTTGAAGCAACCATTACTTTCCTTGTATCATACATGGTTTTTGACAAAAATTCAACTTATGCGTCACAACCAAGGTGGATTCAAGCAACCCTAAGTAACCTAAGTCCAAACCGACCAAAAATCATACCTCTACCCTCACTCTTAGTCACTTACATCACAAGAAAGAAGAAAAAAAAAAGTAAAACCAGCAGCATTTCCCCTAATTTCCTTAAGTTTCTCCTCGAAATTCAAAGTTTAACTTCATGGCAAATCAACCTTAATCAAGACCACAAGTTATAAGACATAAGAGGTATTGTTCTAGGCCACAAAGCTAACCAAATTTTCCAAGTGATTTGCACATCGTAACAGAAGAAGAAAAAAGGTTAGCCATATGAACATGGTCAAATAATCGCTCAAACATGGAAAGACAGAGTGATTATATATCATTCAATACAATTGAATTTAGAGTAGTAATAATGTATCTCAAGAGTTGTGATCTCCTATTCTTTTGTCTGAAATCCTAAGCCTAAGAGATAGAAAAGGGCATGAACAAAAATTCATCATCCATTGAAGTAGTACTTAATGGTACTACGTGCAATTATTGTCTCACAATAGAGAAATGAAAAGACTATTTTACCCCAAAGAGGTAGAAGAAAACAAAGCCAGCACTCAAACTCTAAGTCCTTTTTATATATTATATAAGGATACTAGATCTTGACTAGTAAAGAGCTTATTTAAGATGTAATATTTTAAAAAATAAATGCATACTTAAATGATTTAGTGTAATAATGCAATGATAATAAAATTTTGTAGGTTATAAAAATCAAATTCAAACAAAATTTGAACTATAATACGCATCATTTGTTTTCAAATTCATAATGCAAGGAAAAAAATCATGAGACAACTAAGGAATCTATGTTTTTAGAAGAAATGAATTTAAAACACGAATTCGAAGAACTCAATTAGCTCATGATAATGGTTTTCTCTAAATTTATGTATGATAACTGACTTTAGGAATGTACACATTCCTTTATATTTAAGGTGGATTTACATAATATTAAAAAATGTTAGTTATTCTTTATAACGTCGTAATTGTTTTTCTAAACTAAATTTAGTCATATGATCTCTACATAACTATACATAATTAACAAATATGTTAGTTAAAAAATGTTAGTCATATGTAAACTGTACATAAGTAACAAATATATTGTGTATGTGCAATATAAAAAGTTTAAATGAAGGCAATAAAAGGTATTAGATGTTTGCAAATTTGAAGCAATAGTTCGATATAATATGATCCAAAAATAAAAGATATATGTTTTATACGTTTGAAAATTGTTGGATAAATGATACAGTTTAAGATATTATAGCAAAGGAATAAATCCTGTGGTGGTTTTTTATCCATTTAAATTGTACATATAATCTTTTTCATAGAAATTTTTAAATTATGCTATGTCACATAGAAAAAGAATTCAACTTCTAGAGTAGTGTGTTTTTGTTTTACAAAATTGCCACTAGAGTAATACATACGTGACTTTGAATGCACTATGATATAAATTAGAGGTTATAGGAGAATGCTATTTACTTTTACAAATAACTAACTACAAATAGGATATTTCTAATAATCGAAAATGAAAAGTGTAAATATCTTCTGAGAAGAAACTAGTACATTTGAAAAGTCAAAAACTATGACCAAGCTAATAACTATAATAGAAAACTTGTATCTCATTTTACTAGTAGAATTATTATTCATCCTTTTTCTTCTTTTAACCCCGTGGCTTAGGCAATTAAGTAGATTTTCTATGATATTGCATTACATTTAAGAAAAGATAGTAGTCAACAAGATGTGATTGAGAACTATTAAACACCCATAAAATCAAAAATGAATTTTAAGGAAATCAATAAAAATGATTGTATAGTAGGTAAATATGGAAAAAAATAAATTTTGTCAGTGGCATTCATGTTACATTGAATAGGCCAATCTAGAGGGAACAACAAGTGGTACTGGAATAGATTCTCTTTTTTTTGTATAAATTTAATCACCTGGAGTTTGATCTTTCATAGCCAATCATTCAAATTTGATATACCTTATTTAGATGATAGTTCTTCAAGCTGTCTTTCTTTGCTTACTGGTTCAAATTATCGTTATTGAAAAAATAATATAAAAATTTATATAAGATTTTTTGGGTATGACATATGGTGGATAATTGAGAATGATGACTATATATCCATTAAGATCAATGATAAAGGGTAACTATTCCTAAAGTATCTAGGGAATATACTGATGAGTATGATAACTTGATTACCAAAATATGACTGCTTTGAACTTATTGGATTGTACTTTATTTAAGGATGAATATAATCTGTCCGTATGAATTTGTTAGGGAACGATGATAAATACTCGAAGAAACACATAAAGGAATTAGTGATGTAAAAACTTCAAAGAGAATAACGCCAATTCATGATTATGAAACATTCACCATGGAATTGAGTAAAATCATAAAGAGATTTACGGACATCATCAATCCTTCCGTGAATCTTGGCAAAAAATATCTCTTTGTTGAACTTAATGCCAAAATTTTAGATTCATAACCAAATAACTGGAAGCTAAATTAGAGGACATTGTTGGTAATGGTAAAAGATATTGAGTTGCAAAAAGGAAAAGAAAAGGAGGAGAAAAATAACAAAGACAAGAAATTGCTAGCCTTTGTCGCAGCAGTAGATAGTGATGACTCCAATATCAATCTTGGTAACGAGGAACTTGTTATAGTCACTTGAAAATTTCGACATTTGTTTAAGAAATTTGGGAGAAGTCCATCTATTTGAGAAATCAAACCAAAAGGATGAATTTTCAAATCAAAATAAAAATCAAAACTCTCCATTAGTTTCTACTCATGTATATTTTCAATGTAAAAATTTGGACACATGCAAACAGAATGCTACAAGTGGAAAAAGTTGAACAAGGGTAAGGTTGATAATAAAGGCAAAATAGAAGAAGAATAGTGTCTACTCATGAAACTAAAAATTCAGACAATAAAGCCAAAAACAAAGAAACTTATGTGAGACCCCGAAATTTTACTTGTCTTTATACCTCTTATTTGAACGTACTTGTCTTAAATTCTTGGTTGCTTTTATGATTGAATCATGATTTTTCTCTTATTGTATTATTTAACTTGGTACATGTTTAATTTGGTGCATGTTAAGTTTCATAGTGCATTACACTAGTATGACCGACTTGTGAGGTGTGTGCAATAAATTTGGTGGAATAAAAGGAGTTTTGTGTACGAGGGATTATGTGACAAGAGGTGTTAAGAGTTAATTAGAGAAGCATTAGATATGTTAGTGATTGTAGACAAATAGAGAGACAAAAAGATAAACAATACATCTTTCCTTGCCATTTGTCAACTAGCCTACCAAGTTTGACCAAGACCCTTGACCAAGGCCAAGTTTTTTTCTTATCCAAATTTAGCTTTTATCATTTCGCTATTTCTTTTTCTTGTTCCCTGGCCTTGGACGAATTTGGAGAGAAGAAAAGAGGGAGAAAATCACAAAAAAATTCAGCCTTGATTTCTTGCTTGAATCATTTAGAATCCAACGAAAAATCCTAAGCTACTCCGATCAATCTTGAGGTAAGTTAGGAGGGAAGCTTTTGGTGAAGTTTTGGAAGAAGAAAATCTAGCATCCCTCTTGATTTTCTTGTCATCTTTGGGGTTGGAGGTCAAGAGGTAAACTTTGCTAGAAAACCTAACTTTCTTGATGTTTATATGATGAATTACTAGTTTTACTTGAGGAACTACTAGATTTTCTTGATATATGATGATTTCCTAAGTTTACTTGATGAACTACTAGATGTTACTACTAGGTTTTTAGTTTACTTGATGTATGTTGTTTTAGGGTGAAAAAGGCATGACTTTTATGGAAGGTTTCATGGTTTTCAAGCTTATATTTGAATTTCCAACTTTAGGGTTAATTTTTAGCTTTGATCGATATTTTCCAGCCTTGAGTTGAGAGTTTCCAGCTTTGATACGGACTTGTGAGTTTGATATGAAGATATCTAGTTTGGATATGCACTTCTAGCTTTGTTATATAATTTTTCCAGCTCTAGTAGTTAATTTCCAGCTTTGTTATGTTAATTTACACCCTTGGAATGCCAATTTCAGCTTTATTAGGAGATGTTCAAGTTTTGGTATGCAATTTTAGTTTTGATATGAATATTTCCATGCTTTGGTTTGAAATTCCAGCTTTGAGATGAAAAAATTTCAGTTTTGGTGTAAGTGATTTGGAGATTGACATATATGTTCAAAGTTGATATTTTTGTGGGCTTGATTGAGGTTCATTTACTATGAAACTAAGATTTGAATTGGATGGTTAACTTGAAGAAATATGGAGACATATTGCTGGATTTTCTCCTTGTTGGTCAAGTGAGAGTTGAGATATGAATTTAGGGCATTTTTGTTTTCCTGTTGCATGTAATTTTTCTCAAAACACTTGTTACAATCTATTTCTTTGCATGTGTGTTAGTTTTTATCCAAAACAAAGAGGTTTAAGAAGGGGAAAAACCTAGTTTTCCAAACTAATTGCTTGTTGGAAAATTTTCGCAGGAAGCCCTGTGCAGCTTTGAAAAATTGGCTATAACTTTGTATAGGAAAGTCGGAGTTGAGTTCCGTTTGTTGAATTTGAAACTAGACTCATACGGCTTTCAACATTTTAAAATTCAGGGTTAGTTCAACTCCTATAAATACCAGCAAATCTATAAAATTTCTTGAAAACCATGACTGTTCTGTTTTTGCACATGAGACAGCAGTGAGTTTGAACTGAAATTTGACTAACCTATGAGATGAATTTCATGAAGATGTCTTCTAAAGCCTGTTAGTGCTTCGAATCTATTTTCTAATGGTGCAAGTTTTGTGATTTTTTGACCTATGAAACTCCGGTTTTGTTTTTTCAAAGAATGTCACCAACGCTGCGAATTTTGTCAAATGAATTGAGTGGGACTTGAAAAACTTTGGGAAATTTTTTCTAGGTCTTAAACCTTAATTTGGTGTGATTTTGGATGCTTAAATTGCTCTCCTCACTTTTAAAATACTTGTGTTGGATTTTATCTTAAAGTCTTGAGCTCAAAGTGAGAAGTATATGGAATACCTTGGAATACTAGACGTGTATGTTTTGGCTAGTTGAATCTACTAAGTTTAAATCTATTGTGATTGTGAATCTTGCCTCAGGGTTTGATAGCGATCAAGGTTATCATCCAGAGAATTGACGTTTAATCTACTGATATCGGTGAGAGTTCTTTGTGTTTGTGAATTCAATGCTTTTATTGTGTTGTTATTGGCTTTTTGACTGTTAAATGTATTTTCAAAGATTACTTCGAAATGTATTTTCAAAGATTGTTTTACGATTGATAGGCGAGTGTGTACTTTATCGCACTCGATCTAACTAAATGTGAAATTTTCAATGAACAAATGACTGAATGTTACTTGTACATGTTACTTGTGTATAAATGTAAGCCATTGGTTGAACTGGACCCTTGCCCGTCGTCACTAGCCTATCCGAGCCAGAAGCGGATTCGGTCGAGTAGGTTGGTAACCCTGGGCCACTATTTTGATATACTCGAGTATGACCACGAAGTCTGATGGAGTACTGGCCAGTGAATGAAATGCAATGAATGAAATGACTGACTGAATGAAATGATCACTGTTGGAGTTTTATTTTCAAATATGTTCACATGTCGGAGGAATAAGAGAGAAATGGTCGGCAACTGAATGACTGAATGATGGCTCCAAGTGAGCACGTATCCTTCCAATGATTGAATGCTTGTTTCTTGAATGACTGCTTATTATTGTGCAAAGTGTTAAATGTAATATTTCCGGGTTTTACCTACTTGACTGCTTGTTTGGGAACCTCACTGGACTTTTAACTCATACCTTTAGTTTTGTTTTCCTTACAGGAGTGGAGGCCGGAGCAAGTAAGTATGAACTAGTGTGTATAATATTCATGTACTTGTACTTTTGTAGATGAAATTTATTTGGGATCTTTGTTAATGGAATCCTATGTTACAGTTTTGGATTGTAAATTAAATTGAAATTTTTGGTTGAATTGGGAACCTTTATGTTAATCTAGAGGCGTGAAAGACTATTTCAAGAATGTTAGTGAGTGAGTCTCGGTGAGAGTTGGGCAGGCGGTCCGCCAAACCCTTGGGTACGCCCTAAGGGGAGGTGGGGTCGTCACAACTTATGAGATAGCCAAATTATGCCTCACATCCATAACTCTCTCTCTCTCTCTCTCTCTCTCTCTATATATATATATATATATATGGACACACATGTATATAAATATATGTTTCATTTAGAAATTAATGTAGCAATATTGTTATTATTTTATTTACTTTTTTTGTATCTCTTAGCATTTTACCCTATTATTTACTTTTGTTTTGGTAGGAAAGATTTACCATAATATAATGTGGTCTTACATGTTATTAGATTTTATATTTTATTACATAAAAAATAGATTGGATACTTATTTGGATTTGATAGGCAATACACATTATCTTAAGAACGTTAGTGATATGAATAAATGGGATAAAATATGTCTTAGTCACACTTTAATCATAGGATTGAAATGAAAGATAAATGAAGGCTTGACAAAAGCTATCAATTAAAGACTTTATGATGAGATCAATTTATTAATGAATAGTTATAAAATCTAAGAAAATTTCAAATACCTCATCCTCTTGCGTTGGCCAATGTATTTTCTTTGTTTTTGAAGTGCCTGATTTCAAATAAATGGTACCATGTACGAGGAATATTTTGTATGCACCGTTTTTTGAGATTGTAAGTTGCAGGTTAACAAGTCCAACTGTCTATGATTGTGCTATTTTAAAAGGATTTGTTGCATTCTTCCTAAACAAAAAAATAGTTATAATTAAGTGGCTTGATCCTTATTCTCTAACAAGTTTAGAACTCTAGAAATCCCAAGTTAATTTTAGGTATTGTGGAGAGACTAGAAAAGTATAGGAAGTCTTCTGATTGGCCATTAAATTACATCTTAAAAATACTTTTCTATATTAATATGTATACCCAAAAGTCACATCAACACCTGAAGTTCTCCCCTAAAGACCCCATCCAAAGGACCATTATTAGTGCAACAACACATAATTATAGATGATCTAACAAGAAACAGTACATATATTAATACATATCAATACTAACTTCATTGCCAATTAAAACATCTAAGTTCTATTCACATTTTATCTTTTGAATATTCCAAGAAAAGTGACAAAATTCAAAGCGTTCTTGATCACTAGAAGTTAAAAGTGAACATATTTCAAGTTCCAACAATTATAACATAACATTGAAGTCAAATGCAAATACTCATCTATTCCCACCATCCCAAATTTTGTTTTTCAAAAGAGATTTTATTTCACTTAAAAAATGGGAGTACAACTCGAGAATGAATGATAAAAGGGAGAGTGTTACTCCGTTACACGGCCAGGGTGATGAACCATCCTAATATAAGGGAGTTGGACTCTGTCTAAGGCAACTAAACATATGATATGTCTGGGGAGTTGTGTCGCTAAGAGGACCGAGGAGCATTGAGAAGAGCTTGCAAGAGTTACAAGGGCATCGGCCATCCCAAATTATTTATTAAATTTCCAGATTTCAAATAGTGGTTTGATGGTTATGTTAGTAGATTTTTTTTCAAAGTTTCTGTGAGGACCCAAAATTTTACTTATTTTAAACTCATATTATTGGTTTATTTAAATATTTAACCACTCGTTTTCTCCGAATAATTTATTTTAACCCTTTTAGAACCATTTACATGGAACTACGACTTGCATAAATTTTTAAAATGTCCCGTTAATAGATTTAAATTTTGGAAGCTCGTTTAGCGAGATTTAGTGAATACGCGTTTGGAGGCAATAGTAGATTTGAGAGTACAGTGACCTTGGAGATTTGAGAACTCACGTGTTAGTCTTAAAATAGGTATTTTTATGATTAATTACCCTAGTATTAGTTAGTTATACTATCGTTACAAGAATTTCTTAGAAATTACACTTTATCGCGCATAAGTCGGAAGTTCGCGTTTTCGCGCGCGCGACTAATTGAAGGACTTTAGAAAATTATTGTTAGACTACTAAGAGTGAATAATAATAGTGTTAAAGGAAGTTCATTAGAGGTTTAGTGTACAAGTGAAACAAACACGAGAGGAATCGGGCACGAAACGCGCGCGTACGCGCAGTATTGAGAGTTGACTTTTGTGCAAAAATTTGAACTAACTACCAAGCTTCCAAGAGAAGCTTCCCATATCAGCACCATCTCTCTCTTTTCTCTCTCAAAGCTGCCGAAACCCTCAAGGAAGAAGAAGGAGCAAAACTTCATCTCATCTCACTCAAATCTTGCACCATGTCACTCCAAATTCACTACACAAACTCACAACAACTTGGAGACTCACTTGGACTAGGAAGAGAGCATCATTTCCACAGTTTTCTTGGAGCTCTTAGTGGCCGAAATTTCTCAGTTTCATCAACCAAGAGGTAGTAAATCATCCAACCTTTGAAACTTGATTCTAGTTAGGTAGATTTCACTTGGAAGATTGTAGCTTCATGTGGGTATCTTTATTTTGTTGGAAATCATTTGAGTGGGCTCTATGAAATCCCACAATGGACATGTTGGACTGATATGATGATTATGGGTGTTATTTATGTTGATTAAGTGTTAAACAAGTAGATATAAGTTGAAAAAGTGGAAAGAAAATCAAAGGAAAGCTTGCATGAGAAAGGGCCGAATTCTGCCCTGTTTTTGCAGAGCACTTGGTGCGATTTTTTTGTGACCAAATGACCTTGATTTTGATGTAGATATGTTGTATAGGTTGTGTGGAAAGTTTCCACCAAAAAATCACTTGATTTGGTTGGGTAAAAGTTGCATTTTCGAAAATCCTTCAAAGCTGGAAAACGGGTAACAGGGGTTACCTGGCAGCGAACTTTGAACGGTCATAACTCCTTTCTCCGACGTCAAAATCGAGTACTGTTTGTGGAATTAGAAACTAGACACTTCCAGTTTTCTAACGGTATAAAATGCATCCCCTGATTCGACTTGAGTGAACAGTACCAGTTCTTCAAAGTTACCTGTTCTGTTTTATTGCTGTGCTGAAGAGTCAGTAATGTGCTGGAACTTGTTGCTTGAATTTGAGCTAGCTATGAACTGAATTTCGAAATGATTTCTTTTGATGAAATGTAGCCCTATGAGTCTAGTTTCCAAATCCACCAACCATGCTTAATTCCAAGTTGAATTGAGTGAGTTGTGGCCGAATTACAGAACTGCATCAGTGATCAAAAACCCTAATTTTGGCTAGCCGATGGCCTAGCTCGAATTGGGACTTGTTATTTTGAAACTTTTGGTGTTAATCACCTACCAAATGTATGTTGGATGTTTCTTAGATCTTTCCTGCATAAATGAACCATGTTTGAGATGATTTCATTGACCAAAGGTTCGAAAAAAAAGGAAAACGGAAGCATAAGGCAGAATTGCCTTGGAAATTCCTGGAACTTTAGTGGTCTTGTTAACTGACTTCTCGCACGGATTTTTGTATGAAATTTGATAGAGGAGTAACCCTTATATGGTAGTGTAATCATACCAAATTTGGTGCCATTCCAAGTCCATTTCGATGCCCAACTGAAGTCCCAAAATTTGTGTTTCAAATCTGGAAAATTGCCCAATGGTCATCATTTTCAACCAACTTTGAGCTGCTATATCTTGGCGCTCAAAACTCCAATTCTTGTTCTGTTTGTTGTGTTTTAAATTTGATTGTAACTCTAATTTATTTTCAAATTTTAGAAGCTAGTTCACATTCCGTGAATTTTTCCGAATTTCCAAAGTTTGCCAAAAACCAACCCCGAATCTGTCTTGGAAGTGCAAGTCAGTAACTTTAAACCGAAATTTGAGTGTCTTCCATTTAGAATCATGGAAAGGTATCTTCTAGGAACTTTTAGTACTTTGGAAGTAGTTTCCAACGGTACAAAGTTTTCCAATTTTGGACCTACAGAGAGTGAGATAGGATTTTTCAAAGAATGCACCTCAAATCTGAAATTTCTGAACTTAAAGGAAATTGAGTTTTAGAACTCTCCATTTTCCTTCAATATTGGTTGACCGTTTTACACTTGGTTTCAAAGATGAAAATCAGATTTTTCTTGTATTATTAAACCCCACTCTAGAGCCTCGATTTACGAGTAATTAAGGCTCATTTTCATGATATTCTCTTAGATTGCACTAGAGTACAATCTTCCTTGATAATTGGGGGTTTTAAGCGATAGTGTGTGATAGATAATTATTGTGTGCTCAGGCATTCAAGGGGACCTTCAAGAGGACCTCACAACGGACGCTTAAACACTTGAATTGTGCACCACTCTCTCTCATTTTGACTAGGTGAGTGTCAAGTGTATGTGAACTTGTTATGTACTTAATCGTTATTAGTGATTGAATATTTTTAAAATGCTGAGTCGAGTGTGTACTTTACCGCACTCGTTCTCATTTAAGTGAAGTGTACTTGAATTACTTGACATGAAATACTTGAAGTGAATATTTACGTGAAGTGTACTTGAATTACTTGAAGTGACTTGTTAAGTGAATTAAGTGAAGTGTTTCAATGATTAATTATGCTATGGTTGCATAAGTCGATTGGAGTGAATCTCCTCGACTCTTAGTGATACTAGTGGGGGACGCCCAAATCTCATCGGCCGACTTTGCGACTCGAGCCGACATGGGCTCGGTCGAGAAGCTTGGTGAGCCATGAGAAACGTGTAAAAGCTTGATCTAATGGGGAGATCTTGCTTGGCATACTCGAGCAGTATCGCCCATAACAAAAGAACGTGCGGGCCCGGAGCAGGGGGAGTAACGGTGAACGGGGAACGAGTAAGTGAAGTTCTACGGATTATAACCTACCCGATTGACGGAGTGTCAACTCGTGGAGGTTCTTGATTGTGCAAGTGGAAATTAGCTCTTGAGAGCTCTTATATCCTTGAATTGTTTCTGTTTACTTTTCTCGCCCGAATTGTTATTTACTTGAATATTACTGTTGTACTTGTTGAATGGGATTGTTACTTGGACAACGTGCTTGCATGTGTATTTCTTGGCCTCACGAACAATCGCTCACCCCGTAGATTTGTTTTCCTTAACAGGAACGGATATGGAGTGAAACTCGGAGAAACCATTGGGATGAACTTTTATATTCGGGTTTCGATTGTAATCGATTAGACAATTTTGGCAGTTGTATATTTTGAAATTGATGTATTTTGAATGGTGGTGTAAGACTGGATATTTATATATGTATGGAAGCGACTTTACTTTCTTACTTTGTCTCGTCGTATTAGCTATTATTGTATCAAACTTGAACGGGAATTGTACCGAGTCCTGGCGAGAACTGGACAGGCGTCCCGCGGATACCCTTTGGTTCGCCTTAGGGAGAAGTGGGGGCGTCACAGTTTCCCTCAAAAATTCAAATTTTAAATTTGAATTTAGTATGAAATATAGATAAATGTGGAAATAATATTGGAAAAAGATTTCAAAAGTAACTTTAACTTTAGTAAAATAAAAAAATATTTTGGGACATTTTAAAATGAAAAGTATGACACTTTCAATCGTACAGATGGAATATAAGTAAACAAGAATATAATCCAAATTCTGTGGGAATTGAACACTATATAAGTATATGTGTGTGTGTGTGTGTGTGTGTGTGTGTATAATAGGAAAATTGCACCAATCACCACTCACATATTACTGATGTGAAATTTTAGCCCTCAAAATTAAAATGAACAATTTTGGTCCCTAACAAATAAAAAAATGCTCGTTTTTTTTCCTTGATCAACTTTTTGAGTTGAATTTGGTTGGAATTTTGGTCAACTTTTTATATTTCATTTTTAACATTAAATTACAATTTTTCAATAAAATGAATCTTTTTAAAATAGTGGCTTTTTACAATATTGTGACAACCACAACACTTTTTTTTTTCTAAAATACGTATTTGGAGAGGAATCCAAAAAACTAAGGATTTTTTTGGTTGAGAAGACCAAATGGATTGTTGGTAATGGCCTTTTTTTATATAAAATTAATTGTAGGTTATGCATGAACCTTTAGCAACTTAATATGTAGGTGAGCTTTTTGACCAAGTTAAACTCTTAAAATTTCTTAGGTGTTGATTGAAAATAGGAATGGAATTGAATTACCTAAATACTGTTTTATCTCATAATCTTATTGAACATTTTCTAAATTACAATTTTCCAATAAAATGAATCATTTCAAAACAGTGGCTTTTCACAGTATTGTGACAACAATAACATTGATTTTTTTGAACTACATATTTGAAGAGGGATCCAAAAAAACTAAAGGTTTGCTTGTTGAAAAGACCAAATGAATTATTGGTAATGGTGAATCTATTTTTTTATAGAATCATTTGTGGGTTACGCATAAACCTCTAGCAACTTACTATGTAGGTGAACTTTTTAAACAAGTTAAACTCCTAAACTTGCTCAGGTATTGAATGAAAATAAAAATGGAATATGAATAATTTGAATACAATGTTATCTCCTAATGTCATTGCGCATATTATGGCCATTAATTAATTTGTCAAAACCTCCTATTGATAATTTCATTTGGGGTCCAAGGAACTTGGGAATATTTTCTTGCAAATCTGCTTATCAAATGGTTTGCGAGATGGACAATAATGCTAGGAATTGGAAATGAATTTGGAAATTGCAATTACTTGAAAGGATTAAACATTTTATTTGGGTAACGAAGCATGGAATATTCTAACAAATGATATTCAAGTCATAAGGAAGTTTTCTTCCGATGGATTTGTACATAATATAATCAAACTGAAGAAAAGTTGGGTTAGGAAATTTGGCCTACGTTTCTTTTAAGATGTTTTGTTTTGTGTGGTAAGGGTATAGTTTTTAGTAATTTCTATTTACTTCAAATGGTTGCAAGAAATTCCTATTTTGCTTGGGGTTTGGAGTTAGGTAAGCTATTTCCTATTACTTCTTGAGTGTTGGCCAAATAATGTGACCTATAAGTGAGTAGGTTTGGTATACTATAAAGATATATAAAAGGCGCATTATGCAGCCTTATATGTAGGATGAGAGAAGAATCTCATGGCTTGGTATCATTAAATTATTGTGCACTTGATGTGTCAACAGTTGTTTATTTTGTGTCTGGATCCCAACATATCGGAAAGCAGGGATGATACTTGATGGTACAAATCTAGGTAGGTGATTCAAGGGTCAAAGAAAAGGTGGAGTCCAATGTCAATTTTGGATGTGAACCGGTGGAGACTTTCTCACAACTTCAATGGTTGATATTTCATTTGGGTGGATTTTGGATATTGGTAATATTTGTTCTTTGGGTAGTTTTGCATATGTTCCAAAGAAACAAAAGAATCCAATTCCATAAGAAGACTCTGATGGCTGCAAGTTTTTCATTGCAAGTGGAATCTTAGAAACCGCACATGGCAAGACACTAATGGGATCATAAGTTGCAAGTGATGGTGAGAAGAAAATCCTATGAAGAGAGACGATGAACTGAGGCACTCTCTCACGAGTCAACTAGACGTTGGACTTCAGGTAAATATATATGCTCATTTGCTAATTTAATCAATTTGGCATTGGGATTATATTGATTCAAATGTGTAGTTTGGTACATGTTATTTAGTAGTTGAAGGCAAATAATTTCTAAAAGAAAATTTCGTCAAGGTAGAGATTGTTAAGAAATTTGACTTACTTTTCTTTTAGGAAAATTGTTTTGTGAGACAAGTATATAGTTTTTAGCCATTTCCGGTTACTTGGGGTAGTTGTCAAAGAAATTTCTATTTTGTATGGGTTGGGTACTAGACGAGCTATTTTCTATTATTAGTTGAATGTTGGCCAAATAATATGACCTATAAATAGGTAAAATTGACGTAATACAAAGGTACACACAAGGGGCATTATATAGTCTATAAAAGTGAGAGAAATTATACAAGGGTTAGGTTTGGGTACAAATTGTATTTTTATGTGAGTTTTTTTCTTTATAATAAGGAATGGGTTTCTCTCCATGAATGTAGGTTTGATAATATAATGGATGTAGGTTTGATAATATAATCGAATCATATTAAATCTTTTTACATGTCTTTTATTTTCATACTTGTAGCTTGTTGATGACTCAATGGCTGTTTATTTCACATCAAGATCCCAACTAGTTGTTGCGCTTGTTATGACATTGCACAAAGCAAAACAGGCTTTTGATTCTTTCTTTTAGAAGAAGTAAATCAAGAATTAAACATGGATTTCTTTAAGTGGGTGGAGTTCAATACTATATCGAGAGAGAAGATCTCAAGACTTTAGACTTTGGAGGCTTTGGCATACTTAGGAAGCATAGGAACTTGGACTATTTCAAACATTCAGCTAAAACTTCCTTTGTCGCTGCCAACTTTGTTACTAACTATGCATTTAGCCATCCTCGTTACTAAATATGCAAAAGAATTTCATGATGCTTTCTTCATATATACATCCTTTTTTGTTGAGGACAACTCTTAGAGAATACATCGCTGTGAAATTAAACACGAATAGTGCAGTAAATGGGAACTTCGGTCGATTTGCTTACAATAGAATTTTTATTGTTAGTCAAGGGAAATAGATAGATGGGTTTTATGGGAAGATTAAATCAACCACAAGTTATAGTTGAGGAACTATTGAGTTGATTTGCTTAGAACAGAATTTCATTGTTAATCAAGGGAAATAGATAGATGGGTTTTATGGGAAGATTAAATCAACCACAAGTTATAGTTGTGGAACTATTGAGCATTGTAGTTGGTCTCTAAGAGATTGAAAAAAGAAGCATGACAAAGATAATTACTAATTTCAATTCAAAGATGGCAATAGATATAAAGAATTCTGCTTGTGAAATCCTGCCAAATCTTTTGTACCTTGAGGAAGTGACGAGCGCGGGGTATACATATAACAATTAACTCATCCATAGTCAAGTTTCACAATTATAAAATCCTAAATACCCCACACGTGATTTTTCTCAAGATTACGAGTCGTTTATTGAGCATAGGGGTATTAGGTGTCGATCTCACAGGGAAGATTGTCAATTACCAATGTTGTTTGAACTCTTTTATTATGTAGACCATCACACATGCAAGAAATTGAATCTAAACTATAAAGTAATAAAAATACAATAGAAAACTCCTAGAAGTATGGAATTCCTTACTACTCTTGCAAATGATATTACCGGTTAAGTGAATGCTATTACCTTGACTAGTTATGGCGTAATTTCCTAATGTATATGAAATCTACTCTCGTAGTGAATCAACTATACTTGTAACTAAGCCATACCTACTCTCGTGGTTATGAAATTAACTACAAACTCATTTCATCTATGAAATCATATGAAACAAGTCATTAAAGCCACATAGGTGCACCTCTATTCTCGTAAGTGTACTCCCTAAGTTTATCACTTTCTTGAACTAGTATTAAATTCCAATTCTCATTGCAAACTTAACACCTTTAGATAATCACAATTAATGGTCAGTTAATCATGATTAGAAAAGCAAAAGTGATAAATAACTTGCTCAAAATAATATCATCAAATAACCAAGTGAACATCACTAACAATATATAGAAAGTCCATCCATACTCTAGGCATAAACTTTAACTAAACATGAAAACAAACACCAAACTTGTATTATAGTTAAACATGAAATCAAATACAAAAGAAAAAGTGTTAGGAGAGAAGTCACCCTTGTCACATGAGCTTCAAACTCTCCATCTTTGCTATTCAAATTTTCATCCAAATCTAACTACAAATACAAGATGGACAAACTACACTAACTATACTAATCTACCCTAACTAATGAACTAAGGAAATTCTAGTGAAGACTACATTTTTGGTGAGTTTCTCTAGCCTTCCAAAGGTATGAAAATGTTCCTCCAAGGCTGCTATTTATAGAGAATTCAAGCTCAAGATGAATTGTTTCTTGGTTGGCAAAGTTAACTTTTGAACTCACCAAGAGTTGTTCTCAATTTTCCACTCTTCTTGGTCAAATATAGCCGAAATTCTGAGTTGTAGATGAGTTGAAAAGGTTGAGTGAACAAAGAACAAGTTGCAGAGCAAGTTGCAGTAAAAAATGAAAAATATGTGACTTGAAAACACGACCTTAAGTCGCGTATTGTAACCCACATTTTCTCCTTTGCAGGTTTGCACTTTTTGGGCAGAATTCATCCTTACTCTGTTTTTGGTCCAATTTAAACTGATATTTTCTCAATGATGGAGGCTGAACTAGCACTTGTGTAAAACATAAAATTTGTAGTCCTTTGAGTTAGCTTTCCAATGCATCAAGAATCATCCAATTTAGATCTCTGTGGACAAATAAATGATCAAAATACCCTCAACTTGTCAGAACTCTGTTTCAATTTTCGACAATAAAATTGCACTTCTGTATTTCGATCTTTTGACTATGAAATTGACTGAACTGGATTTTGATGTCTGCATATCAAATGTAGATCTATATCTTCGATTCAAAATGGATCAAGAATCACCTTAATCTGATACTTATAGCTCAAGATATAGCCAAAATACCACAAGATGTCAAAGTTGAAAAACTTCCTTTAATTGCATTTCATCTCTTGCACTTCATATTCTCTTTTCATCACTTCAAATCATCATCAATCATCCAATTATCTTCTCAATTCATGCCATTTAATGATTGAATCCTTAAACCTACCAAAGCATGAAATTTTCACCATTAAAATCCATGGAAATGCAATTTTTTACCACTTAAACCATAAAATGCGTATTTCACTAGAAACTTAGTTAATTGGCTATAAAACTAATTAAAACACTCCAAAACTAACTAATAAAACACACTAAAAACACGTAAAATAAGCACTTATCAAACTCCCCCACACTGGAACCATTGCTTGTTCTCAAGCAATTAAGAATTTCAATCCCACAATGATCCAACATTTTGAAAATAAATATATGTGCATAATTCAACTTCGTTTTCTCAAAACAAGGTAAATGATCACTCCATTAAGTTCAAGTACTCATAATATCAAGTAAAGGAAAACGAATTATACCATAATTGTAACTAGTTCAAGTCATTTTCTCATCCTTACCGAATTTCATAGGCAAGTAACTCATATGGTCAATAAAAATACTTTCTAAACCCATGATCATCTTCTTATTCAACTTAAAGAAGGGTTTATTCATATAACGTAGCTAAATATATACTTAAATTGTGAAAGTGCCTTTTGACTCGAAAATCGACATTTTTAGATGAAATCTCCGGTTGCTCAACATTTCACATTCTCAAGTTGCATTGCATACTCTTAATTCAAGTACCGTTTTACGCGAAAGTTAACATTTGTAGATGAAGACTCTCGGTTACTAAGCACAAACATCATTGGAGTAGAACAACTTTTATTCTCTTTTTTCCTTTTTTTCTACTCTTTTTTTCAAAGTAAAGATAATAACATTCGCTCAAAAGAATAATTATAAGAAGAGCATTTCAATTATTGACCATATGTATCACTTAACTTATAAAATCAAATAAAGAAAAGAAATTTCATCAAACATGCAAAATTTAGGCATAATTTTCTCCACTTTACACGATATATGTGAGGCACCAAAATTTTACTTATCTTTATAGCTCTTATTTGAACTTACTTGCCTTAAATTCTTGGTTGCTTTTATGGTTGAATTATGAATTTTCTCTTATTGTATTATTTAACTTGGTGCATGTTTAATTTAGTGCACGTTAAGTTTCATAGTGCATTACACTAGTGTGATCGACTAGTGAGGTGCGTATCATAAATTGAGAGGATTAGAGGGAGTTTTGCGCAAAAGAAATTATATGACAAGAGGTGTTAAGAGTTAATTAGAGGGGCATTAGATATGTTAGTGATTAGAGACACATAGAGAGACAAAAAGATAAGCAGTGCATCTTTCCTTGACATTTGTCAATTAACCAACCAAGCTTGACCAACCAATTTTGACCATGACCAAGCCTTTTTCTTACTTATCTTAACCAATTTCTCGTCTTCATCATTTTCTTCTTCTTGCACACATGATGGATGAAATTTTGAGAGAGGAAAGGGAGATAAAACACAAAAAATTCAGCCTTGATCTCTTGCTTGAATCATGAAGAATCCAAAGAAAAATCCTAATCCACTCCATAAAATCTTGAATCAATCTTGGAAAGAAGCTATTGAAGAAGTTTTGGAGGAAGAAAGCATTGCAAGCTTCTTGATTTGTTTGCTATCCTTGGGTTTGGAGGTAAAGAGGTGAACTTTGCTAGAAATCTTCCCTTATTATTGAGTTTAATTGATATATGATGTTATAAAAGCTAAAGGAAGAACTGGTATGGTGGATTTCATGATTTTCAGGTTATGTTGAGAAATTTCCAACTTTTGTTTTGTGAGGAAAAGGGAGGTAAAAATTGCTATAAAACCTTTCATTTCTCCATTACTTTTGGGTATTCTAGTCGTATGTTAAATTTAAGCCAAAAGGTAGGAGTTTTGTGGAAGAAAAATCACTTTTCTAAGTTATAGGTTGCTAAAATTTCGATTTAGGGGCATGTGATGGATAGTTTTGATTTGTAGCCTTGTAATTGGAACTTTAATGGATTTCTTTGGTAAGAATACATTCTATATAACTCATGACATATTGGATATGATATATTGTGTAATTGCCATGGAAATAAGGTTGAAAGTTGGAAGTTTTGTTGGAAAGACTTGGGGAAATTTACTAAAATTTCTGCTAGAGTTGACCGATTAGGAGAGAGGAAATTGTCTAGATTTTCACCATGATTTGTGACTGGTAAATCTTACTTTGTTACTCAATATACTTTATAATACATTAATCTAAAGATGTATGTTGGAATTGAGTGAAAAATAAAGGGTTTGTAAGGGGGGAAACTTTGTTTCCTCAAACTCTACTTTTGCTGGAAATTTTCACAGGAAGCCCTGCGCAGCTTTGAGAAATTAGCTATAATTTCGTATAGGAAAGTCAGAATTGAGTTCTGTTTATTGTGTTTGAAACTAAACTCATAGGAATTTCAACGGTATAAAATCAAGGTTTGGTTCAACTCCTATAAATACTAGCAAATCTGCAAAGTTTCTTAAAAATCATGACTGTTCTGTTTTTGCACATGAGACAGCAGTGTGTTTGAACTGAAATTTGACTAACCTATGAACTGAATTTCATGAAGATGTCTTCTAAAGCCTGTTAGTGCTTTGAATCTATTTTCTAATGGTGTAATTTTTGCAATTTTATGACCTACGAAACTCAAGTTATAATTTTTCAAAGAATGTCACCAAAGCTGGGAATTTTGTCAAATGAATTGAGTGGGACTTGGAAAATTCTGGGAAAACTTTTCTAGGTTTTAAACCTAACTTTCTTTGGTTAAATTTTGCATATTTTGATTTGAAATACTTGGTGATATGTTAACCTTAGCATGCATGAAATATTTCACTTGATTTGAACTTGATTTAAACAAGAAATCGTGGCCATTTTAGTCTTCTAATATTAGGGTTAAACCTGTAGTTTCTATGGTTGCTAAGTGAAGCATCGAATCTCATATTTTCTCATTATCTTGTCTTTAAGTTACTAGACTCTTGACGGATTACATGATCACAGGACTTGAGAATGTTCTAGAGGAAGAACCAGGGTGACCAATTGGTGAATGTTCCTTGTATGTTTCAACAATAAGTGACTATGTGACTATTTGTGAGTGATTGTTTAAATGTTAAATACTTTTCAATGATTGTTAAATGGATTTTCAATAGGTGAGTGTGTACTTTATCGCACTCGACCTAAGTGAATGTGAAATTTTCAATGATCAAATGATTGAATGTTACTTGTGCATGAATGTAAGTCTTTGGTTGAACTAGGCCCTTGCCCTTCGTTGTCAGTCGACTCGAGCCAGAAGCGGACTCGGTCGGGCGGCTAGTTACCCTAAGACAATGTTTTGGTATGCTCGAGTATGACCACGAACTCTGGTGAAGAACTGGCCAGGGAATGAAATGCAATGAATGAAACAGACTAAATGAAATGATCACTGTCGGAGTTTTATTTCAAATGGTTTCATATGTTGGAGGTATAAGGGAGAAATGGTCGGAGACTGAATGACTGAATGAATGAATGGCTCCAAGTGAGCGCGTATCCTTCCAATGATTGAATGTTTATTCCTTGAATGACTGTATACTACTGTGCAAGTGTGCAAATTGTTAAATGTAATACTTCCATGGTTTCTCTACCTGATTGTTTGTTTGGGAACCTCACTGGGCTTTTAATTCATTTCTTTAGTTTTGTTTCCTTATAGGAGTGGAGACCGGAGCAAGTAAGCATGAACTAGTGTGTATAATCTTCATGTACTTGTATTTTTATAGATGGAATGTATTTGAGGATCTTTGGCAATGTACCCTCATGTTACACTTTTGGGTTGTAAATTAAGTTGGAATTCTTGAATGAATGGAACTTTTATGTTAATCTAGAGACGTGAAAAATTATTTCAAAAATGTAAGTGAATGAGTCCTGACGAGAGTTGGATAGGTGGTTCGCCAAACCCTTGGATTCGCCCTAGGGGGAGGTGGAATCGTCACAATATACTTTCCTACAAATGTACAAATTATAATCACATAATAGTTATTTCCAAATTAAATGAGAAAAGAAGTTTCCAAATCACATATATTTATTTCAAAAGTAGAAGGAATTTGAGTTACTAATGGTATGGAACTTGTTGCTCTTGAATCAAATCGAAAAAATTTGAAATCTTTTGGGATAATTTTGCAATTTTGGACAAGATTTTAGAAAAATTTTGGCAGAGTTTTCCCTTATAAATTGACAAAACTTCCTGCCAACAAACTCAATTTTGAAAAATTTAAAGAACAAGAAATATTTCCAATATCAAGTCCAAATCATTTCAAGCACAAGTCAATCACATACAATGCCAATAGGTTCAAGGTTTCCCTCCCCCACACTTAACATGCACATTGTCCTCAATGTGTTAAAAGAGAAACCAAAATAAAGAAAGTAATACTCCTCTAATGTTGCGATTGACGCATCATGAAGTGTCACAAACTATTGTCCGTTTATCTCCAAAACTTTATGAGTTCCATTGGATAACAATTAGCAATAGAAACCTAAGAATGGAAAATGAGAAACAAAGGTGATAACAAAGGCATTAATAAACATAAAACGACGATCCATAACTTCATGCCTTTGTTTTGGTGACGAATATGTGAGGTGAAGAAGAGGAAGAATATGAAACAGGGAACTCACATTTTGCTTCTACAGAAAACACGGGTAGAGAATACGCGACTTGACATCGCATTTTCATTAGAGTCGCATTTTCTGCCTTAAACTTGCAAAAATGTATGCGCAGCTTCATGTAATACGTGACCTTAAGTCGTGTATTGGAGGCTGCATATTATGCTTTAGATGCGTAGAATTGAATATGCAAGTTTAAAAAACACAACCCTGAGATCGCGTATTCATGCCGCATTTTCAATTTTTGCAGAAATTTGTAACTTTTCAAAAATTACACATGCTACCCTAATTACTCAAAATGTATCTTAGATCATTCTTTTGCCAAAATAATCAATATCCGTTCATGTTAAATGATCAAAACATGCATTTTAACCCTGTTTAACAAATCAAAAACAATTTTTACTCAATTTGAGTTCCTTGATTGAACTTTGCTTTTTTTTTTCACCTCATTTGATCATCTTTGCTTCTATTTTCCAAACCTACAAAAGAAAAATAACAAGATAACTCAAATACATAATTTAAACATAAAATCACATAAAATTAACATAAATAACAAAAACATTTGGATTGCCTCCCAACAAGCGCTTTTGTTTATACTTTTTGGCTCAACTATTTCACCTCACTTTTCAAGAAGGTTTTGTTAATGAATAATCTACTATTTTAAGTCATGATGGATCATTAAAATGTGACTTAATAACAAAAGTCACATGTTCTAATGATGTGAGAGATGGAAGTGACTTACCAATCTCAAGTGATTCATAGATTTTACCTTGAATGTATGTCACTTGAGTACTCACCAAAGGAACATCCACATGGCTTTGGGGAATAATTGTGACGCCCCCACTTCTCCCTAAGGCGAATCAAAGGGTATCCATGGGACGCCTGCCCAACTCTCGTCAGGACTCACTACAATCCATAATTCAAATCTCGAAATACTTCAAATATTTCAATATATACTTAAAGTACTCCAAAATATTTTACGCTTACAATCAGTTAACTTTCAAGTTTAATACAACCCAAAAGAGTATGTACTACAACCATCTGTTATAATACAATTTAAAATCTTCAAAAGAGAACAATCTAATACTATTCACGAGCACTCTTGGTCTCGAACCCTGTTAAGGAAAACAAAAACGTGGAATGAGCTACACAGCCCAGTGAGGTTCCAAGACACTCTAGCAGTTCTAATAAATCAGGTAATTTGAGCATGCCACATGTATAGTTTCAGGTTGCATATTTGGCACATTAACATGGAATAGTTATCATTGTACGAGTAATTTGAGCATAACACAAACATGGTTCAAGATTGCATCTTGGCACATTAGCATGATACAGTTATCAATATGCAAAAATAAACACACATTGAAGGATACGGTGTTCCAGTGGAACCATTTCGGTCAACTTCACCTTATAACTCCAATGATCCCCTCGGTTGTCTGGCCATCACCTTATCCCTCCAGTGGTAATACTCAAGTATACCGAAACGGTGTCCCAGAGTTCCAACCTACCCGACCGAACCCAGTCCTGGCTCGAGTAGGTTAGTAACCAAGGGCAGGGCCAGTTCAGTTTAGAGTTTATAACATGCACAAGTAATCAAGCAAATTGATAAATGGTAAACGGTATATAGTGAACGGTAAAAATTTGACATTTTAGTAGGTCGAATGAGATAAAATACACACTCGCCTTAAAACATTGGCAATTTCACAAAAGCAATTATAGGTAACACTTAACATCCAAACGCGTAAGGAATATGTCATAATTTCATATGAATACGGAATTCATGGTAATTAAGTAATCAAGTAATCAAGTAGTCAAGTAAATCGGTGAGCAGTAAGTAATCAAATAGATCGGTAAGCGGTAAATAATCACGGTTAACGGTTAACGGTTAACGGTAAGTAGTCACGGTTAATTGATAGACATTATTCATCTTAGTAGGCCGCCTATTGGCCACCTATTTTTACCACTTAAGGGTCGAGGAGATTCACTCCAATCGACTTATGCAACCATAGCATAGTCAATCATTGAAACACTTCATGTAAATATGCATTTCAAGTATTTCATATCGAGTAATTCAAGTACATTTTACTTAAATGAGAACAAGTGCGGAAACACATAACACATAATGACCATAGATTGAATATATCATAGACAATTCAAATCACGTACTCCTATATGGAACACTCACCTAGTCAATACAAGAGAGTAAGTGCTCAAACAAGTATTTAGGCGTCCACTTCGAGTTCCTCTTGAAGGTCCCCTTGAGCGCCTGAGCAAATAATCATCAACTACTACACAATATCACTTAGAACTCCTAAATATCAAGAAAGATTGCACACTAGTACAATCTAAGAAAATTTCACAAATATGAGCTTTAATTACTCGTAAATCGAGATTCAAAAGCGGGGTTTTAAAAGTACAAGAGAAATCTGATTTGCATCTTTAAAGTCAAGTGCGAAACGGTCGAGTGATATGGAAGGAAAATGGAGAGTTCAAAACCTTCAATTTCCTTTAAGATCGAAATTTCAGATTTGTCGAGCGATCTTTGAAAAATCGTATCTCACTCATTACAAGTCCAAAATTGGAAAACTTGGTACCGCTGGAAACTTCTTCCAAAGTACTAAAAGTTCCTAGAAGACACCTTCTCATGATTCCAAATGGAATACATTCAAAAATTGGTGATAAGTTGCTGTTTTAAGCTTATAAGACAGTTTTGGGGTTGGTTTTTCGCCAATTTTGAAAATTCGGCAAAAATCACAGAATTCGATCTAGCCTCTGAAATTTGGAAATAAATTAGAGTTACAAACAAGGTTTAAAAATCAATAAACGGAACAAGAATCGGAGTTTTTAGCACCAAGATATGGCAGCTCAAAGTTGGTGCAAAATGAAGTTCACTGGACAAATTTCAGATTTGAAACTTAACATTTGGAACTTTAGTTGGACATCGAAACGGACTCGGAATGGCACCAAATTTGGCAGTATTATACTAACATATGAGGGCTATCCCTCTATAAAATTTCATGGAAAAATTCATTCGGGAAGCTAGTTAACAAAGCCTCTAAAGTTTCAAAAATTTCCAAGGCAATCTGCCCTGTACTTGTGTTTTTCTCTTTTTCAAACATTTGGCCAATGAAATTCCTCAAACATCATTAATTTATGAAGAAAAGGTCTAAGAGACATCCAATATGCATTTGGTAGGTGAATAACACCAAAAATTGCGAAACATTAAGTCCCAAATCAAAGTGATCACAAGTCAGTCCAAAATGAGGGTTTTCAAACTCTGAGTCAGTTTCAAACTTCGGCCACAACTCACTCAATTCAACTCGCAATTGAGTGTGGTTGGTGGCGTTGAAAACTAGATTCGTAAGTCTACAATTTCTTAGAAGAAATAATTTTCAAAATCTGTCCACAACTAGCTCATTTTTTAACATCAAATTTCTGCTCAAAACAGGGCTCTCTGTGAAAACGTGAAACAGGACAGTCAGGTTCAAATGGTTGGTACGGATCACTCGGGTGGAATCAGAACATTAATTTTATACCGTTGGAAATATGGGAATGTTTATTTTCCAGTGCCGCAAACGGTACTCGATTTTGACATCGGAGAAAAACGATATAGCCGAAACAAAAAACACTGCCAGGGCAGTGAAGGGAAATTTTCCAGTTTTGCTGTTTTACGAAAATTCAACATTTGGCCAACCAAATCATGGAATTTTTTGATGAAACTTTCTAGACATCTCATACAACATATAAACATCATAACTAAGCCATTATATCCACAAAAATTTCACTAGAGAGGTTCGGCAATCACAGGGGCAGAATGGTCCCTTTTCTTATTTCACCTCTTTTGAACTCTCTTTCACAATACAACTTATATCCACTAGATTAAGCACTAAATCAACACAAATAACATATATAATCATCATAACAGCCCATCAAGTCCAATGTGGGATTTCATAGAGCCCACTCACAAGATCTACAACAATCCAAGACTACCCACATGAAGTTACAAGCTTCTAAGTGCAATCTAACGTATATAATCGAAGATTCAAGCAACGGATTGTGTGTTACCTCTTCGGATGACAAAAACAGAAATTTTGGCCCTTTGAACTCCAAGAAAAACCGTGAGAATGAAGCCCTCTCCTAGCTCAAGTGAATCTTCAAGTTATTTGCAAGGTGGGGCGAAAGTTTGAAGTGATTTGGTGAAGGAATGAAGCAAGAAACTTGAAGAATTTTGGGTGGTTTTTCTTTCCTTGGTGGCCGGCTGTTCTTGAGCAAGAAAGGAAGTGGCGTTGCTGATGAAGAAGCTTCCTTGTGAAGCTTATAAGTTTGTGGACAAGAATTGCTCCAAAAAGTCAACTAAGAATGGTGTGCATACGCGCGCGTTTCGTGCTCGATTCCTTTCGACTTTGTTTCACTTGTGCGCTAAACCTCTAATGCACTTCCATTCATAGTATTATTATTCACTCTTAATAGTCTAGAAATAAGGGTCTAAAGTCCCTCAATTAATCACGCGCGCGAAAACGCGTATTTCCAACTTGTGCGCGATAAAGCGAAACTTCTAAGAAATTCTTATAACAATAGTACCACTAACTAATAATTGAACACTTAAACATAAAAATACCTATTTTAAGACTAATGTACAAGTCTCCAATTTTCCAAACTTATTGTATCCTCGATTCGATTATTGACTCCAATCGCGTACTCACTATTCTCACTTATCTAGCCTTCCAAAATTAATTTTCGTAACAAGTCATTTTAAAAATACATGTATGCCATAGTTCCATGTAATTGGGTCTAAAAAGGTTAGAAAATAATATTCGGGACATTTGGCCAAATAAATAATTAAATAAACTAGAATTAGGAGTTTAAAATAGGTAAATTTACAGGTCCTCACAATAATACCTTTAAAACCTATATTCTCAATACATTCCTCAAAAGGGATGAAAAATGAGTCGTTAAGGCTCACATCTTGAGATTCAAGGTTAGTTTCAAAGGTACTATCATGTGAAATGGACATTTTCTCATTGACACACACAATAGATTCATCATTTTCATCAAAATGCAATCCACTTTCACTTGCAACATACTCACCATTCATGTTAGGGTCATAGTGCATATCATTAGAAGAAATAACTTCACGCAACTCATGCAATTGGTCTTGTATTCTATCAAAGTGAGAAGCTAATTCATCTAACCTTTCCTCAATCCTAACAAAACGGTCAGAAGTCGCATTAGCTAGCCTTTCTATAGCTAAATCAAATTCATTAGAATAATTTTCTATAGCTAGCTCCCAAGATGGTTTAGAATCATTAGCTAATGGTTCACTCTCTAATTCCCAAGGTAAAGATGCATTAGCTAATCTTTCTATTGCTAATTTGCAAGATGGTTTTGATTCATATTGGATACATTCGAGTTGGTAATCATAAAAACATGAAGAATCACTATTAGTACATCGATTATCCCAACCATAAGTAAAAGAATTATCCTAATTAGCACCATAATGATTAAAACAAAAATTGTAATGCCTTAATTCATCATAATAATCCACATTTTGTGCTTGCATACATGTATTAGTAGCATGATAACCTCCACACAAATCACATGATAAGAGTTAAAAGTTTTAACATTCCTCTTTCGTTCAATCTCATGCATAATGGTGTCCAATTAAACTTGTAACGTTATAACATCAAATTTAGCCTTTAAGCACCTTAAACCATCTTCAAATGACATACCTTCGATAATTTCTTGGTTACCTCTATTCAAGGAGTACCATCCATTGCCGATCTTCCACTTCTCATGCATTGTCTCCTCATATTTTTCTACTTTTCTTGAATCCCTAAACATGCTTTTAAAGTAACTTAAAAACAAGTTTAGTCAAAGAGAATAGATGACTCGATACATATAAAAATAAACAAATAAAGACTCAACAAGACACTAAATACAACAAACAAGACACTAGACACAACAAAAACAAGAAAATAAAATAAAAATATCTAAACTAATAAAGTTATTCTAAGCACTGATATTGACAAATCTTCCTCGACAACGACGTCAAAAACTTGATGAGCGCGGGATATACATATAACAATTAACTCATTCACAATCAAGTTTTACATTTATAAATTTCTAAATACCCCACACGTAATTTTTTGCATGTATATGAGTCGTTTATTGAGTATAGGGGTATTAGGTGTTGATCCCATTGGAAAGATTGTCAATTACCGATGTTTTTCAAACTCTTTTATTATTTAGACCATCACACATGTAAGAAATTGAATCTAAACTATAAAAGTAATAAAAATACAATAGAAAGCTCCTAGAAGTATGGAATTCCTTACTACTCTTGCAAATAACATTACCGGTTAAGTGAATGCTATTACCTTGACTAGTTATGGCGTAATTTCCTAATGTATATGAAATTTACTCTCGTAGTGAATTAACTATACTTGTAACTAAGTCATACATACTTTCGTGGTTATGAAATTAACTACAAAATCATTTCGTATATGAAATCATATGAAACAAGTCATTAAAGCCACATAGGTGCACCTCTATTCTCGTAAGTGTACTCCCTAAGTTTATCACTTTCTTGAACTAGTATTAAATTCCAATTCTCATTGCAAACTTAACATCTTTAGATAATCACAATTAATGGTCAGTTAATCATGATTAGCAAAGCAAAAGTGATAAATAACTTGCTCAAAATAATATCATCAAATAACCAAGTGAACATTACTAACAATATATAGAAAGTTCATCCATACTCTAGGCATAAACTTTAACTAAACATGAAAACAAACACCAAACTTGTATTATAGTTAAACATGAAATCAAATATAAAAGAGAAAGTGTTAGGAGAGAAGTCACCCTTGTCACATGAGATTCAAACTCTCCATCTTTGCTTTTCAAATTTTCATCCAAATCTAACTCCAAATACAAGATGGATAAATTACACTAACTATACTTTACCCTAACTAATGAGCTAACGAAATTCTAGTGAAAACTACATTTTTGGTGAGTTTCTCTAGCCTTCCAAAGTTGTAAAAATGTTCCTCTAAGGCTACTATTTATAGAGAATTCAAGCTCAAGGTGATTTGTTTATTGGATGGCAAAGTTGGCTTTTGAACTCACCAAGAGTTGTTCTGCAAGTTTCCACACTCTTCTTGGTGAAATACAGCCAAAATTTTGAGTTGTAAATGAGTTGGAAAGGTTGTGTGAACAAAGAACAAGTTGCAAAGCAAGTTGTAGCAGAAAATGAAGAATACGCGGTATTCCTAACTACTCATGCAAGTGTTATTTTTCGATCATTGAGTACTACTATCTTGGCTAGCTATGGCGTAATTTCCTTATACATGTGAAATCTATTTTCGTAGTGAATCAACTATACTTATAACTAATCCATACCTACTCTCGTAGTTATGAAATTAGCTACAAGTTAATTACCTCTATGAAATTACATGAAATGAATCTCTAAAGTCACAAAGGTCCACCTCTACTCTCGTGAGTGTACTTCCTAGGTTTAGCACTTCTTGAACTAGTATTAAACCTCAATTTTTATTGAGGAAACAACATCTTTAGATAATCACAATTAATGGTACCTAGTTAATCATGATTTAAAGAGTTAAAGTGCTAAATAACTTGCTCAAAATAATAGCATCAACTAGTCAAATAATCAACACTAACAATTATAGAAAGTTCAACCAAACCCAAGGTATAAACTTTAGAAATACATAATAAACATAGAATCCAAACTTGTATATTAACTAAACAATAGAATCAAGTATAAAAGATAAAGAGTTTGAAAAGAAATGTAACCCTTGTCACATGAGTTCATCTCATCCATCTTCATCTCCTTCTTTATCTTTGCCTAGCCAATAAATAAGAAGGATGGACTAATTAATTAAACTATCCTATACTAAACTAACCTAACACTAAGAAAATGTAAGAACTATATTTTTTGTGGTATTTCTTGCACTCTCCAAGCTCTTTTTATTTTTGTAACTCCATGGCTATATATAGATGAATTTATTTAAGAAATGAGGCTTCAAATATCCCTTTTACAGCTGCTAAGTGGTTGTCACATGTCCATCAATAGTTGTGAATTATTGGAGAAGGAAACAAGATGTGAAAGTGGAGAGCAGCCATTTCTGACCAGAATCCGGCCAGAATCTGGTCGGATTGGTCCCCTGCCTTTCTTTGCAATTTCTATTCAGTCTTCAATGTTGCTTCAATTTTGCCTCAACTTCAACTGAACTTTTTTCGATGACAGAAGCTGAATTAACTCTTGACCAAGACATAAAAGTTGTAGCTCTTTGAGTTAACTTTCCAATTCATCAAGAATCATCCAATTTGGAGCTCCGTAGACCAATAAATGACTAAATTACCCTCAACTAGTCAGAACTCTGTTTCAGCTTTCGACAATGAAATTGCACTTCTGTATTTCAACTTTTTGACTATGAAAACGACTGAACTGAACTTTGATGTCTCATACCAAATGTAGCTCTATTTCTTAGTTTCAAAATAGTTCAAGAATCATGTGAGGCTCCGAAATTTTACTTGTCTTTATAACTCTTATTTGAACTTACTTGCCTTAAATTCTTGCTTGCTTTAATGGTTCAATCATAATTTTGCATCCATTATATTATTCAACTTTGTGCATGCTTAATTGGATGCATGTTAAGTTTCATAATGCACGGTACTGGTGTAATGGACAAGTGAGATATGTACGATAAATTTGGTGGAATTCTTGGTTAAGAATCATGCTAGATGTCTCTTCATATGATAAAGAAGAAGGATTAGGTACATTTCATGAAAACCTTAGTAGCTTGATGGGGAGATTTGTGGTGGGTTTGATATATGCTTCTATGTGAAAATATTAGTATTTTATGGTGATTTTGGCAAAGTTTTTGTTTAAGATACTTTCTTAAACCTTAATCTTCACATGTATGTTGAATTTGAGCCAAGAGAGTGAATTTTGTTAATAAAAGTTTCATTTTCTCAAATTGTTAGAAAATCTGGAAATTTTAATAGGAGGCTCTAGCGCAGATTTGGGAAATTGGCTATAACTTCGTATAGGAAAGTTGGAATTGAATTCCGTTTGTTGCGTTTGAAACTAGACTCATAGGGCTCAATTTCCAGATTTTCAGATTGAAACTCATAGGGAGCCCTATTTCAATTGAGCCCTATTTCCAGATGTAGTGAAATCTAGAAATCTGGAAATTGAGCCCTAAACTCATAGGGAGCCCTATTTCAAATTTGAAAATTGAGCCCTATTTCAATTCCAAGTTTCAAATTCCAAGATGCCTTGAAACTTGGAATTTTATGAATGATAATCTAGATTTGGTGAAGATTAGTGAATTTCAGGCTAGGGTTTAATTTTTCTAACTTGAGTAGGTGATGGTTATATGTTATGTATATGCTTGATTTAGTGAGTTGTTGGCCTGGAATGTATGTGCTTGATTTGAAGCTATTTTGTGGTGAGAATAAAGCCTTGAAAATGGTTGAAAATTAGGAAAAATAAGGGGAAGTGCTACTTAAATTTTTTCCGCAGGAGACTTTGAACAGTCTTGGGAAATCTGTTATATCTTGGTGTAGAAAAATCCGAATTGAGTTCCGTTTCTTGCATTTGAAACTAAATTCAGAGTATTTTCTACCGTGAAAATTTTAGAATTTTTCTCAATTCTTATGAATATCTGTGATTTTTCAAATTTGATTGAATTCTCACACCTGTTCTATTTTTCTACCAGATAAAGGAGCAACTTAAAACTGGAATTTGACTGAATTGTGGACAGAATCTTACAAATGTGTCTTTTGGGAAATTGTAACCCTTTGAGTATATTTTCCAACGGTATAAAGTTTATAAATTTTGGACTTAAGAGGCTTAAGATATGAGTTTTCAAATAGCATCACGCAAAACTGGAGAAAATTATGTTCTTCAAAAGCTGTTCTTGCTATCATTTCCAAATTCAAGTTGGAGTTGCAGAACCATTTTGAGCTTGATTTTATAATTGGAGTTGAGATAACTTGGTTGGTTGGGAAGTTTTTTCCTTTGAATATGGTAGATTGGAGTAGTGGATCTCATGGCGCTTTACATACTTGATTTTAGGACTTAAAGGTGAGGCCGGAAGTGCTCCTGAGGCAAACACTTAACCTTGTTGCCATGGTGAGTATTCCAACTACATGTTTCATGCTCATTGTTGCTAGAAATTACTAGGCACATGATTTGTCGTTTCATAGGCAAGTGTCTATTTTATTGCACTTGACCTAACTCAACTGAACTTTTGACATCTTGTTCATCATGTACCAGTAATTTGATTTACAAGTAACTTGTATCTGGACTTGAATACTTGAAATGCTTGAAAAAATGATATACTGAGATTACTTGTGATTTGATCTTGTCTAGGCGAGTGTGCCTTTATGTGCACTCGACCTTCGTGAACTTGAAATAATTCATCCTGCATGCGGATTTGCATGTTTATGTGCATGGTTGTAGACCGACTGCATTCCTCTTACAGGGATGAGAACGTGAGAGTGAAATTTGGAAAAGGTCTCGATTTCATCTAAATTTGTTAGTTGCTCACGTGAGCACTCCATAGATGTCTAACTGGCTTGCTTGGTTTGATTTTTGCAAGTTTGACTCCTTGACTATATTCATAGATTGTATGGGCATTGGAGGTCCATGAGTGTACGCATTGAAGGTTGTAATTGATATCGCTTTTATTATTGAGGTTGTTATTTGTAAATTTCATGATGCGTGACTGAGTCTTGGCGAGAGTTGGGCAGGTGGTCCGCCAAATCCTTAGGTACGCCCTAGGGGGAGATGGGGTCGTCACAGGTGGTATCAGAGCTGTTTCGCGTGGTCTTTGCGCGAGGTGAGTTTGGGGCAAGTGGTGTTATGGTCCCAATTTTGTGAATGAGTGTCAAGGACTAAGTGCTCTTTTGAGCATAAGCTGTGAATCATGAATGTTATAGGTGTTAAATCTTTATGATGGTACTTGGGGATGGTAGTTATGTATATCAGGTAGAAATCTCAAATGTAGATGATTTACTCTTGGGACTGGCCAACTCGAATTGTGAATTATCTTATTTCAGATTTTTGTACTCGAGTACTAAGAGTTAAGAGTATTAGGATGATGGTCGATATTCCGATTGAATTTGAGGTAAATGTTGATGGCACAAGTCAAGATACAGAAGATTCTACTATTTGACCTAGGAATTAAACCAATTGATGGGAGTGGATCAATAAGTGCTATCATGGGCTAGTCTCGTAAATGTCTAGTTAGGGTTTCTATAGATGGAAGCTAGATTTGAAATCTGATGGTTGCCGTAAATGTCTAAGGTGTTAGTACTACAAACCTGTTTAATTGCTCCAATGAATGTATGGCTGTGACAGCCTCACCTCTCCCTAGGGCGAACCCTAGGGTATCAGCGGACTGCCTGCCCATCTCTCGCCGGGGCTCGGTCGATCAAAGAACTAGCAACTCAATATAACCGGTGAAATAACTTCAAATTAAAGCATACAAACCCTAATGGCATATAAACGTCAAGCCAACTTTCCAAACTTAAAATGTCAAGCTAAAAGTCCCACTTACCACTCCATACTACAATTACATAACATGTGTCGAACTTGTGAATTCAAACTTACAAGAGTCAAAAGTAAAGTCATCTTAAACAAAAGGTTACAAGTTCAAAGCAAAATAAAGCTAAGAAAGCTCTTGACCACAAGTCCATCCTCGATCTGTTAAGGAAAACAAAGGGAGTGGGGTGAGCTAAAGCTCAGTGAGGTTCCAAGTAAAACAAGTAAGCACATAGCCAAATAAGGGCATAATATAACCAAGTAAACACCGTATAGTACAATAACAATTTAATCACAGTTCAATTCAAGGATACAGGTGGCTTCCAAAAACCAAATCCTCTTGAGCTTGATCATACCGGGGTCCATTGACTCTCCGTCAACGTTTGCAATTAAAGAATATAAAGTCCATAGAACACCACTTCCTCCAATCTCCGTCCACCAGTCAACCCCCTACCGGGCCCGCACTCCATAAACAGTAGTTAGGTAATACTCGAGTATACCGGTTTCCAGTGTTCAGTAAACAGTCCCCAAGGTTTATCGGCCGTCTCGACCAATCCTTTGCTGGCTCAATATAACCGACTCACTTATGAGATTGGGTACCCAAACGGTAGCAGTAGTTGATGAGGTATCACCCAACCAACTCAAGTGCAGTCACATATAGAGAAATCACATCTCATAATAGCAGCATACAGAGCCTCGGTGGAAAATGAGGGAGGTCGAGTGCGATAAAGTACACGCTTGTCTCCATTTTTATCAAAACAAGGTTTGGCTCAAACAGTCGTAAATCAAGTATTCAGATATTTCACATAAGCAGGTAGCAGGTAGTGGAACACTCACCTGTCAAGCAATGCAGTGATCAAACGTCAAGTATCTCGGTTACGATCACTTCTATTTCCCAATCCTAGGGCAACGAGTGAAATCGTTAACATTCTACGTTCATTTCCCACTCAAATGTAGGCTCATTAAGAGACCAAGTGAGTGGTTAAAGCCACTCAATTCATCTGCAAATTTGGCCCAAAATGCAGTAAAATTTCATGAGAAAACAAGTTTGATAAGTGCATGAAAGTTGGGCACAAGAAAAGTTTCATTCAAGCTCAAAATGTTTTTCACGGGTAAAACAGTCGCGCTTGTGCAGTTTTGGGAAAATTGCTATATCTCACTGTAGGAAGGTCGAAATCAGGTGCCGTCAATGGCGTTGGAAACTAGACTCAAAGGCTTTTCCAATGGTACCAAATACACAATCTAGTTCATCTCCTATCAGTACCAGTAGCTCAGACAAGATGGCTGATTTTTCAGTTCTGGATCAGCTCTAAACCCTAACAAAGATACACTAGATCTTGATGCTATCTTCATTTGTTTTGGTTCAAATTCATCTAATTCGATCCTCTAGTGTTCATATACAGGGGGTCAAGTCACTTAGTACCATTGGAGCTCAAAATGCAACACATAAACATGATTTAAAAGGCCATAACAGTTTAGCCAACAAGAGAAACCAAAACAATCCACTAGTGGTCCAAACAACTACTTTACTTGCTTCATTTCTACTTCAACTCACACATAAGCTCAACCAATGTCTAGCCAAGTGTATTAGGCTTAATTTAAGGTGCAAAAGAACCACAAAATCAAGGAGAAACTTCTCCTTCCAAAACCGGTCAGCCAAGAAGAAAGAAAACAGTCCACAAGTTCACTTATTTAACCAACCTTCATCATTTCATGGTTTTCACTTAAACAACATGTCAAGTGTTAAATTTAACTCAAAAGGGTCTAAAACATGTTAATACTTCAAAAACCACCATGAACAAAGTTCAAACATTTCATCAAACACATGGTAGGCAAACTAACTAACCTACTACCACTTGTTTAGTTCGAGAAGATTAACCACAAATCTCATCCAAATAACTTGTAGTTTGCCATTAAAACTTAAAGTACATGATATAGCACCATAAAACCAAGATTTAAAGATTATTTAGCTCTCTTGTAAGAAGCTTGAGTCACCCAAAACAACCACCAAACCAAGAGGTTCAAGCTTGAAAATCACACACTAGGTTGGAAGTAGTTTGCTCACTAACTTAAGTCCTTCACTTTTGATTTTTCTCTCAAGATCAAACTAGGTTTAGAAAGCAAGGAAAATGGAGTTTCTCTCTTCCCTTGGAAGCTTCAAGAGGGCCGGCCAACATGAGGAAAAATGGAGCTAAGTTTGGTTTAAATTTCCTCCAACCTTTGGTCAAACAAGATACATGGCTAGGGTTTGGCCACTGGGCCCAATTCTTGTCCATTTCTTCCTTAATCTTTGACTAATGATGTTCAACCCTTCCAAATGTTCCAATACCTATTTAACACCTCTAACCTATCATATAAAGTCCCAATCACAATAAAAGAATATTTGGTAAAAATGCAAGTGGTGAAATAAACTAAACCAACTCAAAGAAATGTTTTAATTCAAGTAAGAGGAAATGAAATGCAATACAAGGGAATTGTTGTAATTCATGTAGAATATAATGTAAGGGCATATAATAAGTGATTTAAATCCTAGGGCAAGGCAAGTAATTTGGGAAAATTGTATTTAAAGTGAGGGTTCTCACAATGGCCTTGTTTTTTGTTTATTTTGATGTAATCTAATTACAACTACCTATGTATTTTTCTTGTGATAGGTTTGGCCCTAGATTGACTACCCTTGCCTATTTGCTTGATTCCTATCCCTTTGAGGTTGAGAGTTTTGGATTAGGTATGGGAGTTTCGGAGAAAAGGGGGTTTGGATTTTAATATTTATGCTATCTCTTGGCAAACTTAGAATGACCGCCCTAATTGACAATCGTAAAAGGCACTGTGGGGAGAAAAGGTTATCGATTCTTCTTGAGCAAACCTATTAAAGATAGTATAATGTGGAACTTGAGATCTAAGGACCCGGAATAGGAGTAAGTGACATCGTATCTTGAGGTTTTCCCCTACTTGTGTTTAGATTTCTCACCTATCATCTTTAAGAATAGCCAAGATGAGTTTCTCTGGATGACTTGGAAGCAACAAATGTAAGAGGCATCTAGTTAGAGTTGTGATTTGTGATTAGCTTCTCCTTTGAATACTTTGATTTGTTTGGCAGACTCTTATTTGAGTTTAAGTGAATCGGTGATACGAAGAATTTGGAAAATGAACATGAGAAAATAGAGATTCGTCGAAAAGAGATAGAGTGCCAAAAGAAATGAGTTGCACACTAGAAAGGATGATGGAAACAAGAGTATATGGAGAAAACTGAGTGACTGGACAAGAACATGAAACTGAAAAAGAAATACGAAAGAATACAAGAGAAGGTGCGAGATAAGTTTGAATTGATGCATTCCACTATTTAAGTTGCCTCTCATGACATTCCTAACATTCAACTTAATAAGTGGGGAAGGAAACTCCCGCGATACTAAAGGAAAAAGTAAAGAGATTAGTGAAAGGGGAACTTACTGTGAAGGATAGAGGGAAGAAGAAAAGAAAGAATGGACACATCAAGAATTAGTAATGTTACCTGAAATAGTTGTATTTGAGGAAGATACGCGGTGAACGTCTTACGTAGTAAGTTGTATTTATTGAAGGAAGGGCAATTAGAGAAGGTAGTACGTGTCTAGTGATTTAATTGTAGTCATGCGAGGAGATGTACTTTGGAGATTATTTGCCAATGCATAGTGTTTTATTTCACGATCTAGTAAGAGTAGTAACCAAGTTTCATAGTTACGAATTCTCCTTTTCATCGAGTTCTTAAGTTTATATCACTTGGAAATTGGAGGAAAATCCTGTAGCATCAAGTTTTGTACGAGCAAACGTTAGAATTTCGAGGACGAAATTCTTTTAAGGGGGAGATAGTGTGAGGCTCCGAAATTTTACTTGTTTTTATAGCTCTTATTTGAACTTACTTGTCTTAAATTCTTAGTTGCTTTAATGGTTCAATCATGATTTTTCTTTCATTATATTATTCAACTTGGTGCATGCTTAATTGGATGCATGTTAAGTTTCATAGTGCACGGTACTGTAAGTGAGATATGTACGATAAAATTGGTGGATTTCTTGGTTAAGAATCATGCTAGATGTCTCTTCATATGATAAAGAAGAAGGATTAGATATATTTCATGAAAACCTTAGTAGCTTGATGGGGAGATTTATAGTGAGTTTGATATATACTTCTATGTGGAAATATTAGTCATTTTATGGTGATTTTGGCAAGATTTTTGTTTAAAATACTTTGTTAAACCTTAATCTTCACAAGTATGTTGAATTTGAGCCAAGGGAGTGAATTTTGTTAAGAAAAGTTTCATTTTCTCATGTTGTTAGAAAATCTGGAAATTTTCGTAGGAGGCTCTGCGCAGCTTTGGAAAATTGGCTATAACTTCGTATAGGAAAGTCGGAATTGAGTTCCATTTGTTGCGTTTGAAACTAGACTCATAGGGCTTCCTACGGTATAAAATTTAGAATTTGATTCAATTTCTATAAATACCAGAAAATCGACAAATTTGACTAAAAATTCTGCCCTGCACAAGTAAAAATAGGAATGTTATAGTAGCTTATGACTCAATTTGGACCAACTTATGAACTGAATCTCTTTGAGGTGTCTTCTAAAGATTATTAGTCTTTCAAGTCTAGTTTTTAACAAGCCAAGTTGTATGAATTTTTGACATTTATAACTCAAGTTATGATTTTTCTAAAGGAATGGCGTAAGTTAGGATTTTTTGTGCATTTTGGTTGTGTGATCACTTGGTGAGGTGTGTGTACTAAATTTGGTGGAAAAGAGTGGGTATTAAGTAAGAGAAAATATGTGATTAGAAGTGCTAAAAATAAGTTAGTGAATCATAAGTTAAAACAAAAGTATAAGAGAGTTAAGAAAGTAAGCTTGAACTGACGTGCGCCGTTTGTTACCGGTTGAGTACCCCACTTGACCAACACTTTCTTACCCTAATCTCCTTATTTTTATTTTATTTAATCCTCCCTTAATCTAACCCTAAAGCTGGCCAAAATTGTTGACTAAGAAAAGGAAAGAAAAGAAAAAAATAAGAAAAAACAACTTGGTTGCCAAGTGTTGGCAATCCAAGACAAGTTTGACCAAAGTAATTTTCTTTGCTTCTTATCTTTCTTTTGGCCAATTTTCCTCCATTTCTTCTTGTCATGGACGAACCACTTGGAAAGAAAAGAGAGGAGAAAATCTTCCATTTCCATCTTAATTCTTGCCTTGTTTAAGTTAGAATCACAAAACTAAACCGAACAAACTCGCACCAAGGAAGCAAGGAAGCTTGTAGCGGAGAGTTTTTGGAGAGGAAGCATTGGTTTCTTCATTTTCTTCAAGGGGTGAAGGTATAAGATGAACAACTTCCTTTCTCTTTCTTATTCTTGCAAAATATGGTGAAGATGACTTGAAACTTGGAATTTTATGGATGATAATGAAGATTTGGTGAAGATTAGTGAGTTTCAGCCTAGGGTTTAATTTTTCTAGCTTGAGTAGGTGATGGTTATATGCTATGTCTATGCTTGATTTAGTAATTTGTTGGCCTGGTATATATGTGCTTGATTTGAGGCTGTTTTGTAGTGAGAATGAAGCCTTGAAAATGGTTGGAAATTAGGGAAAATAAGGGGAAGTGTTGTTGAAATATTTCCTGCAGGAGACTTTGAGTAGTCTTGGGAAATCTATTATATCATGGTGTAGAAAAATCCAAATTAAGTTTCGTTTCTTGCATTTGAAAATATATTCGGAGTACTTTCTACCTTGAAATTTTCAGAATTTTTCTCAATTTGCTATGAATATATGTGATTTTCCAAATTTGACTGAATTCCCAGACCTGTTCTGTTTTTCTATCGGATGAAGCAGCAACTTGAGACTGGAATTTGACTAAATTGTGGATAGAATCTTACAAATGTGTCTTCTGGGAAATTGTAACCCTTTGAGGCTATTTTCCAACGGTATAAATTTTATAAATTTTGGACTTAAGAAGCTTAAGATATGATTTTTCAAATAGCATCGCGCAAAACTGGAGAAAATTCTGTTCTTCAAAAGCTGTTCTTGCTTTCATTTCCAACTTCAAGTTGGAGTTGTAGAACCATTTTGAACTTGGTTTTATGATTGGAGTTGAGATAACTTGGTTGGTTGGGAAGTGTTTTCCTTTGAATATGGTAGATTGGAGTAGTGGATCTCATGGCGCTTTACATACTTGATTTTAGGACTTAAAGGTGAGGCCGGAAGTGCTCCTGAGGCAAACACTTAAGCTTGTTGCCGTGGTGAGTGTTCCAACTATATGTTTCGTGCTCATTATTGCTAGAAATTGCTAGGCACATGATTTGTTGTTTCATGGGTAAGTGTGTACTTTATCGCACTTGACCTAACTCGACTAAACTTTTGATATCTTGTTCATGCATGTACCAGCAATTTGATTTATAAGTAACTTGTATCTGGACTTGAAATGCTTGAAAACATGATATACTGAGCGTACTTGTGACTTGATCTTGTCTAGGCGAGTGTGCCTTTATGTGCACTCGACCTTCATGAACTTGAAATAATTCATCTTGCGTGCGGATTTGCATGTTTATGTGTATGGTTGTAGACCGGCTGCATTCCTCTTACAGGGATGAGAACGTGAATCCAATACTTATAGCTCATGATATAGTCGAAATACCACAAGGTGTTAAAACTGGAAAACTTTCTTTAATTGCATTTCATCTCTTGCACTTCATATTCTCTTTTCATCATTTCAAACCATCATCAATCATTCAATTATCTTCTCAATTCAAGCCATTTGATGATTGAATTCTTAAACCTACCAAAACATGAAGTTTTTACCATTAAAATCAATAGAAATGCAATTTTTATCACTTAAACCATAAAATGCATATTTTCACTAAAAACTTAGTTAATTAGCTATAAAACTAATTAAAATGCTCCAAAACTAATTAAAATGTTCCAAAACTAACTAATAAAATACACTAAAAACACGCAAAATAAGCACTTATCAGGAAGGTTGCAAATTTTTTTCCCAAAAAGAATAGATGTGCTCCTCCAACACACTTATAGAGAAGGAAATAAATGTGCTAATTTTCTTGCAAATGTGGGGAGTTAAATGCAACCATAGTTTGATTGATCTATAACCAGTTGCCTGATGGTGATCGTGCTCAATGTGCATGTCCCAATTTTTTTTTTGGGTAAATATTTTACACCCATTCTACAAAAAAGTAAGACAATCTTTTTATAGTATTGTCTTGCTTAACAGTAGAGGTGTCAAAAAACAAAAAGTAGAAAAAACCGAATAAGTGGGTAATTAAGAAAATTGAATAGGTCCAATCGAAAAAAAAGGTAGTGACTTGAAATTCTGTAATGCTTTGGACACTGACTGAACTGACATGAAAAAAAATATAGTTTGGGGTATGATTATTGATTTTTAAAATTTGTGGTTACTCAAACCTAGTCACCTGTACATGCACATGTGTAGGGTTGGTTTTGTTAACCTAAGCTTGGAACCTTAACCATAAGTATTTAGTCATGTATTAGCAAATTAAATTAGGTGACCAATTATTACATTCATATTCTTTTCACTGGCTTAAAAACTTAACAAGTTAATCCTAACTCCCGTTTACCATTTTAAATCTTACACTTACCACCACTAATTCCATTAACTCTACTGCTGTCACTTTTTATGTCTCTTTTCACAATTTTTTTCTATGCTCATATAATTTCTGTTCTAGTTCTCTCTACTTATTTTTGTTTCTCAACTTTTAGAGCTTTCGTAATTGATCATGGAGCAACCTATTATTATTATTGAATAATGAATTGATGGTTTTATAAGTGTACAGAAAGGAAAAAAAATGTTCGAAATGTGTTAGTGTTTTAATTATGTCATGTGTTTTGATTATGCATTTCATGTGTGGACTACTAGCATTCTAGGATTTAAAATTCTTTTTTAATTTTGGATAAGTGGTGTATACATTTTTCATGGATTAAATTAACCTGTATACTCTGATATTATATTAAACATTATTAATTAATCCCTTTAAATGAGAGTAGGATATTAAACATAAATTTGCTAAATCATACCTGTCGTTAGGGTTAACGAAATAGAGTAGGATATGAAATATAAATCAGTTTGTCTAATGGGTGCCCACGTTAAGATATATTTCAGTGTTATATTTTTTGAATTATAAGATTAATTAGAGAAAGTAAATAAACACAAGGGAGGGTAGGCAAGATAATAGAAAAGTATATAAATGCAAGAGAGAATAATAATTGTTAGTATGTGTATATATATATATAGATAAATAGTCCCTCCATCCCATTGAAAGTGTCATACTTTCCTTTTTGGTTTGTCCCAAAATATATGTCACATACCCAAAATGGAAAACAAAATTTCTCTTGTTTCAATTTTTACCCTTCAAGATTTCCTCATTCTTAACTTTTATTGGTGGGTCCCTTGATTTTCATTCGCTATTAACAAAAGTTGCAAGACATTCGTGAGATACACACAAGTTCTAAAGTGATGCGTGAATATCACTCTCGTTGGCAGATTGGACTTCTTGTAGGTAACTTTGGCCCCACATGTCATTTCTGTCTCCTTGACCATTAACGACCACACATTCTTGTTTCTAATAGTGATTTTGAAGTGGCAAAATCGGAAAACAATGCTAAAACTTAGTACTGCACATAAAAAGTTCAACTCCCAAAGCACGACAAAGTATTTGGGCCAGAGGGAGTAATAGGTGTGTTAACAAGGGCACCCGTTAGAAAAATCCAATATAAATTTGCTGAATCATAGCTACAGTTAGAATTAGTGAAATTGCAAATTATCACAAATATTCAATAGTTTAAAACTAGAAGAAAATTCCCGAGTTCAAATACTACCATACGATCTCATACATCAATATCCTATTAATTTCACATAAAAATATCATGCCCTGTCCAAGTGTTTGGAAATTCCATTGTCAATGATTTTGTTCATCATACAAGTTTACAAAGATATGAACTACAAAATGGACAAAAACTGACCAAATTATTTGTTATGGGTAAAATGCACTTTTTATCCCTAATGTTTAAGGTGTTAACCAATTTCGTCCCTAAAGTTTCATGCAAAATATATTTCATCCTTGTAATTTTATAATTTTAACTAATTTCATCCTTAAAAGTTTCACACAAACACATTTCATCCTCAAAGTTTAATAGATTTGGCTAATTGAGGACAATTGATGGATTGTCAATGATTTTGAATAGAATATTGTCACTTGACCATAGGATGCCCATTAGTTAAAAAAAATATTGAATCAACAAAAAGGTTAAAAATCTTTTCTTAATTCACTTTCTCATTTTAGTACAAAAAAAACCTAAGAAATTTTTAACCACCATTACTCTCTTCTTAATCACAATCGAACAAACAAACAAACAAAATGAAGTCGTGGAAGACAAACAACCCCACTATAACCAATTGGAAAAAAAATGTCAAACAACTCCATTACAACTAATTGGAGAAAAATATGAAAGAAAGAATGGTTTGGATTGTCATTTATTTGCAAAATTTTGTTTTGTTGCTGTGTATTTTGCACCAACAGTTGCATCATGTACACGTTTTTCAATCATCTATTTATTTTTCAATCTATTTATTTTATCTCAAATACATCATATCATAATTTCAAAAAGCAAAGAGATAGTCTCATATCCAAAAACACTTGTCATTTCTGTAATTTAATCAATAACTGAATTAAGTATTAATAATACAATTACTAATAGGACATGTGATGATATTATGTCCAAATTAGTTAACAATCATTTAATTGTCCTCAATTGGTAGAACTTATGAAACTATGGGGATGAAATGTGTTCTACATATACTTTAGGGACAACATTGGTCAAAATTATAAAATTATGAGGATGCAATATGTTTGGAATGAAACTTCAGGAACGAAATTGGTTAACACCTTAAATATTGGGGATGAAAAGTGTATTTTTCCCTATTTGTTATGGTTCAATTTTTGATGATTAACAGTGTAATTTTGTTAGTCTATTAGTGGCTCTATTAGCATTCCTGCCCAATAGTACCCCATTAACATTGTAGACATATGGCCGGCCAACCTTCGACCCATGGCAACTGACGCCCAGGCACGGCCCAAAGCTAATTAACCTAATTGAAGCCGAAACCCATCGCCCAGCCTGAGCGAGAACCCGAACCTATTTGCTCTGGACGCCGGCCGACGAAAATGTTGATCGGAGCGGCTTTCTGCCAAGAGATGGCTAGACAGAAAACCATGATGACGGCGGGTGATGCATTTTCTTCTCCATTCTCCCAGCATATAGGAATGGCGAGGAACTTCAGTGTTTTGGCGGAGGAGAAGCGCTGTATGAAAGATCACAACCGCCGGTTAATGGCTGAGAAATTCGAAGTGAAGCGAAAGCTTTACAAAGCCCTCGTTAGAGATCCTGAACTTCCGAATGAGCTGAAGGAGAAGCACCGCTATAAGCTGGCCAAGTTGCCCAGAAACAGCTCCTTTACCCGGATTCGAAATCGTTGTATTCTCACTGGTCGCCCACGCGCCGTCTATCAGCTATTTCGGATGTCTCGTATTTGCTTCCGCGAATTAGCTTCGAGGGGTGCTTTGATGGGCATCAAGAAAGCTTCTTGGTAGAACCAAATTTATAGCCTTTATGTCAGTGGTGAGTTGTTGTATACTTCATTTCTTCTACTAGTTGAGAGTTTCTTGAATTTATAAGGTTCTTTCTTTTCTGTGAATTTCACTAAAGATCATACATACTGGGTTAATTTAAGCTTCAGTATTTCTCTTATGGACTATAGACGTTTCCAGTTCTGGTTGCCCTAGCTTGCTATCGATTCGATTGCTTTCGAGTTAATAGTGTCATGAATGATGATGTTGTCTATTGAGGGTCCATATGTTTTTTTGTTGACCTGGCTTAGAACAAAGTTAGGAGGATCAGGGAAGCTGGAAATGCATCTGTGCTTGGTTTGTAGGGCCTCATTTTTTCATTCCTCTAGTTATTTTTATTGCACAAATGGCAGATTATGGTGATAGTTCTTTATGTTTTATGGACATTATTGGTGATGGAGAAACCTTTCCCATTCCAGGTAGAGAAATCCCTGTCTGTGTAGTAGATTTTAGATACTTCTTATTAGAAATTTAGATATTTGGGAAATTATAAGCCCATAAATTAGATAAACAAGAAGTTCATCATTGTAGAATACACTGGCTTAAACATTTCCACTCATTGAACATCTAGTACTTCCACTAGGTAATGTTTGATCAAGTTCCATTATAAGCTTTAGTGTCCAAATCAAGACCTTGTAACAATGGGCATCATGAAAACGCATCATTTACTGACCATTTTCCTCAGATTCAGTCTCACTCTGGTACTTGATACACACAGTTGCTCTTGCATTACCACTTATGGACCCATGATCAGCTAAAAGAGCACATCGAGCCAATGTTCAAATATCTTCCAGTATGGCAGCAAAACATTCAGGATATGCACTGCTAGAATTCAGAATAAAATGAACTTCCTTGATATCTCCACATTCAGACTGCCCGAGAACTGCCACAAGTAGTCTTGTTTGCCTCTGGCTTTCAACTGACCTCTAGAGATTCAAAAGTTTTTCGCATCAGTCTGACAGTAACTGTTAACTTTTAAGAATTTTTCCAAATAAAATTTGAATCTGTGATGTTATTTGTAAATTTTAAGCATCATTAACCTTTTAAGAAATGTTTATAATGTAGGACACATATTTGCAACTTAGTGATGTTGCTAGTAGGTTAACAAAAATAATATAGCTTAATTGGTGCTTACAGCTTTCCTGGGTATCCTTTTTGGAACTGAGGCAACAAAGATGATACATGGTCGCTCATAATCTTTTACAATGAGTTTCTGCACTCTTTCTAGGCCCATATGCTCTTTTGCACAGCTAGGGGCTTATTCCTGTAGGAGGCAAAAGGCAAAGAGGGATTTATATTTTATCTATCTGATTGCTTTCATGTCGCTGTCATAATGATGATATTATTTTCTATTGAGGGTCCATCATTGGTTTGTTTGGCCTGGAGACAGAGTGAGGAGGCTGAGGGAAGCTGGATTTGCATCTGTGCTCTATAATGGTGGAGCAATACGCATACCACACCAATGTGTTTAGTATTAGTAGACTTCTCAACCATTTTAGAATTGTAGAAGAATTATCATCTTCAGAAGTAGTTTTTGGCTTTTCATTGTTCGATTTTAAACAGAATTAGTCAGCTGAGACAACATTGAACTGATCATGGTATGATTACATGCCCACTGTTTCACGATTCGGAAGCTCAAAATTTCAGGAATGGATTGAACGGTTGAGCCTTTTCTTCTTTTGTCTGTCTGTCTGTCTCTTTCTCACTGGATAGATGTAACCGAAAGTTATCCTCATTCCTTGAATGGTTTGTTATGCTCCATCCCTCAGTAAAGCGGGTGGCTTCAGCAACGAAGAATATTACTGAGCTTAAGGGACTTGTATTTGTGCTAGTTGACAGTTGGTGATGCCTATATTTGTTTGAATTGGTTTCTGCTGCAACGGTGTTGCCAAATATTAGAAGCTCCTTAAAGAGAGAGTTTTGAGCAAGCGTTTTTTGGAATTCTTATCCGGATAATGTTTCAGCTTCAGTTAGATATCCTTGATTGATACTCTTGCACATGAAATTCCATCCTGACTATGTACTTTTCACTGATTGGGGCTTTTGAACTTTCAGAATGAAAAAGTCTTTTGAATTCTCAATTTCATTAGCCTGATGGGTTTGAAATTTTATGCATAGTTACTAGATGTCCACGGCGAGACTAGCAGTGCATTTAGCTCTTTTGCTAATTTTTTTCGTCTTTTCTTTTTGCCACTGGATGGATATTTCTTTCTAAATATTGGCAACAATATATCCTACCATCAGTTATGTGTCCTTGGCTGATACTCTTGCACATGAAATGCCATGCTGACTATTTACTGTTTATGGATTAAGGTTTTTGAACTTTCAGATTTGAAAGATTCAATTCTCAATTTCATTAGCCTGATAGGTTAAAAATTGTATTGCAGAGTACTTTTCTTGTTGCCATGCTGTGTGTGAGAACGTTTGCTATAGTTTATCCTCCTTTTGCATGAGGTTTACTGTTTTTGAAATTTTGGTTCTTTGCCAACTGTTATTAGTATTATAATTTTCAGTCTTCTGATGACTCTTATAATTTTTTGTTTATGCTAATCACTGTTCTTTTACTGATTTAGTGTTCATGTAATGAAGCCAGGCTTGCTTAACTAAAAAGTGCTGTTGCTTACAACTGATCAGTTAACAGTTCCTTGACAATGCTTCAAGGAATTGGAAGGTTACTGACATTGTCTACTATGTATATTTTCTTGGGTTTTACTGCTGCAGTTCTTCATTTGGTTTACCTATTGCTACTTATATGTCCATGGTGAAAACTGGCAGGGGATATAGCTATTTTGCTTATTTTTCCTACTCTTTCCTTGTTGCCACTTTACCTGATGCATATTTCTTTCTGAATATTAGTTACAGTATATCTTATTATCACTAGTTTTGTTTTGCATTTTTTACTAGTCTGGAGATGAAGGTGTACATGAAGCATAATACTTTTTGTGAAGTTCCAACCAATTATTTTCATGTTATTGATATTTTCACATGAATAAGTAGTGCTAATCAGTCCCTATAGAAGTTAAAGCCGATACATGTTTTTGTTTATAATTAGATTTAACATAGACATATCAATCAACTTTCATAGAAAAAATGAGAAAAACAGTCAAAGAGTACTTGAGCAAATAAGGATTTACTGATTTTTGAAATTGTGCAATCACACACTTCTGTGCATACAAGGTATATATGTTCTATGGCTTAGCAATGATGGTAAGCACCTTGCTTTTAACAGGATGCTCTTATAGGTTTCCAACTACTTTAAATACTCTACATGAGTACTTTAATCATGCTTCCAGAAAAAGGGACCTTATGTAGGAGATATGGGGGTTCATCTTTGAAGTGAGTAGATGAACGTAAAGACAAATTGCAATGTGACAACAAATTGAAAGAAACCTTGGTTTTTCTACTCTTTATTATGCTTCATTTAAAAAATTTGGGTTTTTGTTTGTTCTTTTGCTTGCTAGACTCCTAAACAATGCCAATGTTGCTTTCAGTTGCTATATGAAACGAGAGTCTGAACTGGAATGTTAAAATCTCTCTACAGAGATGGGAGTTGTGGCACGTCTTTTTGGAAGATAATGAGCAGCTTCAATCATTTCGGCTTGGGATATTTTGTTGCAATTGAATGTCCATTCTGTCTATGTATAATGCATTTCGAGATTCTTTTCGGGTATAGACTGATTTCGCCTAGATGTTGAGAATGGATTACTCTAATTACTTTTAGTGTTGTAATCAGGAGACTGGATCAGATTTTTCTCTGCTTTCTTATTTGTCATAGTATCAAGCTGCTGCTATATTTTCTTGGGTTATGTATCCTTGGTTAAAATTCTTACCTTGTGATTACAATGCTGCTCCTTGGTTAAACTTTCAGCAATTTTTTTGTTTTATTTCTTGGGTTCCCCCCGGGGGGATGGGGGGTGTGGGGAGGGGAGGGGTTAGAAAAGTACTTGGTTGTGCTCCATGTTAGGTTTAATTCTCGTTTCGTATGTTGTATTGAGTTCCAAAATCTGGATATTTTTTCTTCTTCTTGTTATTCGAGCTAGCCTTGTATTTGAATGTAAGCTTTTGAAGCTACGTAGCAAAGAGATGTCGCGTAACCTGAATCTTCAAGCATATCTCTCCTATCAACGAGAACAGAAGCTTATGTATGATGCACAGTATTGATGGTTGAACAAACAAAACATGTTCACAGCATAGTATTCCCCCTTAAAATTTTCAAGGAAAATGAGACCATGCAACAAGGATGTGTATTATAATTAAAACTAATATTGGACATATATCATGAGTTGTCTTGCAAAAAAAAATACAAAAAATAAGTTCAAACTACCCGGTGGAAAAGTGCTTTGATTGTAACTCTGAAATTACGTCACAGCATAGTATTCCCCCTTAAAATTTTCAAGGAAAATGAGACCATGCAACAAGGATGTGTATTATAATTAAAACTAATATTGGACATATATCATGAGTTGTCTTGCAAAAAAAAATACAAAAAATAAGTTCAAACTACCCGGTGGAAAAGTGCTTTGATTGTAACTCTGAAATTACGTCACAGCATAGTATTCCCCCTTAAAATTTTCAAGGAAAATGAGACCATGCAACAAGGATGTGTATTATAATTAAAACTAATATTGGACATATATCATGAGTTGTCTTGCAAAAAAAAATACAAAAAATAAGTTCAAACTACCCGGTGGAAAAGTGCTTTGATTGTAACTCTGAAATTACGTCTCGATGGTCGATTGAGAACAAGAAATGGTACATAGGCAAAAAATAACACAAGAAATAGTATATAGGCCAAAATAACACGTATCAACTCGTTTAACCTTTTGGTGGCTGATTTTTCCTTTAGAGAAGACTTTTCATCAAATCTGGTGTGGCATTGTGGCATTTGTTTATCCCTCCCGAAATTGCTTGCACAAATGAAAGTTGCTACCACTGTAACGCCCCCTGTCCCGTTGAAAACTTAGTCCAAGAGTTCCATCATCGCTGTCAGTTATATTCTGCAATTTTGAAACTTGAGGGTTAGTGAACATGGTTCGAATACTCGGCCGAGACCGAGATGTCTCGGCCGAGTCGTCACCGTCTCGGCCTAGTCCGAGACAAGACCGTGACGAAACGATACCGAGATACGTGACTCGTCGAAACGTCACCGTAAAGGATTGAAACGGCCGAATCACACCGAATCACTCCGAGTCAACTCGAATTTTTATTATTTTTACTAATTTTTTAATTATTTTTGTTTATCATATTTTTTACATTTTTTAGAATATTAATATTTCAAAAATTCGCGTCTCGCCGAGACCGCGACCGATATGCCGAGACCGATGTGGAACGGTCCAGGCCGCGACCGCGACTTTGAACCATGTTAGTGAAAGATCATTTTTAAGAACTTCCAAGCAGCAACAAAAGTTGGCTAGCCTCGATGATAGGTTTCAGTGATCCGCATATCTCTGTTATTGATGCTTACCTGAATCGTCTAAAGGTGCAACTTGAACATCATAGAAGGAAATTCTGGAGGAACAGGAAAGTGGGAGCTTTAACGAAAGCAAAACAATTCTTTTGTTTGAAACCATAAGTGCAGCTATTACCTCGGGTTCACTACTCACTGATCACAAAGATCAATAGCTTTGAAGTGGAGTTCAGATTTCTTGCTACTTTTGTGAGGTATGTTACCATGAGGACTGATGCCACTAAGGTAATGCAGGATTTGGAGTCTTTTGACTTGATAATCAAAGTTGCAATGCAAGATATTGGATAGGATCTAGAGAGAGCATTTGAAGAAGAATATGTTCTATTGTGTCCCTTTTAAGTTGATTGCCTTAGTTTCTAGCTCCCTGGAGAAAATCAAGGTTCTCAAGTCAGAAATCAGAGAAGCTTATGATCATGATCACTATCTGTCAAACCATTCACTCAATCAATCTCTCCGTTACACAAAGTGGGTCAATGGGAGATGTTTGTGAGATCTATATCCAACAATCTACAGGTTTTGACTAAGAAACTTGCTAAAGTTTATCCTCTGACAGCACAATTTGAAACCTTAAAGGATCGGTTGTCAAGATTCTTATGTTTCATTGAGGATTTGTACTGTTATTTGTCCGAAATAGAGTCAAGAATGGAAGACAATCTGCAGGTTTTGACTAGAAACTTGCCAGAGTTTATCCTCTGACGGCACAATTTGAAACCTTAAAGGATCAGTTGTCAAGATTCTTATGTTTCATTGAGGATTTGTACTGTTATTTGCCCGAAATAGAATCAAGAATGGAAGACAATCTACAGGTTTTGACTAAGAAACTTGCTAAAGTTTATCCTCTGATGGCACAATTTGAAACCTTAAAGGATCAGTTGTCAAGATTCTTATGTTTCACTGAGGATTTGTACTGTTATTTGCCCGAAATAGAATCAAGAATGGAAGATCTCTTCATTTGTGTTGGAGATGTTGCAATCCAGACAGCGCATAAGTGTTGTTTGTGTTGGTTCAGAGAAGAAATCGATTCCAACATGGCAACAAAGGTTTCTGCGATCATTTCTGATTTGCAGCAGAAGGTAGATCTAACTGCTCCAGAGTTTCTAGACGTGAACCTGCAGTTCCTCAAAACTGTAAGGAGCGATACCTATTGCACAAGATACGCATTTCTGGTATCTGGCTTTGTCAAGTATCTGCTTGGTGGGACAAAGCTAGACGTTCTTTACAGGGAGCTAATATTCTTAGTGTCCATTGTCACCATTAATAAAAGACAATTGTCTGAAGAGGATGTTAAGAGTGTCTTGCCCGATATTAAATTAACTATTCTCCTAGAGGGAGTTTTGAAGTGCATGTTGGACTGAGAAATGGATACTGACCTTGTGCTTATGAAATTGCTTGCGAATGTCTGGCTTATAAGGGTGGATGTTTTCCTTATGGAGCAATTAAATGGTGGTGCTGACCTCATCCTTGAGATTGACAAATATAGGGACCTTGATGAGAGGGTGAGTTTCTTGAGAACATATTTTAAAGCTCTGCCACAAGGTGTGAGCAAAAAATAAGGTGATCAACCGAGATTTCAATTTCTTGAGGAGGTTAACAATCCAGTAATATCTCTCACTCTCTCCATGACAGGGAAGTAACAAAATCCAGGGCAAGTGATGTGTTTTTTATGTTGATTTTGAAGATTTTGCTTTTCAAGGCGGAGTCATCAATTGTGGCATTGCTCCGTATTAATGCAAGTTCACTGCACCTTGAGATAGATCGCATCAGAGCCCTTCATGAAGATTTAAGATTCTTCACAACTCTAGTCACACATCAGCTAAAGGAGAACACAGAGAAGGACAAATTAATCTTCACACGCATTTTTTCAGTGTCTATTGGGGTAATATCTATTTACAACCCAATTCTTGACATTATAATCACAAAAGATATGGTCTTCAAAGTTAGTTTTTGCTTTCTTATTTGCTTGATGAAATTAAGCTTGAGAAGGCAGACCTCAATGAGATTTATCACTAATTCCCAAGGCATAATTTTCCCAAAAATAATGCACTAGGATTCATTGATTTTCTCTAGAATAGAGAAAGCAAAAAGAGACGCTGAAGCATAATCCTAAATCAATTGCACCTATAAAGCATCTGTTTCAAACAATCATAGGGGATCTAAAGTTCTTTAGTTCTTTCCTAAGGGATGTTGGCAGGACATTAAGAACCAAGAAGTCAAAGATCTCAATACACATATTACAAATTTAGCTTATGAAGTCGAATATGTAATTGACTTGATTGTGGCTGGAAGTATGTGGTATGATTTCTCAAGGTTTTATTATATCGCAGAAGAAATCAGACTTCTAAGGATTCAGAGCAGAGAAATATATGAGAAGGCCACTGATCTCATGGGCCATAAAGTTTCCAAGGCTTCCAAGCTTGATGGTAGCCTACATATTAATGAAGTTGGGGTGCAACTCCATGATCAAGAAGATGCAATACTTGATAGACTCACAAGGGAATCCTTGCAGAGAGAGATTTAGTTGCTATAGTTGGCATGCCAAGAATCCGGAAGACAACTATGGCCAAGAAAGTGTTCACTGATCCTAAAGTTTCATATTGCTTCCATGTTCGTGCCTGGTGTCATTTATCACAATTTAATTCATGCATCTCATAATCCTAAGATTAAATCATGAATCTATCCTTTCATTCAAGGATTTTCATATACATGAACACATTCATAAATGAATGTACATTTTACAAACATTCATTTTAGAAACATTCACAATACTATACATGTACCAAAAACATGAATGAATACACATTAATTACATGTATGTACATCATACAAATTTTGAAAAGTTTCCAACAATCCCCCGCCATTTTCAAAGTTTAGAAAATGGATTTCTAAAAGGTCACCGAATAATCTGACACTCATATGCATAAATAATGGCGTCTTTCAATTGAACCACTATCCTAGTGGAGGTTCTTTGAAATCAATCCTTTAAAATGGTAGATAAGTTTTGAACCACTTGGACATTGGACCAACCTCATAAACACATCACACACTGAGCAATGCACAACCATAAGTTCTTCAACGATACATTTTACGGCCTTGTATCACTATCCTTTCATGAATATTACAAAGTAAAGTCCTTAACTTTGTGGTTTGCTGAAAACCAACATTCATATAGGCGACATTTTGGTGCCCCCGCCATAGATATTACTTTTAAGATTCGTTAAGAGTCCAATGACTTACTCTTACATTTGCATTGACGAGAATAAATGCACTATTCAACATTGGGATGTCTAAACTTCACATAGTGCACCAACCACTAGAATGATGTACTTTCACTCATTGAATTCAAGACTAGACATTGTATCTAGCGTTGAATTGAAACTCCACCATTAGTGATCAAGAATTTTGGACTTTAAACCCATCCCCCTTGATGTCCTTGACACCAAATTCCTTGATAATCCTTTTGTCGAAGAATCACTCAAATTTTCATTGGATCTCACAAAGTCAAATGATATAACTCCATTTGTGATCAAATCTTTGAAATAACTATGTCTTAAACTGATATGTCTTGACTTACCATTATGCACTTGACTATATACTCTAGCAAGTGTAGCTGCAGTATCACAATGGATTGAGATATGTGACAAAGGTGTTGGCCACAATGGTATATCACAAAGTAAATTACGTAGCCATTCAGCTTCTTTACAAGCCGAAACAAGTGCTACAAATTCTGCTGCCATTGTTGAATCGGTGATACAAGTCTGTTTTTTAGAACCACGAGAAATTGCACCTCCACTGAGCATAAAGATCCAACCACTTGTCGACGAGTGATCATCTTTATTGGTGATCCAACTAGCATCTGAAAATCCTTCTAAAACTGAAAGATAACCGGTATAACATATACCATAGTCCTTAGTGGCCTTTAAATCCTTTAAAATTCTAGTTACACCGTGCCAATGTAACCTACTAGGGTTACTTATATATCTGCTCAATATACCAACTGCATATGCAATATCAGATCTAGTACAAGTCATTGCATACATTAACCACCCTATAACCTTGGCATATTCCATTTGAGAGTGGTTTGTTGCAGAAAATCACTTTCCTACTATTGTGTACTCTCTCAAAAGCACTCCATAGTTCAAAAAGGATTTGTCTTACTTTGTGCAAGAGTTTAAGACAAACAAATTTCATCTTATCCTAAAGGATATTTGTCCAAGATTATTGCACGTTATACCGGACAAATAAATCATAAAGGAAAGTGATATCTATCACGATTTGAAACCAATTTTTATCACAATATTTGCCAGTTCTTTGCAATTTTTTCAACAATCTTTAAGCTTTATTTTATACTCTACAATGGCTGGTACCCTGAAAGAATTGGCATCCAACATTGTCAAACTCGAGAGGTTTGATGGAGAAAATTTCATTCGTTGGCAAAAACGTGTTCGTTTCCTTCTCACTGCACTCAAAGTGGTCTATGTTTTGACCACACCAAAACCATTGGTTATCAATTTCGAGGAAGAAACTCTTGAAGACATCTGAAACCGTCAGAAATGGGAGAGCGACGATGAAATATGTCGTGGTCACATCCTCAATACCATGAGCGACAGCCTGTTTGATGTCTACCATTCAATTACCATCACCAAGAAACTTTGGGATCGTTTGGAGTCCAAGTACATGCAAGAAGATGCTACAAGTAAGAAATTTCTTGTCTCATCTTTTAATAATTATAAGATGGTAAATAGTAGGTCTGTTATGGAGTAATTTAATGAGATTGAAAGGTTTCTTAATCATTTCACACAACACAATTTATACATGGATGAATCCATTATTGTTTGCTCTATAATAGATAAGTTACAACATTCTTGGAAAGATTTCAAGAGAGACCTCAAACATAAGAAAGAGAATATCTCTCTTCAGATTCTTGCTAAATCTCTTCGAATAGAAAAGAAAATTTGCATGCAAGAAAAGAAGGTTACTCAAATCCTTGAAGAGAACAAAAATTCTACTTCAAAAGTGCATGTAATTGAAGAAAAACAAACTGAAAAGTTTCAAGAAAACAAGAAGGGCCAACAACCCAAGAACCAGTCTAAGAAAAAGAAGAAGGGACAATGCTTCTATTACAAGAAAGAGGGACATTACAAGTCCGAGTGTAAGATTCTTCAAAATAAGAAGAAAAAGCAAGAGTCCTTCCAAAATACAAGCAAAAATCTTGTAGCAATGATCTCTGAAATCAATATGATTGAAGATGATTTTGCTTGGTGGGTTGATTCTGAAGCTACGCGACACGTGTGCAACAATAAAACGTTCTTCAAATCCATGAAACCGGTGGATGAAAACGCCGTTGTTTACATGAAAAATTCTACTACAATTTTGGTTCAAGACATTGGAGAAATAGAATTAAAATTTACTTTTGGTAATGTTGTAATCTTGACAAATGTGTTTTATGTACCGAAAATTAGGAAGAACTTGGTATCGGTTAGTCTGTTAAATAAATTTGGCTTTAGACTTGTGTTTGAAATTGATAAATTTATTTTGCCTAAAAGTGGTATGTTTGTAGGTAAGGGTTATCTTTGCAATGAGATATTTAAATTGAATGTACTTGCTATTAGAAATAATAAAATTGATATTGTTTCTGCGTATTTGGTTGAGTCTTCTTTTGAATTGTGGCATAATAGGATTGGCCATATTAATTACAAAAGAATGCATGAAATGATGAGACTTGATTTACTGCCATATTGTGATAAGATTGAAGGAAAATTCAAAACATGCATGCTAACGAAAATCATAAGAAATTCTTTTCCTAAAACTGAAAAATCATCTAAAATCTTGGATCTTATTCATAGTGATATATGTGATTTGCGTGGTACTCCTACTTTGGGTGGTAAAAATTATTTTGTGACTTTTATTGATGATTATAGTAAATACTGCTATATTTTCTTGTTACACTCAAAAGGTGAAATATTGCAAAAATTCAAGACATACAAATCAGAAGTTGAATTTCATTATGAATCCTTTATCAAATGTCTAAGGACAGATAGAGGTGGAGAGTATTATGATATTACCTATTTTGAATCTGTTGGGATAAAACATGGGGTGACTGTTCCTTATACACCATAGCAAAATGGTATAGTCGAAAGGAAAAATCATGTGTTAACAGAAATGGTTAATGCACTTTTATCAAAGTCTAGACTAAATCAAGAATTTTGGGGTGAAACCTTGTTAACGGCTTGTCATATCCTAAATAGAGTTCCTAATAAAAAGAGTTCTATAACCCCTTATGAATTTTGGAATAAAAAGAAGCCCAATTTAAACTATTTGAAAGTTTGGAGTTATAGGGCTGTTGTAAAACTCCCAAAACCTAAAAAAAGAAAATTGGGAGAAAGAGGTGTGGAGTGTATATTCTTAGAATATGCACAAAATAGCAAAACATATAGATTCATGATAATTGAACCTAACGATTCAATTTCAGTTAATACCATAATTGAATCTAGAGATGCTATTTTTGAAGAGAATAGATTCACCTCTATAAAAGATGTCATTTCAAAATCAAGTGAATTGACAAAGGATGGTGAAAATGAAATCATTGAATTGAGAAGGAACAAAAGAGTTAGAAAGTCAAAAGATTTCGGTTCGAACTTTTATATGTATCTAGTTGAAGGAACTAGAAATACAGTGAGCAACCAAATTTCATATTGTTTCAATACAGAGGCTGATCCCAAGACTTATGAAGAAGTAATGAACTTACAAGATGCTCCCTTTTGGAAGAAAGTTATTAATGATGAGATGGATTCAATCATGGGTAATAAAACCTAAAAATTAGTAGACTTACCATCTGGTTCAAAACCAATTGGTTGTAAGTGGATCTTCAAGAAGAAAATGAAAATCGATGGAACTATTGATAAGTTCAAGGCCAGGTTGATTGTTAAAGGGTTTACACAAAAGTATGGTGTGGACTATTTTGATACATATTCTCCAGTAGCTAGAATTGCTACAATTAGAGTGTTACTTGCTATAGTTTCTATCTAAAATCTAGTCATTCATCAAATGAATGTTAAAACAGTATTCTTGAATGGTGATTTAGATGAAGAAATATATATGGAGCAACTCGAAGGGTTTATATGGACTAAAATCTTTATATGTGTGTAAACTTGTAAAATCTTTATATGGACTAAAACAAGTACCGAAACAATGGCATCAGAAATTTGACAAAGTTATTCTTGTTAGTGGATTCAAAATAATTGAATCTGATAAATGCATTTATAGCAAGTTTAATGATGGCAAATGTGTCATAATTTGTTTATATGTTGATGACATGTTAATTTTTGGCACTGACTTGGAACAAGTTGAAGTCACAAAAACATTGCTTTCAATCAAATTTGACATGAAAGACATGAGTGAGGCAGATGTCATTCTTGGTATAAGAATCGTCAAACATGATAACAATATATTGTTGTCTTAATCACATTATATTGAAAAGATTCTTAACAAATTCAATCAAAATAATTGTATTCCAACCTCAACACCAGTGGATCTCAAAATAAATTTTATGAAAAATGAGGGGGATCCAAAACCTCAAATGGAATATGTCAAGGTTATAGGATACTTAATGTATGTAATGACTTATATTAGATCTGATATTGCATATGCAGTTGGTATATTGAATAGATATATAGCAACTCTAGTAGGTTACATTGGCAAGGTGTAATTAAAATTTTAAAGTATTTAAAGGCCACTAAAGACTATGGTATATATTATACCGGTTATCCTTCAGTTTTAGAAGGATTTTTAGATGCTAGTTGGATCACCAATAAAGATGATCACTCGTGGACAAGTGATTGGATCTTTATACTTGGTGGAGGTGCAATTTCTTGGGATTCTAAGAAACAGACTTGTATCACCGATTCAACAATGGCAACAGAATTTGTAGCATTTGTGACGACTCCACCGTACCCAGAGGCGTACCAAAGGGTTTAGCGGATCGCCTGTCTAACTCGCGCCAGGACTCGATACTCTAAAACAAGAAATAGAGTTCACACCAAAAGAAAATTCTATTTATACTATTACATTTTCAAAAGTTGCATAGACTACTACATTAAACCATACATACCACTAGTACCAGAAAGTAAACCCTAGAAAAACTACTAACAATGACCATCACAACAAATATATACATCTTACTAGTCAACTTATAACAAGTACTAGGGCAAAATCACTTATTCTATAAACCAAAAATCTATACACCTTCCCAAGCTTTCCCCGCGTCGGCCCCTGCTAAGGAAAACAAATGGAATGGGGTAAGCTATATGCTTAGTGAATAATCGGGATAAAAACGTAAATCATATCCAAATAAACATGTAAACCAAGATTTTTCACATCAATAGACAGAAATGTAACATCACAATAGTAGGATACGGATGGCTTCAAAGCCAATTCAATTCCCCGAGCTTGTCCACCTGTTGACACTCCGTCAATCAAAAACTCATAGTCCGTAGACTCCACTTACTTCCCCGTTCACCTTATCAACCCCCGCTGGCCAGTCAACAGCACACAGCAGTTCGAGCAAAACAAAATCACTTAGTTTTAAACAAATCTTTAACAAAGAACGAAATCCCAAGGTTAGCATGGAACTAACTTCGACCAAACCCTGACTGGCTCGAATAGTTCGTCTACCCTTGGAACCGGGTTGGAACCAAGCCCTGAGATATCCAATCTCTCATTAGATGATATCTCTCAATAAAGTACGCAACAAAGTACTCACCCTAACAGCACACAGTACAAGGGGTTCAACTCAAGTCATGTTCACCCCAACAGCACACAGCAAAAGGGTGATTCTCAATACAAAACATGTATTCTCACATATTAAATCAACAAAAAGGTTGGGTTTAGGTCGAGTGAGATAAAGTACACCCTCGCCTAAGTACCCATGTAACATATACAAGGCACTTTGACAGTTTATCACATAAAACAACCCAATTACTCACTCAAACTAGATAGCACACAAATCAAGGCACTTTATACTGGTCCACCGACTCCGTCCGGTTCGTCACTGCCTGTGACAGAAGATTATAGTCAACTATTAGTCAATCGACCATCACAAATGGCAATAAGGACTAAAACGGCAAAAATGGCCAAGAGATGCATGTGCGCGTGCGCGGAAATGAAAATGGTATGAAAATGGGTTGCACGGTTTTGACCATAACCAGAGCTGTGGTTATCGGATCAAGCTATACTAGGTAGCGTATCGAAGCTAAGACAAAGGGTTACAACTTTCATAAAGACAACTTAGCCCAATTTTTTGTAGATCTAAGTCGAATTTGTAGATTACCGAACCAGAACTCCAAAGGCTGGTTTGTACCTTGAGTGAAAATTTGGGCGGCATGCCCCTTGTGTTTACTTATTTTCCAGCCATTTATGACTTAATTATTTTCCTCAAATCAGCTCCAATGTCACACATAAGCAAGGGTACCACAATAGCCCTTCAACTGGGCTCAAAATAATCCAATTACAATACAAATCTTAACAAGGCAATCGGAAATCAAGTTTAAAGGCAAATAGCTAAATGGCAGATTTGACGTCTCTTGGCGTTTTGGTCACAACTAAAGCTACGCCCATCGGTTTGGGGCAAACTTTATACCCTTTCGAAGCTAAGCCAAAGGGTGACAGCTTTGATGAAGGCCACTTAACCTAATTCACAGTTTATCTAGGTCAAATTTGCAAATCACAGATTATAAAATTCATGATCAGTCTGGTTGTCAGGACTGACTTTAACCGGTAATAACTCAAGCTACACAATTCCGTTTAAGGTGTTTTTAGAGGTATTGGAAAGCTAAAACATAGGGCTAAAAGTTTTATATTTTGGCCAAAAGCTGATTGGATACGAATCAGGGTGAAAAAACGAAGCCAAACTGGTGAATTTACAAAACTGTTTACGAATTGAAGCTTGTGGCAGTCAGAGTATTTCGGTCCTTTCACACCCTACCGTGCTCCGATCAAGCTGAAATTTTACAGGAAGCTACATAACTCCATTTCCTACAACTTTAATGTTTTGATCTAGGCCTGATTCAGCCTCTAACATGGACGAATTAAACAGGTCAGAACAGAACAACTTGGTTTCAAATTTCTGGAATTTGGACTTTTACTCTAGAAATTCATATCTAACAAGTACTCTATCAACAAAACCCTCAAGTACTAGCTCAACAACATCAATTGATAGGTAGATAACCATAATCAAGGCTGAACATGTAAACCCTAGCTAACATTCCACTTAATCATCCAAAACTAGGAATTCAACCATCAAAATCCAATATTAAGAACTTTTATCCAATAAAATGCAAGATAAGAGAGAGAAGAAGAGTT